>CM026206.1:7391355-7968855 GCA_014839995.1 Xenentodon cancila
ATCCCAGCTTGAAGGCATCCTTCAGTCTCCTTCCAATGGTCATCTGTGTCCGATCGTCCAGAACAACCTCTCCCTTCAAACCAGGAACAGCTCCTTCCAAGCTGTGAACGAGTTCCTCTGCCAAGACCGCTGCCTCGTCCACCTTGCTTCCCTTTTTAGGGGGTATAACACAAACCTGGTAGGGTGCAATGAGACCAGGCCAGCGGACTCCCCCCGCCGTTGACATCACCTCGATGGCTGCGGCAAGAATGCGGGTCACTCCAAGTCCATAGCAGCCCATCTCAGCAATAGTCGGCTTGTTCTGGGGATCGCTGAAGGTGGCCTTGAAGATATGGGAATACTTTTTACCCAGATAGAAGGTGTGGCCTACTTCTATACCCTTCGACTCGACTAGTGCTCCATTTTTGCACCGTGGACAGTCGGTTCCATCTGAAGACAACGTCTCCACGTTAGCAGAAAAGGAGCAGTTCCCACACACCACAAGTTGGTCCTCGCCAATGTCGGCTGCCAGCTGGAACTCATGGGAAAGCGTGCCGCCAATGTTCCCCGTGTCGGCCTGCACCTGGATGCAATGCAGGCCCAGTCGGTGGAAGAGCCGGGCGTACGCGTGGCACACAGACTCATACGTCTGACGAGCGGCTTCTTCGCTCACGTCGAACGAGTACATGTCCTTCATGTAAAACTCCCGGCCTCGCAGGAGGCCGAACTTTGGCTTTGGCTCATCTCTGAACTTGCGGGTGATCTATTTAAAAAATAAAAAATAAAATTTGAAGCCAATCACAGCAAATATATTGAAGATATGAGACTGAAAGCTCACCTGGTAAAGAAGCAGAGGCAGCCGCTTGTAGGAGAGAGGCTGCTGAGCCACAAGCGTCGTCACCGCCTCCTCGTGCGTAGGACCCAAACAGTAGTCGGCACCGTGGCGGTCTTTCAGACGGAACAGCTCCTTCCCCATCAAATCCCAGCGCTCACTAGTTTTCCAGAGATTAGCTGAGCACAAACTGGGCATGTCAAGCTTCTGCCCACCAATCCCCTGCATCTCCTGGTCAATAACTCGCACCTTTTTTTTTTTTAAACACAATTAAATTGAACACAATTAAAACAATGTCACTGTTGTAATATATCAGAATTCTGGCCATAACTGTAACTTGCTATTTGTCGATTTAACACATTTAACACTGGAGTTGTTGCATTTGAATGAGTGTGATGTTATGCTGTTTCCTGTATGCTGCTCTGGAATTTAAGAGTTGTTCCGATGGCAATACCAGAATCTGAAATACTCGCAGATACTGCTAAAATTAAGTCCATCGGTATTAGTGAACATTTCAGTGCACCACAACTCCAGACTCTACGAAACCTTTTGCCCCCCTAAACTAAAACGAGGAATGAAATGCATCTGCGCTTCACGTCAGCCTCCATCAAAGTAAAAACTCACCAGCTTCTCCATGGAGCGGACTGCAGCAGGGAGGTAGTAGTAGCAGCCTGGACTGGACGGATGGATGAGTCCAGCCTGCTGCATGAGCCTCTGACTCTTACAGGTCATTTCTTCTGCAAGTCGGCTGGCCTGTCCAACATCATGCAGGTTTGATGGCTGGTAGAAACGAGACACCAGCTGCATGGGCTTCCTGTATCCAGAGTGACCGCAGGCAGGGGCAGCTGTGTGCTCAGCACGGCCCGAATGCCTCCTCTTTGGTAGAATAAGGGTTTTGTGGAGATGCTGAAAGGCTCTCTTCCATATGTGATGCATCGTCAGCTCCATAACACCAAAGTTACTGCAGTTTAAAAGAGAAGAGGATGCAAATCAGTGCAAGCTTACTGGTTGTGATTTCCTTTATGTACGTTTCTATTATTTCTCTGTTTTACCGACGTAGGAAAAACAACGGGGATAAAGATTGTTTTGCTTCGTGTCCTACTGCAGAAAAAAAGCTCCTCAGAGAGCTGACAAACTGCAGAAAGAACAGCCAGCACATTGCATTTTCCCAAGAGCCAAAAACGTCACCGAGGACGGTAAAGTTGAATTAAAAAAAACAAACGTTGCATCAAGAATCTGACGACACAAATACGAACCTGTAACAACATATCTGACCCTGCAGACGCACGCAGAGGTACTAATAGTAACAAAAACAAGGAACCCACCTGGCGACAACTACTAAACGCGTGTTTTGAGAGACGTCGGAGTTAAAAAAAAAAAACAAAGAATTACATTTGGACTTTGTTGAAAAATTGTAAAACTCCTCGCCGTTTTACGCCTGTTTGTCTTTCTTCTTCTACTAAATTGAGGCGCTGCGCGGCGTCACAACGCCACCTGCAGGCCTGGAGGAGCAGCGGCGCACGGGAGTACTGCAGATCCGTAGAGGAGCCTCTCTGGGGGCGTCAATAAGAAACTGTTGTTAACTGAATGTCTAGGGTGAAGGGCATTTGGTGTAAAACAAAACAAAACAAACAAACAAAGAAAAAAGACATAAAGATAAAAACTATTCCAAACGAAGTACAGAAAACAATGAACCGCTGTGGTGCCCCCCACAAAGGAAAGAGTCAAAAGAAGTTGCTTTGTAGAAAAAATGTATATAGTTGTCTTAAATCTTCCATAATTGTATTGAGCCTTTTTTTTTTTAACTTTAGTGACTCACTTTTTCCTGAGAGCTGTTTTCAAGTGTTTAGAAGATTTTGATCTGCCCCCCTGACGTAAACTTGCCCAGGAGCCATCGTTTCCAGACAACGATGGCTGGACCGTGAGGAAAGCTGGCTGATCTAATCTGAGACGGAACATGTCTGCAGGTTTATCCAGGTAGGTTAACTTTTTCTTCATAGAGAGATTTATAATCACGTCTCCTCACACACGGCCGACTTCCTGGCAACAAGAGACATTTAACAACCTTCTCAGCCCCCTGGACAAAACTAAGCTCCTTTTGATCATTTTTGTTTCATAATTAATTAATATTTCTGATTATGAGATTTGGTTAAAATGTGTTTCCTGCAGCCTTACGACCTTTGTTCTGTGAGCTAATTAAACACAAGGAACAGACAAAAGGTTTGAGGCAAGAGTCCGTCTCAGCGACTGAATTATCCAGATAAAACAAAGTAATTCATTACAAAACAAGTTTGACAGGAGAAGCCACAGATTTGGTCCGAGGTAGTCATTCAAAACCCTCCAAACGATCACTTCAATCTCTTTATAATGTTCTTTTTATATTTTTGAACCCTTTAGATATCTTTCACAGTTTGAACACTTTACTAAAGTTTCCAGTAAAAATCAAAGAAACAATTTCTTACAGCCATGTTTGAAGTTTATAACCCATCTTTTATCTTTTCTTTTTTCTCTGTGTTTGTGTGTAAAAGCATAATTTTAAAAAGTTGTGGATTTTATTAGGTAAATGCAACCACAGATGGACAACATATAACATTTCTCATCCTGACATAATTTGTTTAAGTCAGAAACTAAAACAAAGAACGTGATAAGCAATATTAAACGCCCCCATGATTCATTTAGTTGCAGCAGTAGTTTTTTAAAGATGCTTTTTCCCGTATGACTATCAACCCCTCCCATCATTACGGATGCGTTTTGACCAAATATTTTGCATTATTTAGCAACATTGCATTCATTCAGTCAGTAAGGGGGTACTTAGTATTGCTCTCATCATTTTTATCCATTTAGTTCTCCTTTTGGCTTCACTTTAGTTAAATTGAATATATAGCATATAGAATTTTCCTTTGCAGATTAATAAAGTGAAAACCACTTACAGTGATGATTCTTATATTTTTTTAGTTAATCTTACTTAACACTTTACTTATCTTACTTAATTGGAAGCGTCACTATGATCAGACGATTTTAATTTGTTTATGACCAAAACAATAATAAAAAATGCAATATTTTTTCTCTTCATTAAGTCAAAACAAGATATCACTTGGCTCCGATAAACTGCAACTGACTCTCTATTTCTTTTTCTTCTCGTTTACTGCCTGCAAATAAATATGCTAAATGTTTTTTGTGTGTTTGTTGAAGATAAAAGTGATGGATTGTTGTTGAATCCTTAAAATATTGTTTTTTTTTTTGTATGAAATGCATGAACTAAAGATAAATACTTGATCAAAATCCATCTCTTTGTAGCCATGCCCTATAAATTTAAGAATTTAAGATCATAGGCTGAAAACAGGAAGCGTTTATTGTGAAAGGGAGAGGCAGACGCAGCGCAGTGGAAGCGATGAAAGTTCAATGTTCTGAAAACTCATTTAATGAGTCACAGAGAGTATTGACATTACTCCTCATCCTCATTCAGTCATACAATGTTGCTGCACACCTGCTGCATAAAAAACATCTCGAAAATACTTTTGTTGGTTTCCTTTATAAATGAATAAATAATACATTTTGAATTATTTAGAATGAGAAAGATTGATATCTCTATTATATATGTTTTGTGCTGTAATTTTCAGGCTTTGTGCTTCTTTAACGTTTAACTATTATGATGCGCCTCTGAAGTGGACAACAACGTTACAGAAGAGTGTAAGTGCTCCAGCATGGACAAAGTGTTCAGATCATTTCCTGAAATGTTCAAAATGCACGTGGTACATCCTCTGATTGATAAAATATTAAAGACTGGACGTTGTGAGATTCAAGCTACTGTGTATTTTACTTTCCCAAAATAAAAATGACCAGCATCACTCCATCATAGTCAACGGGGGAACAAGCAGCAAAGGCAAGATTTAAAAAGGGTTTAGTCTTAACATCAACTGATCTTTAATGGGTTTTTGTGTGTGTCTGTGCTCAATGACATGGAAAACAAGTGATTTGAGTTTAAAAATACATACATGTTTTACAAACCTTTGCTTATTTTTATTACTTTTTATTTAAGTGATTGGTCTGGTAACATCTTTTAGGAACGTCTCCAGAATAGTCGACAGTTGCCTCCAATCAATGTCAGCTGACACATCTCATCTCATTCTTTGATTGGGTACAATTGACACATTTTTATTGTAAGTGCTATTCCGTCACATATAATCCTTCCTTCTGTTGACTCTTCACTCTTCTGCTGTCTGTGTTAATGCACTTTTACTGGCTTTACAGCATTTTATGCCAGCAATTTTATCCCATTATTCCTCCCACTCAGGCACCTGTTGGTCGGCTCACGTGGCGTCTCTGTGGCTCTTCTCTGCCAGGTGGATGCAAAGACTGCAGAAAACAGGGTGGACGCTGTGGACGCCATCTTACAGTCTGATTGACCAAAGATGCACACGCTGATGTCTCCCTGAGCCAATTAGGTTTGTGTATGTTTCATCCATTTATTCTGTAGCTCTCCTTGAAAGATTTAGTTCCCGACTGAATGTCTCAGTGAGATATGAACAATCACATTAGGACAGATTATATCTCCATATTTCACATTGTCGTGAGTTAAATAATTTATGGTTCCAAAAGCTGTTTCTGGGAAATGCAACTATTAAAAGTCACTGGTTTAGTTCCATAAGTGAAACAGACAGTGGTGGTTTAAAACCTTGAATATATTGTAAAAGTAAAAAAAAACAAAGTCATATAACAACATGGAAATGCTGTGGTACAAGTAAAAGACCGAAACATGTTACTTAAGTGAGTACAAAAGTCAACTGACAAAACAAAACTCTGTTTTGCACAACATCCTGTGTCAGAATATATTAGAAATATCTTCCAGACGTATTTACATATTTAAGCATCTTTTCACTGTGGAACCTCTGAAACAAATAGGAGTTGTAATTAAATCATTTTTGCTCGTCTAAAAGACACGACTCTGAGAAATAGTCCACCATCAACACTCCTGTCCTACACACTTTTATGCCCAATAAAGATTTTAGATTACACTGACATTCAGGAGCAGAAATATCAGTTAATATATGATTATCTTATTTGCTGAAACTGACTAAAGGTGTAAGAAAAAGTAAAACGTTTTCCTTGAAAATGTGGAGCAGATGTAAGATGTGGAATTAAAAGAAAATGTTATGTGAAAGGACAAAGATGAAGAGCTTTATTGTTATTGTAAATTTACTTACAACAAAAAAAGATGAAACGATAATTTTTGTAAATTTTTTAAATCATTTTTAAAATACCTCCCCAGTCTCCCTCTGATGTGAGGAAGCCCTTTATCGCTTCAAATAGTGTCAGTCATCACCTCTGAACTGTTTAAAAATGAACCCATCCATCCATCCATCCATCCATCCATCCATCCATCCATCCATCCATCCATCCATCACCTATACCTACTTAGTCCTTCTCAGGGTCACGGGGGTCTGCCAGAGTCTATCCTGAGTCATTATAGGCGAGAGGCAGGGGTCCACCCTGGACAGGTCGCCAGTCCATCACAGGGTCACATACAAAGACAGACAAACAAGCACGCTCACACTCACACCTATGGGCAATTTAGTATTAACAATCAACCTAGTAAGCCGGAGTGCCCGGAGGGAACCCACGCAAGCGCAGGAGGACCCACCGGGCCGGGAATCGAGCCTTCTTGCTGTGAGGCAACAGTGATGACCACCAAGCCACTGTGCTGCCCTGAAATGAATCCATGTCACTGTCAACCATTATGATTATTATTACTGTCTTCAGCGAAAATGAGCCAATGTAAATAAAGTAAAATAAAATGAAATAAATCATGTTTTTACATCTTCGTGGTTGTAGACAAACAATGCTGCAGACAGCCTCTACATTGTTTTGCATTTGACAAATTGAAGACTAAAATGGAAAACATGTAGGGGTTTTGTAATTTGATAGACGGTAATTACATCCCACCATGATGCGGAGAAGCCTTTTCTGCCCTGCTACTGTTGTTTTTCAGCCTGATGGTATCAAACATGTCAGGGGAATTCAATAAACAGTAATAGTTTGTGTTCTGATCAAATGTCACTTCACGTTTGGCTCCAAGTATCAGCAGAGAACGTGAGTTACGCTCGATCACACCACTTTTCTGTGTTAATGGCCATGTATCCCCTCCTCCTGTGCAGGGTACAATCACGCATGGAAATAACATTTTATATACAACATGTAGTTTTAAGGAATTTTCTGTGATTTTGGTTGTACGTTGCTGGGATCACGATATCATCACGATATATTTCTGTCAACACGAGCAAAAGCGTAAAAACCTCGTCCAGCTAAACATGTTTCACAAACATCCTAAGTGGGACCTCCACTTCCAGTGATTGCACTGAACTGTCAGTCTAAGCATCTCATAGCTCCATCAGCAGCATCATAATGACTGCATGATGGACTGTCAACATTGACTTTTTTCCTTCATATGGCCCAAACTGCTGTAAATTGAAAGACAACCAAGTGATCACGGTGTTGTAAACACACAAAACATCTGTTTGACGTCGAGGGAATCACTTTGCATGCCTTAATTAGCCATGGCCTGCAGTGAGAGGATCAGTGGAAGAAATCCTGTAATGGGAGGAAGGCCGTGGAGGCCGCTCCTCTTCTAATATGATTGTAAAAGGCTTGTAGTTGGCTGGCGAAGGTAATGGTGGAGACAACCGGAAGCATGAACACATGAGTGTGTGTGTGTTTGTCCGTGTGTCACTGGGATGGGCTAAGGGTCAGTTAGAGGGAGGCGGGGAGATGATGGACATTGATGAACTGAAAGGTGGATGGTATAAAACAAAGGGAGATGCAAGAGCTGGATCAAAGACTGCGTTACAACGCTACAAAGAGAAGATATCAGACACAGAGCAACTGCACAGGACTTGAATACCCCAAAACAGACAGTCAGGTGTCCAGCATGCGTGTCTTGGTGGTTTTGCCGTTACTCTTGTGTGCGGTGGCGTCTGTGGACCAGGCACGAGCAGAGGTGAAGGCGGTGAAGCTGTGTGGTCGAGAGTTCCTGAGGGCTGTCGTCTACACCTGCGGAGGCTCTCGCTGGAGGAGGTTCTTCAGTGAGCCAGACATGAGCGGTGAGAAAAGTCTTCTTTTCACAGCAGCATCAAAAAGTCTTGTTAGAACAAACTATTATTCTTTGTATTTATTGTCTAAAAAACAAATACTTTTTGAGGAAAACCCACATATTAAAAACACACTACTTACACAACTGCACTACCAGTTCATCCGGTCTACGATCTTTTTTTAATCCTGATTCTTATTATTTTGTAAACTCCACTTAGTCCATGATGATCTGATGTGACATGTGTGTGCTTTTGCTTTTCAAAGTGGAGCAACACACAATGTCGCATCAACATTTTCAAAATACCATTATAAAAAAAAACCAGCTGTAATGAGTACAGCTAATAAAATGCAATGAGCACAGTGGCTTTTTAAAAATTATTTTTTTTTTTTTACTTGTTTTCTTTTAAAAACATGACAACCAGATTAATTCCTCAGTGTTTGCATCACTAAAATTCAACATAAGACAACAACAGGCTCGTCTGTGATCGTGTCGGGGTACTGATCGACTGTCTGCTTCCAGATGTGCTTCCATACAGCTAAATGTTCGGTCTTATTATGGTGGAGGTGTCACTGAGCAGCTCTTTTCCTCCTGTCGGTTACATAAATCCAGTTAACATTTCAGACGTGCTGACAGGAAATGGAAACTGGAACTGTAGACGGAAGAGAGTGCAGAGTTAATCAGTGCAGTCACTTATAAATAATAAATAAATTACACAGGACTGGCAAGAAAACAGATACTCGCCAATTACAATCTCGGAAACAGAAGTAAACAGACAAAAATAGTCCAGGATTTTTTTTTTTTTTTTTTCGTCAGCTAACATCCACTGCTGTTTTGTTTGCAGGTGAACAGAGCAGCTTGGAGAGCCTCAGCAGCCTGGGCTCCGACTGGGCTAAACGGGACATTAATAACATCCTGACCACCATGTGCTGTCAGGTGGGCTGCAGGAAGAGTGATCTCACGTACCTCTGCTGAGGATGACCCCCTTTGCTCATTTGAGCCACTGAAAGGACTGTTTTTTTCCCCGTCTTTCCTTTGTCCTAAAAAAAAAACGAAAAAAAAAAAACCCAAACCTTAACTCTTCTAACATGATCGCTGTAAAACTGAGGCCGGTAGATGTGACTGTAGAGGATCTGAGAGTGTTTGTGTGTCAATCCGACTTTGAACGTGTGCAACCGCAAGTATCTCGCTAATCTGAATAATCCAGAAATGTTCGGTGTGACACCATGACAGATAATTCAGAGCAAATTGATACCTGCACTTGTACCTAGAATGAATCCACAGGGTTGCAAGTAAAAATGTCAGCTCTTCTTTGATGTCTTTATATGAAACTTACTGTTTTCTGTCATTTCACAGATGTCAAATAAATATTCTTGCACACCGTGCCCAGTCTCTGTGGTGCTCTTTACATTACCGATTTGGACAGAGTTACACAAAGTTACACCTGAAATTATTTGAGCTGAGGCCATTCAGTCATTGGTGGAGAACAAAAAGTACTGTGTAGTATTATATGAAAGGCGATTTAAAAGAAAAGAAAGAAAAAAAAAAAGAGCCATGCTAGCAGATGACCGGGTCCAAGTAGATCTGTTTAGCAAAGATAAGGGGTCCAAGCAGTGAGCTTTGGGGCATCCCAATGGCACATGGACTTGTCTTTCCTATTATTCCCATCAAATTACCACACAATTGGTTAAGATATTTTAGCCTTGATCAAAGTGATGATCCAACACCACTTTCATCAGAGACAATTGCAAAAAAAGTTTTTGGCAAATGGCATTATCACAAGCCCAGATAGATGTAATAAAACAGCAAAAAAGCATCCAGTTACAACTTTTATTGGTTTTGGAAAGAAGCAAACTTAGTTCCTCAGTTCATCTTAGCGTTGTTTTGTCCTGCTCAAACAGCTTGCGCATGTGTTTGAGGTCAACAGTACAGAACCAAAAAGCATTGTGGCTCCTAGCACACGAAAATACACAACTTGCTCTCTTCTCATTAGTAATACAAGGTAGATGACACTTAGCACAACATGTCAATTCACCACTGTCATCACAGATGCCCCTCCTTACACTGCATGCGCTGCATGCAATACTGAATTAACTGCAGGACAAATTCATCACAGAGATCAAGTGCTGGAAAATACTGGATTTCTTTCATTTTTATTAAAAGATGCAAACAATGTTCTAGCAGCTACTAAGAGTTTCGTGTTGCCTTTCAAGCTGAAAGACATATAATTTGTAATGTAAAGGTAATTTCGAAAAGATACTTGAAGGGTGTGTGTGTATTGTGGGCCGTGGTAGATAATGAGGAAGTGACGGTTGCACTAAGGTCTCACGATACATTACAGTAGGTAACAATGTCCTACAAGGTATGTTAAGTCATCCAGTCAACATGAGAGAAAATGTTACCAAACTAATGTATAACCAAGAGCTTAATGGCACCAATCTTTGTCTCACTTCAACGAAATGCAAATTTACCATTTCCTCAGACTGGATACGTACACAAAATGTAAAAAACATGGTCAAGAACAAGAATTTTATTGTAACTGCACACTCTAGATCTGAAATAACTAGATATATTTATGAACTATGTCCAATCGAAAGTACTAACTAACTTAGTAGAAGTTATTTTGAGATTAGCCATCGTTTTTTTTCCCTAAATACAGCCACAAATGCCTGTGCAACAGTTCTGATGGGATTGTGATTGGTTACATTTAGCAGATTTCTGACAAATGGTACAGTACAGAGATTTTTCAGCTACACTTCACACACACTTTTTGTTCTTCATGTTGAGTGTCAGCGCATTCAGAAGTTCAACATCATCAGCACAGTGTTTTTTTTTTTCACATTAAACAATATAATATTTTTTCATTTTTATGCACTTTAAAAATATTCAGCTTATTCTCCTTTACAGAGGACCGATGGTCCAGGGTACACACACATAAGATACTAAAAAAAAAAAAAAGAAAGAAAAATACAAGTCACATATTATATATATATATATATATATATATATATATATATATATATTTTGGTCGACTTAACCTTGCTCTACACCCTCATTCAAATCACGTCATCTCACAGAGACCATTACGATTATGAAAATTAAAGCCATGGATTCAAGCGCTGGCTGTCTGACGGGGTTTAAGATGATATAATCTGGGAGTTTAGGTACCAGTGAGGTGACTGATAACATGCAAGCAAACAGAGAGAGGGGCTTAAATGGGCAGCTGTAAGCCAAGCTGAAGAACTGGGAATGCTGGAGCGAAGCTTTCTCTCCGTTTTGAGGTTTGGATAAAAAAACAAAAAAAAACAAGCTGGTCCCGCAAAACAAATCCCCTTTCAAATAATGGTATCACAATCAGCACATTTCATCAAAGCGGCTCGGAAACAAACAAACAGTTTTTGTTGTTGGATTTAAAGGAACAGCTTGACATTTTAGGAAATACATACTTACTTTCTTGTCAAGAATAGATCCCGTGTCTGCTAAAGATGAATATAAGTAACGCTGTTTGTGTTTATCTTAGCATAAAGACTGTAATCTGATGGAAGCAGATTTGCTCTTCTCAAAACGTAACGAGGCTTAGGAGTGTTTTTGAGGCGGGACGTAGGCACAGTGACAAGACGAACTGAAAGCAAATGGAAACAGTTGCACACTAATGATTAGCAGGTAGAGGGGGTGGTATATTTCCCACCAGAGCTCAGCAGGTGGCGAACAGCCGAGGCTCATGGAAACGTTTAACGCTAAACTACAGTGGAGGCTTTAATTCTTGAAGTGCTGGTGCTGCAGACGTTAAAAGTGGTTTACCGAGATGGCAACATTTCATCCCGGCGAGGGACTTTAAATATTTGCAAAACATTTTGTGGTATTTTTGCTCTGGACAAAAAGTGGGGTATGAACAGCGTCAGCGTCTTTAAAAACTGCTGCAAACAAAACTACAACAATTTTACAGGCACATCTGTAACTTTAAGGTGTTTCTTTTGCAAACTCAAACTTGTTATTCATAGAGGCCAACAAAAAAGATATATCGTTTGAAGCTGTGAGTTTTAGAGGGTTTTGATAATGCGAATAGGAAACCAGTCTTTATGCTAAGTGAACAGTGTCCTGACAGATAAAACAGATATATTGCATCTTCAAAACTGTCAAACTACTTATTTCAAGGTGCACATGTAAACGTTTTATTTGGAAAGTGTTGCTGTTGCCAACCAGCTAGTCCCGGTCCATCGCGTCCTGTGAGTCTCTACATGCAGCAGGGACCGGTTGCTGTTGTGGTGGTTCTCGATGTTCTCGTTATACGGTCCCGCAGAGCCGCTCCAACCACATCCGGCAGCTGGCGGACTCAGGTGAACTCAGGTGAAGATGTATCTAGCTCAGAAGGTGGAAGAGCAAAACATGGACTGCAGCTGCCGGCTGCAATCAGAGACTTGGAGTGTTCGCAGCTCAATGACTGCGAGCACAACCACAACAAAGAGCTGCACAACCTGCAGGTAGGTAAGTACAGACAACGTGGACCTGGAGGAGCTGGTGACAGTGAACCTCTGAAATAAAAACAAGTACATACGGCACCTTTAAAGCGTGGAGCTTGCCCACAGTATAACTAACTCTACAATAAAACTGCTTTCATGAAGCATAAAACAGCATCCAGGAAGATACTTATCTTTTTCTTTAAATTACCCTCGTCACCCACCCACCCACCCGCGTCCACCCATATATAGCTCAAATATTCTGTTGCACTTGAGTTAAAAAAATTATATCTGAAATAAATTCAAAAATTATACCTCATACTGTACACAGGTTACCCAACTACACAGATAACAAAAATTAGATAATTCAAATATTTATACCTTTAAGGGTTCTGAGTTGTGTGATACCATTCAAATTCTATTCATATACAGAATCACATGTTTTATACAACAAATCATTATCATCAATAAATAAAAATAGAATGCTGTCATGTACTCTGGAGTCTAACACTGTTGCCCCGGGAACAACAGAAAGGCTATCCAACAATACGAGGAGAACACCAAACGCCCTTTAAGATACATATTACTTATTTAAAATGACACTTTTTACACTTCTTTTGTTCACACAGAAAGAAAAAAAATATTTTCAAACTTCGAGCCAGTGAACTGTCATCACTGCAGCTGCCTAACGCGTCGGAAATGTGATTGGATTTGAAAATAAACGTGGCCAACAGTTAAATCTGTAACATGACCCTGTAGTACCAGTAAGTGGTGATTTTAAAATCCGCCTCAAAGTAGTTATTTGATTCAGTGGTTCATTCGACTTTAAAAACCACCAACAATCATTTAACAATTGTTCATGTGTTGGGTAAAAGCACTTTCCAAATCAGTGTACAAACTGAGGACAGGCTTGGAGGTGTAGATGCTACTTTGGATGTGTCAGGAGTTGAGATGCAAAATGTAAGCGCATGGATCTCAGTTAAAGATTACTTTTAAGGGGCGAGGTCAACATGTCACGCAGAGGTCAACCGTGCCCAGCGTCTTCCTGTTCGAGCCTTCAGTCAGGCAGCTGCAGTGAAACTGTTCATAAACACCATTGCGCGTTGACCAGGGAAGGACGGAGACAGAGAAACAGACTTCAGTACGGAAAAGAACCCAGGCGTCTAACTGCAGCAACACAGATGTTATGAGATGAATACAAATACGATAATTACATGACCTAAAACAGTTCCACAATGCAAAGTTATACAATACTGCTGGGCAGGCTGCAGACCTGTCGTCTGGGTTCAGAAAAGGTTACGGAGTCTGGTGTAGGTCTGTGCTCTGGTCTCCGTGCCAACCTTGCCGTTCACTGTAGTCGCTTTGATAAATAGTGATGCTCTCAGTAGTGCAGATCAGTTGTCTGCCAGGTATTTTCCTGAAAAACAGCAAGTAAATACTTTTCTCATTTCAGCTGTTGCAGATTCATTGACACTAAATTTAAATTGACCCCTGTTTCTCACAACCACAGTAATTCATGACCGATATGATTCTGACCCTGTGCTGGAGGTATCTCTCACCAAGATTTAAAACATTTTTGTTTTTTAAATACACACCTCTCCCAATTTTTACTAGTGGAAAGTGCAAGAACACGTCTTTGCATGCATGACTCCGTGGAGTTAAGGTCAAACGTTTTAAGGGGCATGAAAAAAAAAAAAAAAAAAAAGGACACATTTAACTATATAATTACGGGATATTACAATCTAGTGCAAGAACTGCAGAATCCTTTAAAATCCTGAGACACCAAACTGACCTGCAGCAAACCTCTTTTTGACGAGAGAGAAGCGATACCCTGGTCCAGCCAGTTCAATGTCACAGCCTGACAGGGTGCTGCCCTCGCTGGTGAACTGCACCGCCAGTGGAGCTGGTTTACTGGGACCCTCCGCCAGCTGGAAGCGTGCTAACAATGATCCCACACCTGGAGGAGCGTTTGGATTAGGAAAACATATGAGGATGAGGCAAAATCAAAAACTGTAGTAGCAGTTCTGTCAGATAAGTTGGCCGTTGTTGGTGTCAGCCGCACTGAAAACCTCCGCTGGTGGTTTTAGACGTCCTATTTTCAGTATGTGTATTCTTTGTTTCTTAATGCATATGCTGACAAATAAACAATATGAATCTTCTTGGTGGGTAAGGAGGGGCCTGATATTTTTGAACACATGAAACGTTTGTATAAAGTCACAAGAATAAAGAAAAAGCAACTAAAAACTCAGCCTTTACAAAATAACAAAACTTGTGATCCCATTAAACTTCGTCGTCTTCAGCTACAAAAGCACCATATCCGACGTGTTTGAATTCAGGGACATTTCACCGCGTTTCTCTCACAGCTGTCAATCCTACCTCCGTTTTCGGACTTCTGGGAGATATCAGGGATCTTCCAAAGGATTTTTTTCTGGTCTGCATTCCTGTCAGGATTGAGAATAAAACAAATGCATAAAACCACAGCCACCTGCCACAGGGTGCTGTCTTTTGTATTAGGAGTGTACCATGCTGCAGGAGGCAAGACAGCTTGTAGTTTTGAAACGTTTCCATCGACAGGGACGAGGAACTGGACGTTGTTGAGGGCCATCGGCGTCGTCATGGCTTCCCCGTTGTATTTGTAGTCTATCCTCAGGTCAGTGCTGGTGGGCTCACACTTCCAGCTCGCTGCCAGGTTCAGAGGCGTTGACTGGAGCCCCTGCGTCGAGACCTGGCCACAAAAACACACAGCTCCTTATAGGACTGTATTTCATTTATTGCTTGATTCCAATATGTGATAATTAAAGGTCACTTAAACTGTTAATGCGAAAGGAAAGTTGGGGTGTCTGAGCTGACCTGATACTTCAGCATGTCCACGTTGTAATATGTCGCCTGTGGCTTCTGCTCCGCCACCTTCTTCAAATGAGATATCAGGTTGGGCATGTTCACCCAGAAGTCCTTGGCATTGGCCTTAGCTTGTGTCGTGGTGTCGCTGGTGGGGAAGCATGTGGGAAGAAACAGTCACAGCACGGAAATCATATACATATATATACATATACATACATATACACATATATATCGTGTATTTGTGATCCTTCATGTTATAGGTTAACTCCATTATTAAAAGCAGTAAGTTCTGACAAAGCCTTTAAAACAGTCAGTAACTGATCTCTTAATTATAAGCATTTTTTTGTTTTAAATATGCTCATAATTAGTGTAGAAATTAAATCTGGGTTGATCATGGTCTGCTTTTAAAGCAACGCCAAAATATTCAAAAATATTTCACTAAAACCGACTATTCTTGTTTTCAGTGAATCAAAGGAGGAAGTTAGTCCAAGGTCACATGCAGGTTACAACTCCCAAACAAATATGTTGAATGTTGAATGTTGCCACACTAAAGATAAATGTTATCAGCTAAAATCAAGTTACTTTATAAAACAGGGCAAAGACCATCATTGCTGATTCATATGTGACGCTCGTATGAGGTGATAACGCCTTTTTATTGTTTTCTTTCTCTCCTTTTTGTCTTTTTTTTGTTTGCTTTTATTTTGAAGGCTGCATGTTGACAACAACAGTCTGCAGCGCCAGGGAGAGTGACAGTGACTCAGTGCACACTCAGCATAAATGTCCTAAATGATCTCACCAAAGTTTGCTCGGTCTCAGTCATCAATTCTTAACCCATAAAGACCTGAGGGAGCTTATAAGTGTAAATGCACTAATTCATAGAGGGTCCTAATGAGTTTTAGGGACGTTAATAAACCACATTAAATACCCGTTTAATGATCCCATTCACACATACTTTTTAATCAGTTTATATGTTCATAGTTTTTATGCTTCTGAATTTTTTTCTTTTCTTAACAGTTTAACAATTATTCACCACTTTAAATCGTGTCTGACCTTCCTTTTTCACTGATCACTATTTATAGCATGAATTAGAAGCATTTTCTTTGATGCTATTTATTCATTTAACTGACAACATGGGCTATACACAGCATATTTAACATATTTAGACCAGGTTCTCTCTGCAACTATAACATTTCATAAATGAAGCGTTACATACTGTGTTAAATAAAGTGATTAAGTAACACGTTCCAACAAAAATGACAGGACGTTGACGTCTTTCAGCCTAGTCAGTTGCCATGCTTTTTTATGCAATCATCTGCAAAATCTATATTTTTGACAATATGTGTAATGTTCAGTAAGTCCACATATTATTTGGTTTTAATGAGGTTTAGTGGAATTATAACACACGTTAAACATTTAGGGGAATTTTTTAAATTGTAGTACAATGTAACCACAAAAAGAATCAATCGTTCATCACTCAAGTCGTCACTCATCGACCTCCACTTAAAATTGTACATTTATCTTTTTTTTTTCTTCCATATAACAAAAAGGTGGTGAGTTCATAGTTCGAGTGATGACATTACCAGCAGAGCAGCTGGGGATTAGGCAGCACATGCTCCAGTCGGCCGTAGTTGGTTATGCTGAAGGTTAGCACAGCGGGGGATGGGTTATTGGCAAAATGCCGTGTGATTCCCGCCGGAAACGACAAAACCATTTCACCTATGATCTTCACAACACACCTGAGAGGAAGAGGAGGGAAGGTTATGCACAAACACAGTTCAGACTTTTTAGCTCTCCTCCCTTTGTGTTTTCCTTCATTTTAAATCTAAACGTATGCAGTCTTACAGTATGAAACACGATGACAAACATGCTAAATGAATCATCTAAATCAATCACCTCATTCACCTCAAGTCGTCAACCCCACACAAAGCAGTGCAAACACAAAAAACCAGCATGCGCAGGTAAGTGTTACTGACATAAAACTACCCCATGCAGGGGGATTTATATTGTGAAAGTCATTTTCATCATGAGGAACGCATAGCTCCAAAAACAACTATACTTTACTATACTTTAGCAGCATGCTGACATCATCATCATAAGAAAGAAAAGAGCAGATGCATTCATTCTCCTTCAAAGCTACACTGACTAACATGTTAAAAGTAGTGTCAGAACTGGGCATTTTGTAAGAAATGACTGGTTTTTATATAAAAGTCCTGGCCTATGTGGGTTTGTGGCGTTCTTTACTCTGATGTTTATTCCTTTACTACAAAAAGCCACTTGTTTCTCATTCAGGGTCACAGGGGGTGACGTCTTTCACAGCTCCCACTGGACATAGGGCAGGTACGCCCTGGACACGTCACCAGTCAATCACACTCCTCTGTTCCTGCCATCGAGTTTTGGATTTTCAGTTTTTGGGCATCCAGCCACATCAGCTTATGAGTTTTATTATTTTTCCTTTACCTGACAGCATCTCTCCTGTGAGCCTGATATGAGATTCTTCACAACTACACACCACTTACAGTCACTTTTGTATATGATGTGGTTACAGAAGTTATTGACATAAGAAATATTGTACATCACTTCATGTGAAGTCTGTTTTTTTATTTTCCAAACTGGAACTTACATTCACAATTATGCTTTAAAATTGCTGTTTTAACTGAAGAAAAAACATCTCCATATCACTCCCAAGCATGAATACAGTCACATCTTGCAACCACAACTTTGGAATTCTCCTGTAATCAGATAAAAGTGGATAAAAGTGAATTTCTAAAGACCTACTTGGTGGGGTCGGCTCCTTTAAAGAAGGCGTTGACAGTTTCTGTGAATGCTGCAGCCACAGGAAGTGTGTCCTGAGCCCCCATGGTGAGCGGACTGGGCCCTCGAGAGCAGCCTAAAACCCACACAGACAGGCACACAGACACACTTAATACAGCACAAGGTGTGCAATTAAAAAAGGAAATACAAATAATAATATGTACTGGGAGCTCAGTTACAGCTCACTGCCTTCCCATTCTGGTAAATATTCATAATAAGGAAAGATGAATGTTCAAATTTCCAAACCGGCAGTAAACACCTCCTGTACAAGTGCGTAGGGATGAAATGAGGAACACAACCCATGAATGATGAAATCAAAATGCGTGTCTTTTTTCAAAATGAAAACTATTACTGGTGTTAGTAAAGTGGAGTGAAAACAATACATTATGCATGAGGAGGATAGCCATTTCTCTCTGCTCTTTAGACTGTGAAAACCAAATGACTTTTAATATATCCTCTTACATTTGGGAATTTTTGCACAGTATGTTGCACACAGATATTTGCTCTTATGTGAGAAAGCACAGCTGGATGAGAAAGAAAAGCAGACAGTGAGAAAGAGAGAGAGAGACAGCAAGAGAGCGAGAGAGATGTGCATCCTTAGTCCATGAACACCAGTAAAGATGATCTATCAGACAAGATCATAAAAAACAGGGAGCGAAAACAAAACAGAGTGCAAAGATCACCAAGGAACCCAGGAGCCCAACAGGGAAGGAAGTCGCAGCAAAATAAGTAGTAAAGTGCACAAAGGAAGATGACTCTTCAGAGAATGAAAGGTGGTCGGCCCACGATGAAATCAGAGTGAATAATGCCAAGAGAAATGAAGTTAGAAGATTTTTTAGCAGATATTTTAGTTCAGATAAGGTGGACTCAGGCAGGGGGTTAGTATGATGTTCATTAGAGTGATGGAGGGAATGGGAGGGAGGGGGAGAAGAGTGAAAGGATAGGGTAGAGGAATGGGCGAAGCTTGCATTAATTAGCCTCGGTAAGGTGCTTGTGTGTGCACGCTACCCTGGTGCAGAGCAAACTTACCTTCAAACGTTAAATAAAACTTTCCTCTGTCAAACCATACAAGCGATGGCTGGTCATTCTCTGTGTGGGTGGAGGAAGGGAAAGGGAGGTGGGGTCAAAAGAGAAGGACGAGAAGGTAGAGGGATGAAAGGGCGGGAAATGGGTGAGAAGGGGAGAGAAGGAGAGTAGTGTGAGTCTCACATGGCAGGTCTATCGCACGTCACAGTGAGGTGGAGTGAAGTGGGTGGAGGCTCCAGGGGAGAGGGAGGACAGAGTGCCGAGACACCGCCAGGACAGAAGACAAGATGGGTGACACAGGATGCTCTTTAGTGGATGCTTGAATGTGTAAGGCAGAGAGAGTGAGGGTCGGGACTTTGTATGTGGATGGCTGCAGCACTGTGGAGTCTCAGAGAGCTGTTGAGGCGACACTATGATCCTGACTTCAGCAGCAAGAACCCACTGCAAGAAACAAGCTGGTGCTCCAGCAGGTAATCTGCTGGCACTTGTTTAATCCGTTTACACCGCATGCATCTTCGCCATGTTCTTCCGTCTCTGTGCTTATGTACTTTTCAAATTATGGAACAGATGAGTGAATGCTATGTACAAAGATGTCCTGCAGGGGACAGCATTGAGGCTAAATCCAGGGGACAGTGGGAATAGGAGGACACTGATGCACACTGAGGTACTGCAGACCACATTCACAGGTTTCGTGTGCCTCTGGAAAGGGCGATGGGAATGAAGATGTGACTTCAAGGAGCTCCAAAGATTGGTCAACACTTTCTCTACCCTCACACACCAAAACTAACCTGCACATGCAGCTGGGTTCAGAAAGTCCTCAACAACATCTGTAACAGATGTACTTTGTTTTCAAGCCTGCTTCTATACCAACAGATAAGCAGGATATTAAGTACAGCCAACACGGCAACAGCGTCCAAGATTTACTCGTCTGGTCTCTTGCTCGGTCACTCTCTAGTTTTGCAGTTGAAAGTAAGTGTTGTTGGTTTTTGTTTACAGAAGACTGAAAGAGCTTGATGAAATTTCATAAAAGTAATCTAATATTTTTCCAATGAAGTTTAAAATTATTTTACATAAAACTTTGTGCTGCTGCTTAAGGTAGGGTAATGAATTCTGCACACTTTCTTACCAAGAACACTTTTAAATCACACTGAGTGAAGATTTCCTGACCATTTGCTAGCTGCCCAATTTGTGACTACCGTGACTACACGCTTACGACGCAGAGTTTAAACTCAAGGCTGTCAGTCACGCAGTAGAACATGGGAATAGAGCAGCAGCTGGAGAATTCAACATTAACGAGTCAATGGTTTGATTTACCGTAACGGTATCAGACCGTTTCTTTTACGTGTTTACTGAATCGAGGAATTGTTCCCCTCCACTACCTGATAAAAATGTTGCACTACCCGTTATACCTTGCAGTTGTTAAAAGATAAACTGTGTCGCGAAAATACTACGTCACTGACATTACCTATGGTAAAATAATAAAACAGCTATTTATTCATTTTGGGAGTTAACGGAGTTGTCAGAATGCTGGTTTGTATTCTATTAATAAAGTTTGACTGACTTATCTGACTGTTTTGTTGACATTCTCTTTAGCTCCATCTAGTGGATGCATAACGCAACCCCAGCCACTACTGTAGCTTCAATTCTATGCGCCTTATATATGAAAAAGTTTTAAAATAGGCCATTCATTGAAGGTGCACCTTATAATCCAGTGCGCACTTTATAGTGCGGAAAAGACGGTACATCAGTTCATTGTAAAAACAAACAAACATACACATTTTTCTAAGCTTATGAGGGAGTGTGAAACAAAAAAAAAAAAAAAAAAAAAAAAAACTGAGCAGAGCTGACTACCCATTTTGGTGTCCTAGGCCAAGTCATGGTTTTCAACCCTCACCCCTCCATTCACACACACCAACCGTAACATTAATCGACAACAGCTGTATGACAAAACTTAAAGGGGGGAGAGGGGGATGCCAATTTTTTTTTTTTTTTTCTAGACATAGGACAGGAAAAGAGCAATAGTTGGGACTGCAAATTATTTCTTCTTTTTTTTCTTTTGGGGAGGGGGTCTTGCAGCAGTGCCCCCTCCAGCAGATTGCGCCCTGGGCAACCGCCTAAATACCCTATGCCAAAATCCAGCTCTGGCTGCAGGCTTAAAAGGTAGATAGAGAAAATACCAACCAAAACCCGTTTGACTTTAGCTCACAACGGCTTTACTAAGAACATCAGAAGATGGCATCTTTAGCTAAATTTGGTGACACTTTACAAGTGACCTGAGCCATTTTAGTTCCTTAATTGTTATGCAGCTTCATTAAATTGAATTAGCTTCTATTTTTAAGTAAATTCCACAGCAAGATGTTTGACTTCCGATCAAAAATTATGCTGGAACATAAAAAAAAAAGGCAATCATCACAGTAGAGCAAGACAGGCCTGTTCCTCGCTTGAACCGTTGTTTTGAAGTCCCATGAGCAAAGGTGTCAACGAATGAGTCATCAGCCTTGAGGTGATGAACGATGAGAGCAGCTTTCAATGTAGATACAAACGGGCAGGGATCGTGATGGAGAAGGGGGAAATCTGGTGTCTGGGTTCAGGTTGGGGAGTAAGCTGATTCAGAGATTGGTTAACTTAATTTGGCCTAATTCTCCTTCCAAGCTTCGGGCGCCCATAAGCAGAGGCTTTGATCTAACCATCAGCATATGTGAAAATGTGCGTTATGAACGTGTAGAAATAGACCCTGTCAAAATCAATTTCAAGGACTCAAAGAGGAGCTCTTCAGACATGCTCACTGAACACACTGCACACAACAAAATACACTCCTATGGTGCAAACTGAGAGCAAAGGTATCTGGGAGGGATTGCACTGAACTCTGTGCACAAAACATGGGTTGCCAGGAGAAGAGATGGGTGGTTGCCACGGTGACATGGCAAGAACACCGCCACAGTCTAAAACAGAGAGAAAAGTCTCACAAACAGGCAGATGGACAAAGAGGAAGACATTTTTTGGATCTCCTTGGAGTGTATTCATTATGGCCTTCAGTGGATTTTATTTGTGACATTCAACAGCACAAGCCAGAAAGAGAAAGACAGCATGAGAAAGGAAAGGAGCGATATCAACTATGAAAAATATTCAATGTCTTGGAAATGTGTGGGAAGGTATGAAGTGACAAAAGCAAAATGATGAAGAAAATTACAGTTTCATTGAGAAGTGATGCCACATTTGAGAGGAAAGGGAAAAAATAAATAAATTAAAAAAACTGTTATGTCCCTGAGACATAAACCTCAAATACAACAGCGAAATAGGCAGGTATTTAAACAATGACAGAGAGGTGGTCTTTTAAATCTTTGCATAATCTTTTCAATATTGCTTAACTATGTTACAGTTAAAAACTGAGAATATGCAACAAAAAAAAAAGAAAAGACCTGCTCTCGATGTTTGAATACCAGCACTTTGACTGACAGTGATGGAAAAGGCACAGAAGCACTCAGGGGGCAGTCTTCAGCCGTCTACGTCAAAACACTCTGGGTAAATGGCACCGAACACGTTGAAAATTTACAGAAGAGTAATCCCAACCCCATTCTCTATGAAATGCCATTTAATCAATATAAAAAAAACCTAAACAAAAACCCCAGAATAAATACTGTTTTATACTTTGAAATGAATATGGATATTAAATAAATACAAATATGTATATAGTTAATATAGTTTGATACATAACTAATACATTTATCCAAGAGACATTCAAATGTTGGATTTTGTTTCCTCAACTCCATACTAACATGTAATATGTAAGTTGGAGGTATATGCAATATATATATATTTAGATATATTGACTGAGATGGTATTCCATATACCCGACCCTCATATATCCCACATACTCTTTCCTCACTCAGAAAGGAACTTTACTATACCTGCAAATGAGTCAAAGTGTCTTTCAAACGTCGGCAGTTTGTCTACATAAGCATCGTCCTCTGACAAGCCAAAGATCAAATACAAGAACAATTGGCAAATAAATAAAACAAAAAATTTAAAAGAGAATTTAAATGAGCACCGTCATGCACATATAAAAAGGCTGCAAAATAAATAAGCATATTGAACGTAAATGTGATGAAAATGTCCAAACTGAGAGCTGTAGAACTGCAAAGGCGACAGTTTACGATTAAAACATTAAAGCATCTGTGACCTTTTCCTAGCTGTAGGGCCCAGCAGATTTTCTGGCCTATCAGCAAAACCATCTGAATAAATATTGCATAAATGATGGTCTCTAATGCATATTGCAGTAAAACCGCAATAGTTGTGCAAATTTTTCTTTTTACATTTTTGTCTGAATTTGATGTGCCATTCTCCAGTCTGGGACTTTATTTTGATTTGACATGACTGCAGCTGTACTGAGAGTGATGATAAAAAAAAAAATAATATTATTATTTTTAAATCAGCTATCTTAAAAGTGTCCTGAGATTTACTAATATCAACTCACAACAACACCGTAGACTCCTCGGCTCTGAATCCAAAGACAGATCAAGGTGCATAAACTGTTCAGTTCATTATCGGAAGTGTTTGTTTTGGATGTTTGATATCTGGATATTTGAAATCATCACCACTCTTATATTCACCTTTTACTCACACTTTGCATGCGTGTGGGCATAAAAAATAAATCTGTGTGTCAACCAAGCACAATATTTATCTACTGTTTGAGAGTTCGTTGTACTAAAAGGATTTTTGAAAGGAACTATTAAAAATCAAATCAAAATAAAAACACAAGATTATTGTTTGTGGATGTGTAAACATATAGAGGTAGTTTGCACAGGTTTCTATGGTGTATAGTTGTAAGATGCTACAAAACAGTGACAGCCTTTACTTAAATTAAGCATTTTTGATGAAAAACTGTAAACACTTCAACAACAAAAAATATATATGTAATTAAATAAATACAAATAAATAAATGACTCACTGAGCACAAACTGAGCAAAAGAAACAACTGGGCCAATCCATGAAATAAATAAAGTTTAATGTCCCACGTAAACAGGGAAAGTCGGTTGTGACCGGTGAAGGTGCACAGCTCAGGTACGGTTCACACACCTGACACAGACACGCAGAGCTCCTTGCTGACTGTGGGCGTGGTGGCTGCACTCAGGGAGTTGGTGGATGAGATGGAGGACGTGCTCTCGGCCCGCGCCAAAGGGGCCGTTGGGGGAGGGCTCGCCGATTGTATTGGTGGGCTGAAAGGTCGGTTCTGAAAATATGTAGAGGGAAAGAATCATTTCACTGTTTTCTGCCTACATGTTTGCCTAAACATATTTAAACACCTGACAGCGTTCAGAAACACCAGGCTAAGCTCTGTGATAAACTCTGTTCTGCCTCGACCGATATCTGAAGATCTTATTGTTTAAGATCTAGAAGACTGCTACCTGAATCACAAACCAGAAGAGCGTTCATTGAATCCAGCAGCTATAAAGAAGAAAAACATAAAAAAACAAAACACAAATATACGTGACAAAAACAAAACAAACGAACAAAAAAAGTTCCTACCGAATCTCCTACAGCGGGTTTCCCTGGAGGAAGCTTGGGGCGTGAAGGGGGACGAGGTGGAGGTGGAGGTGGGGTTGGGTTTACTGACGAAGGGGTAGAAGGTCGAACGGGTGAGGAGGAACCTGCGACAGAGAAAAGAAACAAACCTACTAAAAATCACTTGGTCAACAACAAATAGCTGAGTTGACACGGTATTAACACAACGACTGATATGTGTACATCCAATAATAATCTTAAGTTACACAGCAGTAATAATAATGTATTGGGATAAGTGACATTTATTTTTACCGAAACAGACTTAAATCACCATTTCAAAGAAAGAGCCAGAGGGCTGTAAGCTCACACATTAGAGTAAGAGTATTGTCTCTCATTGTTTTCACTTTTTATGCAACACAGAACTCCGCAGTAAGCTGGTATCTGTCATCCCAGACAGAATTACTTCTAAATATTCTAAAAAGATAAATGGTGTCAAATGACATGGTCTTTTTCTCCTCTAAACTGAACCTCTCCTTGAAAGGGGTTCAATTTTCTTCTAAAACCCTATAAATTGTTCACCCATAGCCTCCACAGGACAATGTAATGTTGATGTTCACGCCCACTGGTGTTTTATTTTGAAATTCACTGGCTCGATGCCATTCTCATGTCTGACTTCCTGCTGGTGCTTGCTGCTATGTGTAAATTGTCACAGTTTAGCTGTGGTCCAGTGCAAAAATAGACTCAACACATATCCTAAGTGGAGCAGAGCGGACGGTTTCTTCTAAACCACTTTACAGCACCTTGTATGAGGCCACTATCGTCGACTAGAAAAGACACAATCACAGCAGCTGGCACAGCGCTGCCATTTTTTGGCAGGAACTACTCACCGCTACTCGTACCAGTGGCTCCAGATGTGGGACCCGGGGATGAAACCACTGCCCGGTATGTTGGAGGAGGCGGCGGCGGTGGTGAACTCCAACTTCCTTGGCTAGAATCTTTGGGTGAGGTGACTACTTCACCGCTGTCCTCTTTGGGCTGAGGGGCATCTGTGTTTTTGGATTGATCCCCTTGAAAGAGGATAGGGGGTGGTGAAACTGACTGAACTGCAGGTTCTGCAGAAGGGGGAGTCCCTGCTGGAGGGCTGTCTGCTTTGGGGGCGTGGACTGGCGGGCCAAGTGCAGGTGGGTTAACAGGAGGAGAAGAAGAAGGAAAAGGTGCTATAAGCTCCTTTGGTGCAGAAGGTGGAGAGGTGGCAAGTGCGAGAGGATTTCTATCTTCTGGTGTGGGTGGACCAGAACCTAGAGCAGGAGCAGCAGGTTCCTCTAAAGGAGGGGATATTGGTAGAGGAGGTGGGGGGGCTTCTTTTGTAGGAGGAGAGGTAGGGAGAGGTGGTGTATGCTCTTCTTGGGGAGGTGGTGATGTAGGTAGAGGAGGAGCAGGAGATTCAGGTGGAGGTGGGGAGACTGGTGGCGGAGGTGCTGGTTCTTCTGGTGGAGGTGGCGAGGAGGGGAGTAGGTGTGCAGGATCCTTTGGTAGAGGTGGCTGATCAGGTGACCGTTCGCTGAAGCAGACCCACGTGTCGTTCGTGTCCTCGCCAGCAGGAGGAGCCTGCTCTGGTCCGAAAATGTTGTCCAAGTCAGCTATTGAGGGCTTACGGGTCGAGCTGTCTGCATCTGCTAATGCTTTTAAAACAAAGACAACCAACAGTCAGTCAAGGCCTTTGTTTGCAAAGATAGTCGGTAAACTCAGACAAGGAGATAAAACATCACAAACAGGAAGGAAAGTATGCTGCCAGAGTTGGAGACAGGGAGATGGAGATAAACTGTCCTCTGAGATTATAAAAATGCTTTTTGTGTTGTTTGGTTTTTATTTTTGACAAAATGACTCAATGGAAAGCAAAAGTAGACAAAAAAAAAACCCGCTTCTCACCAGGTTCATCTGCAGAGGGGGGTCCAGTCATTGGGGGAGATGTTGGGACATTCTTCGGTGGAAGTGGAGGAGGAGCTGAAATGACATTACAAGCTGATTTATGAACGATCCTAGGTACCACCAGTAACTGCTGGAGATTTATACTGACACTGTTTCACACTCCCATTGAGGGCTGCAAATGATGACATGAGGAATTTCAAAAAAGGGGATGGGGAACCAATAGATTCATGTACAACATAACAAAATTGAATGTTTGCATTTATAAATTACCGCTATTACCATCCCCTGCCAAATGCATCCACAATAAACAAATTCTCGTCCATGCAGCACAGTACTGTACAGTTCAATCACTATCATGCTGAATGCAAGGGGGAGGCAGCAAGGGAAGAGAGGGCTGGTGCATAGTGAGAGGCAAGTATTGAACACCTCCTTCATACTAGATGAAGATGATGAAATGAAACAGGCTACATTGGTCTGACAAGAACGGAAAATATCACGGCCACATGGTTGTTTGATCAGGACAATTTCCACATCTGTTAGTTAGATGATGAGGGAGTTCAGGAGGTGAGCTGACAGGTCTACGCAGTCATTCCAGGGAGATGAGAAAGTGTGCCACAGTGTGCAGGGAATTACAAAACTTACTTCCTGTGGGGAAGGATCTTGTCAAAGAGGATTCGGGCTCTGAGAGAGTAGTCCCCCAGACATCAGACTCAGAAAGAACCACTAAGTTCAGGAGGGGACAGAGAAGGCCACGTGAAGGGCATTAGCAGCAAAATAGTTATGGCTTTCTAAAACTTCATGTGTTTGAGTGGATACAAAGATGTCAGCATGTCAACTGAACTGAAATGATCCCTAATTCTAGGTCTGAACACATTCCTAGACGGATTCAGATCTGATTAATCAAGATGCATTAGATGCCAGTCTGGGACACTTGTGTCCCCATTTTCTGCTTAGTCTGAACACTAAATCATCCTGGGACAGAGTAAAGGACAATTAAAGGACAGCCCCATGGACTCATGTCACTGGCTTAAGCAACAACCCATTTGATTTGGGGATTTGATCTTCATGAAAATACGGGTGCAAGTAAAGCCTTTTCTTAAAGTTGGCGTGATTTACTCAAGGCTTAAGAAAATGTCTGACATACTGTATTTAGAGCAGACAGCTTTAGGGGGAGGGAAGAGCAGTTGCTCTTCTGCATTCCTGTCACATATAGTTGCTGCTGATCCTCGCTTTAGGCACAATGTCATTGTAAGTGATCCTTTGAACGGGTCCAGGTTGGTAAAACAGCACGAAAAAAAAGTAGTTGGCATGTAATAACAGGTTATTGCTGCAGCAGCACTGTCCTCAGACATGGAGTACATCAACAAATTATAATGTTCTTGAAGGCTGGAAGTCGATACCACCGTGGGTGCTGCTCTGTGCGGCTGACAAAAAAGCAATTCACATGCAATGACCCCTTCATGGTTCCAACTCAAGTCTCAGTTGCTTGTAATATCCAAAAGTCCCAAAACCAATTTAAGGCTTATCAATTTGTATATCCTGGCATCAGAAAGTAGGAGTACACATACCATGACGGAAGATTTTATCCACATTTCAATGAGGGTTTACACACTCTGCTTATAATGTATCTTGTGGAATGATACACACTGTGGAGTTACACTTGTCTGAATTCATTTGCAAAGGAATTTTGAGTCAGGGAGATGTTTTTTTAATGCCTAAATGGTACTTACATAACATCTAAGAGCCTTTCATAGCCAGCATCACTTAAATCCAAAAGGTTGGATGTGAGCAGGTGAAAGCAGAATCTGCATATCAACAAGCTGCACTATGCACATGTGCCAGACCTTAGGGGGCTAACTATGACCCAAGGAAAGACAGACAGGACTGACTCCAGAACTGCACACTGGGCCAAAAAGAAAAATAGTTATTATAGGAGCTGAGAGAAAAGGTGAGTGGAAGAGAAAGACAGAAAGAAGGTTATGACAGCCACAAAGGACTTTTAACAACCTTAGAGAGGAATGAGGGCATGTTAAGAAAGACATATTCATTGCACTGCGGACATCATTTGACAACAAAAAAGCCCACTACAGGCTTATTTAAAAAAAAAAAACAACGATATACACAAGGAGGGAATATATTATAGAAAAGACACAGGGAGAAGTTTTACCTTCAGCTTTCTGTTCTCCAAAGGCTGTTTCCAAGGGAGGCCCAAATAAGGCTGTGGTTTCTTCAGGAACGGGTGTTTGTTGTCTGCCACAGCAGTCGAAGGACAACACAGGTAAACTTATTGGCAGAGAAGCAGTGACTTTATGACATATAACAGTAAAGTGGTGCATCTTACTGCACTGAAGACGCAGATGGTATTACTTTTATCACACCTGTAGTACATATAGGTCATATATCAAATCTTAAAGAGCCCATGAGATATTGAGTCATAGGTTCATTGTTTTATTTCAGGGTCTACAAGAATAATTTTACTTGCTTTTGTATAAAAAACAAATAAATCCTCACATATGATACACTGCTGCAGCACATCTTGTCTCATTCTTCCTAAAGCTGTAATTTTTGTTATGATTAACTCCATGACAGTAGATTACAAAAGAGAAGTAACACAGGGTATTAAAGTCATATTATATGCAGAGTTATTGTGGATATTCCTCCCTACGCTCCAGAGAAATTTCCACGGCTGACTATTGTGAGTCATAATCGTTTTATAATCAAGTGACTGTTAAACTAATATCACCAGTCAAAGAACCAAAACCAAACGCAACTATATAAAAAACAAACAAACCCCTAAGTCATGATTTATCTGCTGCGTGACATTAAAGAAAACAGCTAGAAACACCGCCTTTGACATAACTTGTGAATAGTTTTTTCAAGGCACAGTGTTGGAGTCTGGATAGGATGACAGCTTTGCAGCTTGTCATCCTGGAGGACTATTTTTTGCCTCGAGTTTCTTCTCAATTTGGAGGAAATTGCAAAGTTTGTGATGAATCTTAGTTTCAATCAAACAAAAATTGTAGAAGAACAATATTGCACATTTCGGAGTTCAATGTTTGTTATGTTATTTGATATTAAGTTAACTTTATTAATTTGCAAAATACTTTAGGGTGTCAATCAAGCATATATTTATTGGCATAATGCCTTACTGTGACACCAGCAGAGGGGACTGGAAGTGAACAGAAACAAAAGAAGCAGCCTGATATTATATGAAGGTATGGATAGTTCAAGCGTGGACATACTTATGTTTTCTGAGCCAATGGCTTTTTTAATCCCAAACAGATGTGAACATCTGTTGGTCTACTGTGTCTTAAATCCCAGTTCATCTTACCATGACACAATCTGTCACAATCTGTCATGGTTGGATGGGCTGGAAAATGTCCCTTAAAATCACTTGATGATGCATGACGGTGACATATGTATCCTCTTCGCTATATTACTGATCTAAGAATCAAACAGTTTAGTAAATAAACAACTATTATTATTACCAAGGATGGATGATAAAGTAAAAAGCAAGAGGACGAGTTCACTTTTATGACATTTTTAAGAGTAAAAAGAACAACTCAGAAGGCATGCACGATGAGACACATTGACTATGACACCTAACAAGGTTGAGGGAAACAATACCGTACATACCTGGGGGGCTGTGGGGCTGGAGCTGGTGCGGGCGCCACAGGAGGAACAGCAGGAACGACACGCCTCGGTCTGGCAATCTCTTCACCTGGAGTACAGATGAAATCAACTGACCTCACATGGCCGCTGCATCGTGTTCCACTTATTCACTGCTTTTAAAACGTGAGCCTGGACTGAGGTGCAGCAAGACTGATACTTACTGGATGTGTTCCTCTTCAAACCCTGTCACATGATGAAAAAGAACCACAACACAATGTAAAAACTCAAACATAAACTAATGCCAGTTTTTGCCTGTTTCAGGAAAAAACTCAGATTTACATGATTTCATCCATGTTCAAGAGCTGCAAATAAATTGAAAAGTGTAGAATGTCAGTGGCCTGAACTGGATCATTCACTGTGAAACAGTGTTGTGTGGTTAAGACAAAACGATTACGTAAGCTGGAGAGTAATGAAGGTCAGAAGATGAACTTCAGCCTTAGGTTGATTTAATCTGACCAGACCAGCAAACAAAAGATCATTTAATGACTTTCCCAATGGCTTACAATCTACAGAGCATCTCCGCAGGTATTTAGGACAGCAAAGATAAAAAGATATTAGCACAGATACGACAGTTTGATACATAGCTCTTAAAATACATTTCTCCAAAATCTACTTCTAACACTGTTAGAAAAGGACATGTCACTACACGACTGCTGCCAGTGACTTAATTGTGATGACAGTAGTGGATAGTGGCATCAAAGCCAGACATATTTTAAAGCTTTAAAAACATGCTTTTGAAGTCACAAGAAGCCAGTGTCGCCACCAGAAAAGGTGTGATGTGGACAAGGCAGGAGAGTGAAACAACCTAAAAGTGATATGGGTTTTGTTGATGCAGAGCCAACATCAGTAACGTTGCTTTTTGAGCTTCTTAAATAAACTCCCTTGTGCAAGAATGAACTGTATGAAGAGAACACAAAAGACTGGGAGAGGTGGAGGCATGTGAGAGGAGGGACAGAGACGGGAGCAGATGAGCAGACGCGATGGCGAGAGATTAAAGTAGGACATCAAAGAGTCCAGCTGTCAAAAGTGCAAATTTCCCCTCAGTAGAAAGACCAAGCATGAAGCGGTTCAAGGTGAAAAACAAGAGCACAAGGACACCTGAGATCCTGTAACCTTACAAAAACCACATATTTCCCATTTGTTTTTTTAAAGATGGATTTCAAAACAAAATTAGCCAACACAATTTTGACCAATAAATTTAGCTGCTGAATCTTAGTCAACCTTTAAGGACAAGCTGAGAAGCAAAAGGGCAGAGGAAGCCATGTGACAAATATTTGGTCAAATCCCAGGAAGACAGAAGGGAAGGACACTTACCGGACTACGTCTCTGTGACCAGCAAAAAGGAAGAAAGAAGAGATACCTGATCAGAGAGTGACAAATCAGTAAAGCGGACATCATATGCATCAGAAGAAGTGTTTGGCCTTGCTGCTTGAAGTTGGAAATTTTAATAAAAAAGTCCTTTATGAGAGGTTAAACACAGTGAAAGTAGTTAAAGGAAAACAACCGAGAATGACTCATTCAAAACGATCTGTGTCTGTGTTCATGCTTACGCTCTCAACCTTCGTTTTCTGTGTAGAAACTAAGCAACTGGAGACCATCACATGAATGAAAACATTTGATTGAACTGCTAACATCATCTGTGAGCCCGCTGTGACTGGACGTAATCCAACATATACAGTGGAGCTGCTTCAATCAATTCTCTCTCTTCCCTCCCCCTCGTTTGTTTCCATCCATCCATTTCCTGATCACTCTTGAGTAAAAACTGTAATTTTGCCACCTAATCCCCTTGAGTTTCCTTTAATTTTCCTGTGTCGCCACCCATCTGCCCCTTTTGTCTCTTTGAGTTCTACAACAATCTCTCCATCTGCCCACATCACATCCAGCCCTCATCAACCGTCTCTCCCTCCATCCCTCACTTTTGTGCCTGCTCCAGTTGTGCAGTGAGCCATGAGGACTAACGTGAAGCAGTCGAGGGTGGGACGTGCAGGCTGCAGGCATTTATTCCATTGGACACAGCTCAGTATAGGCTGACAGAGCCAATCGCTGTTGCTCTTTTGTATGTAAACAGGAAGAACACGCGAACGTGTTCGGACTTTCACAACATGCTGATTTAACTTCCTCAGAGGTTAACACGGATCTTTAATACAACTGTGTTATATAGTGGAAATATGACTGGACTGATGGTGAATATTAAGAAATATGAAGAAGTCATCATAAATCTAAGATATTTGTATCAACTAAAAAAAAAAGCCTTTTTGATTTAAATTCAGTCAAGTTTAAAGAAATTGTAATGCAGCATTTTCACTCAGCATACAACCTTTTCTCTACTGTTTGTAGTCGTGTTAATTGAACTGAGAAGTGGGGACTCAAGAGTGCACAACTAATTAAAATCAGATTTTAGATGTCTTAGCTGAAAAACCTTAAAAAAACAGACTCTTGTTCTCCAAGGCAAACAATTCATCTTGCATGTGACCTAAAAATACGAGGGAGTCAGGTACCGGTGCTACATCTCACACGGGCCATACAGTGACATTTATTTTTGAACAAACGGCATGCAAGTTGAACTGTTTGTCTCATGTGCAGTGCGCTTGTTAGAAGCAACATGAACATAGCGAATGCACTTCCACACAAGTAGTGAGTATTGACAAATAAAGCACAAACATTCATTAAAAAGAAAAGAAAGTAAAAGATAGCAGATGCTTACCGGGCTCCTCTAAAGGGGTTGGCATCATTTAGGCAGCAAAAGCACAGACAATGAGAGAGATAAAAAGGAGTGGATGGGTTAGAAGCTGAGAGGTAAAGGTTGAACACTGTCTAAGCAGAGACTTTGTGTGCCACAGTACAGGGCAGTTCACTCCATCTACTGCAATCCCACTGCAACAAAAAGGTGTCATAGCACTGCAGTTTTCACTGCATTCACTAGTTTTCTTCTCGCCTTGAACACATTTGCCACTTCTCCTCCCAACATGTCAGCAGCGAATCCTGGCTAAGCATTAATGTAAAATAAGCTGTTAAAATGCATCAACATGGCGTCCTCGCAAGCTTGTGTGCACATGAATAATTCATGTAGGTAATGACAAATAACACCATGGAAATTAAGCTCATGCAGTAGTAATACACAACGTTAAGTATAAAAGTATAGAAGCAGAGCTTTGTCATGAATAGTCTGGGGAACATCAACCATATTCAAATACTCTGAATGCTCCATGTCTAGCTTGAGTCTAGTTTTAAAAGCAGAACGAAGAGTGAGTCATTAATAGTTGGTCTGGAAATAACCTCTTCATAGACATTTTCAAAAAAGGGGTAAAACTAAAAAGACTTCTTCCTCTTTCGGTGAGTCCACTGTCAGATTCACCTTATTCTTGGGAGGCAAAAGTGTTATTCATTTCAACTGGTAGAGGTGATGTAGTTAGTTTTTTTTACAATACCACGACCTTGGTAAGATAAAAACAAACATCCAGACTGACTGGCTATATCCACAGAATCACAATGGGAAACAGTTCTCCACGTACTGCATATATATTATATCCTACTGTTACTGTACATGTGCACGCAACCAAAACCAGCAAGAAAGAAAACCTTCACACTTGATCACGTTGACAGAGTCAGGGGGCGAACACACTGAAGCTGGATTAAATAATTGAGGCCAGAAGCTCAAATTGCTACAAGTAATCTCATTGTATACCTGACTGTAACACAAGTTCATTGCGCCCACTTTCCTACCTTAATTATTCAAAGCAGACACCTAAGCTAACCATTCCTCATTAGTTAAAAAAAAAAAAAAGAATTATAGGTTGCAGCTGGAAAGACATGGAAGACTGAAGTCGGCATAGACTCACTGCTAGATGTGTGATTCAATTTGCACACAATTCATTCATTCACACCAAAAGCTCTACTCACTGCAGCTTGAATTTTTGTTTTGAGTGTTGGCACAATTGTGTGTTGTCTTTTGTTTATTGACTCCAAATTAAGGAGAGCAAGAAGGCACCAACATCCCCGACAAGTGTAGTGTAATGAACCTTTGTCTTCTTTTTTGATGACTCATTCAGAAATTTGGAGACAAACTGTAAGTGTATGTGTATATAAACGTATATATAATTATGTATTGTGACATGTGTACGTATGTGTATGCGATGTGTATGTATATATTTAAACATGTATAGATGAATGTATCAATGTATATGTGTATGCATGTATAATTAGGCACACATACATGTGTGAGTGTACTTTACATGCATGAACAGTAAGGCAATTATGTAATCATAAAAGATGTCTACACAGTAATCTGTATTGAAAACTTTATGTGTATATGCATGTACGTGTGTGTGTGTGTGTGTGTGTGTGTGTGAGAGTGTGTGTGTATGTACATGTGTGTGTGTGTGTGTATGTTTTTTTTCTCTCTTTTCCTGTCTTCCCACAATTAATATGTTTATGTACTAGTTGACTGCATGCATATGACTTTATATCGGTATACTTGGATATGTATGAGCAGCTAAAGATACTTCTATGTATATTATCCATCTATTATCTATACCCGCTTAATCCGTCTCCGGGTCACGGGGGTCTGTCGGAGCCTATCCCGACGCATAGTAGGCGAAAAGCAGGGGTCTATGTATATTATGTAAATGTCTATTATAAGTATCAATACTGCCCCCCCACTGACTCAGATGTGCTCACAGTCCTACATGCATCTCAAACACACTGCGCACAAACTAAAATTAAACTATGGTAAACAGAATGCTCCTCCCCCTTTTCTCTGTCCACTTTTGTTTTTAAATACCTGGTTGTCCTGTGTCTACTTTTATTCTAATACAACATGTTGTACACTCATTCACACTACAACACATCACACAGACACCAAACTGCACCCATCACTGTCTTGTCTTTTCTTTCCTGCTCTTTCATGTCCCACACACGGTGATCTTAGTCCTCTTTGACAGTACTTTTTATTCCTTTTTTTCTTTTTTTCTAGGAATTAAGAAAATGAAGGGAAATTTTTAAGGAAAAAATTAAGAAAAACAAAGGAAAAAAAAAAGACAAAAAACTGTGGAGTGAATAAAAAGACAACAACAGCACATGACCAACACCAACTGTTGTCACAGGTCATGCAGGTTTTGGGCCATACAGCTCTGATAATCTTGGTGCTGGATAATAAATCAATAAAAATTTTCATATTTATAGTGAACATTTCTCATGTTGATTGAATATGTGGTGTTAATTCAATTCAAATCATCCCTATGGCAAAAAAGTATAATATTCAATTTCCTCTTTATTTCAAATTTTATACGACAGCGTATGAGAGTAAACAGATATATGACATCACAGTGTGAAAAAAATGTGAGTTTTATGCTCAAGTTTCACGTTGAAGAAGTTCTTACTAAAGCAAAAGTACCACCATAATACTTTACAAATAATCCTTCATTTGTTTTGCAATGAAATCCCCCCCTGTGACTCCTACAGATTTTAATTTATATCATCACATTTTGTAATTGCTGTAAATGCAATGAAGGAATGTCTTCACTGCTGATCCTGATGGAGATGATTCTCATTTGGTCCACATGCACACAGCGTTTCTTCATGAAAATCAACAGTTAGAAGAGGCGACGTCAGGGCTACTCACCAGAGGAGACGGGGACAAAGCGATGTTTCCGATGGAGGCTTTGAGCTCATCAACCGAAGGCGCTGCTACAACATGATTAGCTCGCAGCGGCTTGATCTTGACCTTAAATTTCTTCCTGCGGTCCTCGTCCTCTTCAGACTCATCAGAAGAGAAGAAGTGCATAGTTTTGGTAGGTGGGAGGGAAATGTCAAGGAAAGTAAAAGCCAGGGCTGGTTACGTTTCAAAATATTTTAAAGTTAACTGCATTTGCGTCAGGACTGCGAAAGCTGTAGAACCACATCCCCGGTCAAACTTTCAAAAATCTTTCTGACATTTATATTTGACTTGTGGAGGTCAGTAGTTTTTACATGGATAGCTCCGACACTAGAACAGCATATCTGGTTTGACAATATCGTTACTGGAAATATTCGTGGGAATATTTAACCAATCCAGTACAAACAACGCAAGAAACATTTTATTTGGTTTTTTATTTTACTGAACCAGAATCCTCAAAAGGAAAACACGCTGTGTTAAGGATATCTCCCTCCTCTGACTCTTCATCGGGCCTGATGCTGTAACCCTCGTCATCCAGCTCAGGAGAGTTCTGAAACACATAGTGACTCAGTGCAAATCATTTGTAAATGATGTAACCGGCATCACACTGCTGTGCTCCTACTTCCATGACATTCAAAGTCCTCCCAGAGAAACAGGGCCCGACTCACAGAGGACTCAAACAATTCTAGGTTCCCTGAGAACCAAAAGGTATCCAATACTAGGTTGACAAAGTCAAAATCTTCGTCCAAAACAAAGGTGATAAAATGCTGTAAATTTCTTGTTGTAACTTAAAATTCATTCATATGTAATCATTTTTACAAGGTAATGTCAACAAACATGTTAAAACACGATTCATTTCACAATGACAGAGACTTATATAAGGTGTGTTCTACGTGTTAGTCCAAGCAAAGCTGCAGATTTGAAAGGAAGTTTGTGCAGGAGAAAACAAAAACTGCATGTAAAACGGTATGAAGCAGTAGTTTTGCATCTCAGCTCTCACTTACATATCTCTCCCAGTCGATATCTCCGTAAAAGCCATTGGGGGCCCCATTTGACTTCTTCTGAGACTGAAAACAAGCGACATCGTTTGATTAAAATCCCTGTAGTCACTGACGGAAAGCGTGTTATGTAAGACTGGATGACTTCTATGCTACCCACAGGAGAGGAGAAGTCTTAGTACAGATAACTCTCTCTACACCTTCATGCTGTGAATTCCTTTTACCATATCACGCCAGGCAGTCTCAGCATTTTTGCAACATTTTTGCTTGGGAATTTTTTTCCCACCCCAAATGTACTGCGGATGAAACAACAGCTCAAACAGCAACACTGGAGGTTGACTGACTGGTTAAAGAACAAACTCTTATTTTTATTATAATCTAACTTCTACACACTAGGCTACTCTAGGAGCTACTCTACTCAAAAGAGCAGTGGAACCGAGTTCAGTACCGACTCAACTTCTTGAGGTTCCTGGCAAGCAAAAAGAACAAAGAAAATAAATAATTTACCTCTTCACCTCACAGCTTTTAGTTACTTTCAATGACAACTAAAGTTGTGTTCATTAAAGACTAATTTACTATACAGAATGGAATATATTCTGTAGATAAAACGACTTATTTTACTTACACCCCCATCCCTGTCTGGAGACCCTCTGCAGGGAATAAAGGAGAAGAAAAGGACACATGAAATCAAATGCTCCTGCAAACTAGTTGAGACACAATATTTAAAAAGGTTACTCAACACAGCCATACTCAGACACCTTTTCACTTTCAAATTACGCTCCCACTGATATCCCAGCATGCAATCCTCTTACAACATAAGAGTGCGGTGCAGTTTAGGCTAACCACCTGAATTATTACAAAGGATTCATAACTAATTCATAACCAAACGCCAAGCAGCACATTTCCATCTCTATCACCTTGGAATGAGAGGAGCAAGGACACAACCGCTAGAATATTTTGGGTATGCCAATTATTTGAGATATTTACACTCAATTGATATACTGGAATCAAAGATGCATAGCACTGAAGCTCATAACTGAGTGGTGGACTTCTGAGACGGCTGATGGACGCAGATGTGGAACATTTCATATAATTGTTCTTCTGTGGTCAAATTCATGTTAAACCTGATTTAACATATTTTCTGACAATGGCTGATAATATGTCATGGTGTTGTTAAGATTATATGTTAATGTCTTTTTTTTTTTTCATCTGACAGAATACCTTAAAAAAAACACAAAAGTCATAAATATCTACATTTTTTAAATAATATTATCATACAGAACATTAAAAATCAGAGACAGGACTTACGTGGAGTCACTGTCCTTCTCTTTCTTCCGTATCCCGAAGGCCTTCCTGGTACGTTTTTTCAATCCTGAGAAGATAGAGGAAGAAAATACGGAATTATTGTACAGAAACTAAAGTTGTGCCTAAAAAGAGGGTATCTGTAGGTGGCTTAAAGGCTTGGTGTGGTCAGCTGCACATCAAGTATCATCCTGTGGATTAAAGGCAATGTTTTCATGTATTATTGAGTGACTGGCTGCAACACTACAAAAAAAGACTGTCAAAACTATAAATGTGTTCATGGTCATCGCAGCTTGAAGGGGAACCTTGCAATCATCAAGGAAACCTTTTTGAGAGCTAAATCCATGCAGTTGTGAAAATCAATCAGACTCCAATTTAACAGGAGAAGCTGTTGGGAATTCATAGGAAGCTACTGGAGGTCTCACAGAGAGTTCAATATGCAGCACAGGACTCCTAATGCACTCATTAGCTAGTTTCTTGCAGATTTAAATAGATAAACTAACTGGAAAAAATCTTTCTAAAAACAATTTTATTAATGACTGTCAACACAGAAACAAAGTGCATTTGTGCTCCGACATTAAAAAAACCCTTCTGGTGGCTTTTTGGCAAAGAACAAACTCTGAACTGGAAACGAACACTAAACCTCTCACACGGCTTTCAAATCCTATTTGCAAAAGTAAAAACATATTTGAATAAAATGAAAGAAGAGAACATTTCAGACATGTTCAGGGGCATCTTTTTCTTTCAGGAACCTTTCCCCATCAACACTCAAGGTCTGCCGTTTTATTATTCCTCCTGAACCGTTCACATTTAATAAGACAACGTCTTCTTCTGGAGAGGAACTGATTACACCCCATCACTACGTCAAACCATCTCACTGTCATAGTTTATGTAAGATATCAATTAGAGTGAAACAACATCCTGAAAGGACTAATCTCCAATGCTCCCGCCTCTTTCTTACCCAGGATGAAAGCCCAGCTGTCCCCCTCCATTTCTTCTTTGATAACTTCTTTACTCTCATTCTTTGTCGTCTTTGTCTGGTTGTAATCTCATCACACAAAGTCACGATCAACTACTCTCTTCCTCATACCACATGCAGATACACACTGACACTTAAATCAGGAACTTGATGCTACCTCTGACTAACGCACATAAACACATGCACACACACACACAGATAAAGTATCGTGTCCTCAGTCGTGTTAGTACTCAAATTCAGCATCTGCGCTTCAACTCGTGACTAAATGACAAATTATTGTTGCATCAAATACCTAAGAAGAAAGAACCATGTCTTTTAAAATAGGATGTCTTACTGTTTGGTCACCTAAAAAAGACCAAAAAAACCCCCAATAGTCTTGGTACCATCAGGTGACCACAAGAAAGCATAGCAGAATCCTTTTATTGCTTTATGAAGTAACAGGAAATAGAATTGCAATACAAGAACCAAAGGAGAGAGAAAAAAATTGCGGAAGAGTTAGACAAATGCAAAACAAAAACAAATTAAAAAAATTATTTCTCTCTTTTATCTGCTGGTTTAGATGCTTTTTTCTCCTAGAAAAGTAGACAAGACTACAGATAGTTATTTACACGTCAGAGCAACTGATTGAGTTTTCAAAAACCAAGTCATGATCAATTAATCACCCCAAAAAGACACTAAATATAGATATGTTGAAGAGTAGAGGTAAAGAAAAAAACCGGGACAAAGGCATTACTAAGAAAGCAGTTTAAACCATTTTTATCTCGGCCATCATGGGGAATACAGGATGCGTGCAGCTGTGATTATGTAAGAAGCCTTTCAAGGACAAACATAGTGATACAGATATTTTGGGGGGGGGGGGGGCAAAAAAGAAAATAACTATCTTACCACTGTTAGTCATTCCATAAGGCTGCAGTCTTCATATTATGGGGTTGCATCAGTGTTCTGGGGAAAGGTTATTTCCATTTCTGAGATGGCTCCAGATAAATGCACTGAAGTTTTAGAGCTACTACAAGTCAATTCTTTTCCAGTGGCATATACGTGTTTTTTTAACATGACAATGCAAAACCGCATTCTGCACACAATACAAAGGTTTGTCCAAAGAAGAAGAGGATACTATCACTGCGCTGGCCATCTGCAGCCTGGCCTTTCCCCAATAGAGAATGTGACAAGAATTTAAAAAAACAAAAGAGCAACAACAATGACCCTGTACTGCTGCACACCTTAGGACATGCTTGCAGCAAAAATAAGGAAAAAAAAAAGAAAAAAAAGAAAGGCATCTAGAATGCTCTTGGCATCCACAATGCAAATTGCAAATTTTGCAACCCAAAATCCTTCTTAATGTTGTAGGAAGGAATGCAACATTATAAAGTGTTTAAAACTTTAAATTGCTGAAGGCCTGAAACGCATACATTATGTAATATTAACAGTAAAATAAAGACGGTATTAACTCTCCTGGGTTCATATAACTCATGTCTGCAAAATAATAAATGTCAAAGTAAATAAACAGATCACTGCATCCTTTGTATCTGCATTTTGCATAGCATTCTAGCTCAAAAAGGAACATAAATGTCACCAAAAGCTTTATAAGAAAATGAAATAGAAAATACTGTTAGGGCAACGTAGAAAAAGAAGAACAAAAGATGTATGAATCAAATATAATGTTTACACATGTAAGCTGAGGGTGACAAAGCCATAACATCTCTTACACTGCCAAACCACAGATGAGGTGAGCAGCTCTTTGTTTGGTATTTTGTTCCTTCTTATTTTTCAATTATAATGTATATAAATGTCCAGTACATGGGGCTTGGGAACGCTCATCCTGGAGTGTGGTGGCCATACTGGTAGCTACAGAAATGAATGGCCAAGAGAGGACAAATCAGAAGAAATCAAAAAGAAAGAGACACCAAAGAAAGAAAACAGGCGGATAATTAATCGGTTTATCGTTAGTTATCATATGAACTAAAATGAAGCATTATTTGGAAAAGATGAACCTTTTAAATGGTTATATAGGATCCAAAAGACCAGACAGATGACCACCCTCCTGCTACCTCCACGGAGACACTTTACCTGCCTTCTTATATTGTTTGTGATGCTGATGAGTTCAGGAGTGTTTAGAAGACAGCAGGACCTACACCAGGTAAAATGACGTGCATGTGCAGGGAGACGTATTTGCCAGGCAGGGCCTCACTGACAGATGGGAAGTGTGTGAGCTGCACACTGCTGACTTGATGATTTCCGTTCAGAGGGATGCTAGCTCAAGTGCTAATGCAGTTAGTGGTTTATTCCCAAGGAACCGAAATGTAATTTTAGGAAAAGACAAAAGATTTGAAGTCTTCCCCTTGGGAAAACACAACGATATCTCCTTTTCTAGCAACCCTGTAGGAGCCAGTGTTCACTTCAGAGAGAAATGTTTTAATATGATGTTTACTTTGCCTCAGGGAAAATAAATAAATAAATAAAAAAATCTTGGATTCAGCCCAACCTTGAAGAAGCAGGAAGCTAAGTGTACACCATGCCACCCGTAGCAGCCGTGACTGTTACGAGTGACTCTGAGGTTCACCCTTCACCACTGAGGAAAGTGGTTATTACAAAAATGGAACCACTTTTAAACGCTCCAAATATACCATTGCAACATTGCATTTAGTTTAAGTGTGAACCATAGACTGTGTAAGGAGAAACAGACCGGCCCCCTGTGAAATCACCTGGAGGGTTTCTCCAGGAGGAGTGCTTTTAAAGACCCCGGCTGGGACGAGCCATCGCTCAGTCAGCTGGCTGTGGCGGTTGGACCTGGTGAGGTCGGGAGTCAGAGCGTCGAAGGCTGACTGACTGCCACATTCGGTCACAATCTGTCCCAAAGCACTTCGGTTTTGAAGGGTCCTGAAATGATCCACCGGGGCGCCAGCTCACACGGCTGATCCACACCAGCGGAGATGCGCAGCTGCCAGCAGACATGTCAAAAAGAACCTCCCTTGTCAAATATTGTTTTTGTGGTGACATTAGATATGACCGCTGCATTCAGCTGGAGCATGCGTAGCATAAGCCGCCGCTGCTGAGCCGCCGTTCGTCCCCGAGCCCTTCCAGGACAACCGCAGAAATCATGCTGGTCTGCTTGTACCATTTCACAGCACAACAACATTCTCGTTAATGTTGATATGAACTCACAAGTTTTTCTCACAGTTTGTATTTCTTTTTGTTTTTCAAGAAAAAAACTTTTAAAACTGAAATTAAGAAACATTTTTAAACATTTAAAAAACAAGTCAAGGTTTTGTCAGGTAGGAAAGAAGTGGAAATTTAAGTTTGCTATACTTGTATGGGCCCTAGGTCTTTTTCTTCCACCATTCTGTATTAAAACTTGGCAGATTTGCTATTGTGGTAAAAGCTCAGTGAAAGACAAAAATCATGCCAACACGAAACACTTGAGACTATGGTCATATCATATGATATGGTCATCATATCATATCTTGGCTCTTGTGAAACAAAACTACACTGTTGAGGGTTTTACTGACATTGAGAAATTGTTTTTAATCAACATTACAGGCCGCACAACCAGGAAACTGAAAGAAAAACAGGTTGGTCTTAAGCTGAGGGCTGTACCCGAGTCTGTGCACAGCACTTATTGTGCTATTTCCTGTGGGTTTACACATGTGTATGTCTCACAGGGGTGGGGGTGAGACAGAGTATCCCCAGACATATATCTCGCAGAATTAGACAACTAAACGGGAAGGTAGGCCACACAATGTTTTGGAAACAAACACGCAATTTCACAAAATCTGGAGTATGCAAGGATGGCGATAGGCTGCAATTTTCCACCACAAAATACACTTAAACCTTCACTCTGCCTCTCAACAAGCAAACCGTGGTCTGTTTAACGAGCTGCTCCAAAGAGGGAAGTGATGAAGAGACTCCATCAGCCAACCAAGCAGCGAAACACACACACACACAGCTTATCCTGCCAGTTACAGAGCAGCAGACCAGGCCAGGCCACTTCAGACTGAATGGAGGATCTGTGTTGCCGTGCATAGTAAGCAAAAGGACTGATAATACACCATTGAGATTTAAAAGCATGAGCTGAATGCTAGTGGAGAAAGGAAAGCCTCTGGCTTTTAAATACCTTCTGCCAATCAGGGAATTAAATAAAGTCCTTATGGTGTAAAAAAAAAAAAAAAAAAAATTGTTTCTATACATGCTTTTGTAAGTATACCCATGAGCTTGTGTGGCATCCATGTCAGAGCATGCTCAGGTGGGAGAATGGCTTTCCAGAACTGCGGTGGGAGGGTAATGTGCTGTGTTGAGTTGTGCTGTGTTGTGTTGAGTTGTGCTGTGTCGTGCTGTGTAGCGTTGTGTCGTGCTGTGTTATGTTGCGTTGTGTTGTGCTGTTTTGTGTTGTGTTTTGCTGTGTTGTGTTGCGTTGTGCTGTTTTGTGTTGTGTTGTGCTGTTTTGTGTTGTGTTGTGCTGTGTTGTGTTGTGCTGTGTTGTGCTGTGTTGTGTTGTGCTGTGTTGCGTTGTGTTGTGTTGAGTTGTGCTGTGCTGTAGTGTGTTGAGTTGTGCTGTGTTGTGCTGTGTTGAGTTATGCTGTGCTGTGTTGTGCTGTGTTGCGTTGTGTCGTGTTGTGTTATGCTGTGTTGAGTTGTGCTGTGTTGTGTTGAGTTGTGCTGTGTTGAGTTGTGCTGTGTTGTGTTGAGTTGTGCTGTGTCGTGCTGTGTAGCGTTGTGTCGTGCTGTGTTATGTTGCGTTGTGTTGTGCTGTTTTGTGTTGTGTTTTGCTGTGTTGTGTTGCGTTGTGCTGTGTTGTGTTGTGCTGTTTTGTGTTGTGTTGTGCTGTGTTGTGTTGTGTTGTGCTGTGTTGTGTTGTGCTGTGTTGTGCTGTGTTGTGTTGTGCTGTGTTGCGTTGTGTTGTGTTGAGTTGTGCTGTGCTGTAGTGTGTTGAGTTGTGCTGTGTTGTGCTGTGCTGTGTTGTGTTGTGCTGTGTTGTTTCGTGTTGTGCTGTGTTGTGTTGAGTTGTGTTGTGCTGTGTTGAGTTGTGTTGTGTTGTGCTGTGTTGTTTCGTGTTGTGTTGTGTTGTGATGAATAAAGCTGTTGAGCAAGCACAAGAAGCATGAGGATCCACTGACAGGCAGGCGGGGTGACAGACAAGGAGACAAGCAATTAGTGGTTCAGGATGAAGGCTGGCGGGCTGACGTACAAGGGAGAAACAGAGCAAGCAGTGAGATATAAAAGGTAGACGGTTTGACAAGGTCTAATAGTCAGACAAGTATGTTGCAAATTCAAGGTTTAAAAACTTGCTTGAATGCTTCCTGGCTACGAGAGGCAGGAGGAAGAGCAGACAGATGATAGAAGATATGCAGTTCAATACAGGCCGATACTACGATGACCTTATCATGCTCCACTGAAGGTCTAGCTAAAAAGGGCTGTGATATTAAATGTACTGAATCAATCACACATGTTTTCATAGAACAATTGCAAAAATCAGGTAATGCACATGTCATTTAGTCTCTGCTCTTATCATATATTGACGCCATTTTTAATGACAAGTAAAGGAACATAATTTTCCCTGCTAGTTTGAAAAGAGAAGACACTCTGGAGAAGATGACTGCGGTAATGACCCTCTGTGTCAACACTTCAGACGATAATCATAAAACCAGGGGGACAATAGATAAACAAATCTAGAAATCTGCACTGACAACCTGCCAGCCATACTGTGTGTTCTCATGTCAGAGAATTAGTTTCTCCGAGGGCGCCACTTCAGTATGGTAGGGAAAAGACAAAGAGATTGTGTAGGTTTGCACTGGAGTCTGCGGATGCTAAAATTAGAGCTGGTCTGTAACGTCCAGGTGGCTGCACTGTGGCCATGAAGTGGAGCATCAGCGCAGCGTCAGTGAATCTGCTGTGCACACAAATACATACATGTGTAAATACAGATTAGGAGGTGGATGGTCTACGTATGTTTTAATGATGCACACTTAGAAAAAGTAAAAAAAAAAAAAAAACTATGTGTTTTATCAAGTAACATTAGTCATCTCTTAAAAAGAAAAAAAAAAAGTGTATCAAGGCCAGCAAACATATTTTAGTTTGCTGTCAAATGTAAAATGTAAAACTGTCAAATGTAAGAAAGTCCCAGAATGTCGATGATACATCCGTCTGTGCACCTGCTGTCTTCCTACTCACGTTTAGTGTTTTAACTATTATTATGTACTTTTTTTTATGTTAAACGGATGTCTAAGCATATCACGTATTATATAAATCAAACAAAAAAGACAAACATTTATTCATTTGTTGACTTTTTAAACATTAATGACTAAGTTATATATTTGGAAAGTAAATCTGAAAATACATATCGCAGATGGAATATTCATTATTATTATAGACTATGTTTGATACAAAATTACAGAAAACTTTTATTTGCAAATAAAAGGACAGCAATGACACCAAGGTGTTTTGCTATTCATGACCCATCCCTGTCCATCTCCCGCATGGCATTCTTCACTACTTCCACCTCTAAAAACCGGCACAACCAGCACTTATGGTGCTCAACCTCAGGCTCCAAATAGCAACGACCAAGGGCTCTGCAGCAAATGACCCTGCTGCAGAGCTTTTAACATGGATTTTCAAGACAAAGACACTGGAGGGTGATGTACTCTAAACTGGTAAGTCCAGACTTTCATAGCTAAGAGCAAAAAATATAGGCATTAAGTGTCTTCTCGAGCCCTCACTGTTGCTTAAAGCACTCCTGCTCAAGTCTCAGCAAGCACACGATTCATTTCAAACCTTGGTCCTTGATGTGAGTTAGTTCCTTCTGCAAAACACGTTCACAGATACATCATAAAGTATGTCAAAATTTATCTTAATTTGGTCACAGGTTTAAGTACTTCTTGATGGACGTCAGGGATAGCTTCCTATGTGTAGACAATTCACTTGTATGCAGGGCCATTACCCAACTACAAGAGCAAGAACGCCTGTGAAACTCCACGATCTTCAAAATAGGACAACTCCCTAGTATATCAGTCCTGCCTTCCTATCAAAACACATCACCTCAACTAACACAGAGTGGAAAATTTAAAAGCAGAACTACTTACATTTTTTTTTACAGCTATATGAATCTGACAAAGCCAAGAAATGTCACACGCAGCGTAGCTGAATTTCATTCCCACAAGCGGATCAAGCAGAAAGGAAACAGAAACATCTTCCTTCTCCTTTTATATGTAGTTTGCAGTTTATAACTGCAGTTATCTGGGACATTAACGTTTAAGTAATACTCAACAATGAGTTCAGCTAGAGAAGCAGCCATTTCACAGATGCTGGGGTAAAAAGTAAAGCCGTCAGTCTTATTTGCTTGTCTTTTTTCCAAATCTATGGTTCATAAGCATCGCTGGTCTCTAGGAAGAGTGTGCTATCTGCTTGCTTGATAGGCCTGCTGCTCCTGATCTTCCAATGGTCTTCCTCTAATGCAAACATGAATTCTAATAACAACCCTGCATTACACCATTATAAAAACAAGGTAAATAGTAATAAATAGACCTTTCCTGATGAAGCTAAATTGCTGAAACGGACAGAAAAGAATCCACTCCTTACGATTACACTGAAAAAAATAAGGTGCTTGTTGACAGCATGGCAACAGCTTGAAAGTCAGCGTCTGAAAGATCATTGCAGAAAAATGAGTTCATCAAGGCTCCAACTGGACACTGAGTTCAAGTGTGACATCAGCTTCAGTAATACTGTCTGGTTTTCAAGGTTTAAAGCAGCTCCACTGATTTATCTACTGACTAGAAAACAAAAATAAATACCTCCACAGCTGAGAGGATTTGTCAGCCTGCAGGGATAATGACAGGTTCACATTTTACTTACACACTTTCTGTCCCTGGCAAATGTATTACCATACAACAATTTTCAATAAAATCATATAACCAAATAACAGAGGTGAGGAGATTCAGAGACTTGTTGTCGTATTATGTATCATGTTTAAATATTTTACAAAATATATTATAGAACGACTGGGCCTCCACTCTGAACTTGATTTAGCTGACTACAGTCATGCCTATAAAAGCCACAAAAACACAAATTAATGCAAATTTTAGTGCTGGATTAAAAAAAAAAACGAAATAAAAACGGCCTGTTATAAAAGATGTCTGACAAATGTTGCCAGTACTGCTGATTTCATAGAAACTGTAGTACCATTGCGCACATGTGCCTTGTAATTGATTCACTTTTATTGTTCCAGAACACATAAAACAGTGTAGTTCTGCTCTTATGTGAGGATATTATTCATTTTCATACAGTTGCATCTGACTGTAAAGAGAATACCTCTGCAATCACTCAAAATAAAACATTAAGAATTGCCTTGTTTCACAAAATGTACACCAGAATTGTGGATGAATACATAAAAAAGAAAATATCACATGATCATTGCTTTTTATTTTCATGTCCTTTTTAATGCCAAGACTCCTGGTTGAGTCATGTGGCATAAGACATTGTGGGATCTCAGTGAAGTGTGAGTCACTGATGAGAGGATGGACGATTTTTGTTTTTCTTTAAAAAAAAATAAAAAAGATTGGTATTTGCACTAACCTTGAACTTGTATTCAACTAATCAAATAGGTGGAGGACGAAGTGGCTCTGTGGTCAGCAAACATTTGACACACAGACACAAACACACAAACAACCCCACATCAGCACAGAAGGCAAACTCGAGCCCTCAAGTGACATGATGACATGAGTCAGTGATGACTCACTTTACCATTTTCTGCACAATAAATTGGCCATCAACAAAAACAAGTCAGATTTGTTCTGCCTCTTAAAGGTGTTCATTTAATTATTTATTATATCATGAAATATCTGATAAGAATGTAATGTTTTTTTGTTTTTAAAGGTAAGGTGATGTTTTAGTGTCCCAGGTGACCAAGGTGATGGATCAGTGACCGTTAAATTTGGCTCCAATCAGACATCAGACATCCAAACAATTACACATTTCACATGTCCGTAGGTGAGTGATTTCTTTCTCTTTTCCGTGTGTAACGTGAACTTATTTATTTACGTAGTACCTGGGCAATGCACACATTTCTGGCCAAAGACATTTTAACAGTTTCATGTTAAGTTTGATTAATACAACATGCTTCACAATCAGTAGATTATCATTTTAAGTAATTGTGATTTCAGTGTTGACCAAAAAAATCATGACAATACAAAGGTAAAGGTCCACATTGGACAAATTCTAGAAATCAATTATAATAATTTTGAAGGCATAAATAGAAATGTTGAAAACATTCTGATCATGGATGCCTAAAAACATTGCATTCTGCTCTGCTGCTTATTTAGAAATGCTCAAAATGCCTTTTTTTTTCTATGTTGCTTTTTGTGTCTTAATATATAGTATGTAGAGTTAAATGTTCTTATATAATATATATACACTAATATACATATTTTAATCACAAACATATACACACTCTTTACTTTTCATTCTTTTCCTTATGTGTAATTTAGTACTTTTAATCAATAATTCATTTATTTCTTCATTCTCTAAATTTGACTCTGAAGTGGATTTTGACAAAAAGAATGTGGTAACAAGATTTAGAGCTCTAATAAATTTGAAATAAAAAAAGAACACAGAAAATAATGATGCACAGTGGCAGACAAAAAGAGAAGAGAAAGAGAGATCAAGCCGTGTATCTGTGTGTGTGTGTGTGTGTGTGTCTGTGTGTGTGTGTGTGTCTTTGTGTGTGTGTCTGTGTGCGTGTGTGTGTGTGTGTGTGTGTGTGTGTCTGTGTGTTTGCGTGTGTCTGTGTGTTTGCGTGTGTCTGTGTGTGTGTGTGTGTGTGTGTGTGTGTGTGTGTGTGTGTGTCTGTGTGCGTGCGTGTCTGTGTGTGTGTGTGTGTGTGTGTTGGGGTTGGGGTGGGGGTGGGGGTGGCGCTCTGGTCCAGATAAGGTTTGACAGAAAGTTGATGTTTATCAGTAGGCAAGATGCATCCTGGTCACGTCCTCGTATAATGTGTCTCAAGAGCAGAACAGGAAATTACTTTGTTTGTAGAAAAGAAAGACAAACTATTAAGAAAATGAGGACAAAAAGGGGGAGGGATGGAGGCAAGGAATAATGAGGACTTGTGTTCATCCTGTACGCTAGATTTCTGTTCAAATTTATGAGAGGAGCAGCATCTCTCCTTCTACTGCTGGTCCTCTCATTTGCATCCTCATTTGGTTCTTAAAAATCTGTCCCAAATTCTTGTGGATAACGTTTGGCTCATATCTTCCCAACAATGTAAGTTTCAGTTTGAGTTTAGCTTCTCAGTTATTCTGGTGAGGATGGACCACGAACTCCACCCCTCCTCTGTTCACACCCAGATTATATGTTTGAGTAGAATTTGGTTTCAAAAGACGTCTTGTCTGTCTATAGTTCATCAAGAAGAGAGCTTATAAAAAAACCTCTGACAGCATCTTTTCAGAGTCTTTTTAGACCTTGTTGTTTGTAGCTAAAAGGAAATGAGAAGAAACAAAAAAGGGTGAAAAAAGAGGAAGAAAGACAGAGAAGAGAAACCATGATAAACCACAAGATCTGGAAACACTTAGTGGAAACACACCATCAATTCAAGTGTCACTCTAAAGCAGCCCTGTGCTCTAGAAAGGCTTACATAACCCACATGTTGACCACGGCTCCAGACCAAAGATCCTCAGGGTGTGTGCACTTACTTACAGATATTTTCTTTAGACATTTACAGGTGGGAGCATGGATCATCCTACTGACTCATACTGCTTGTGTGCACATACTAAATGCAAAAGCAAAAGCAAAAGCTGCTATAAATTATGACTCATAAACCTAATTTTTTTCCTTCCTGTCCTCTTCGTGTCTTAAAATTAAAAAAAAAAAAAAAAAATTATATATATATATATATATATATATATATATATATATATATATATATATATATATATATATATATATATATATATATATATATATATGTGTGTGTGTGTGTAAAAAATAATAAAAAAAAAAGAAGGAAAATATTATAACATCAAAAAGACCAAATCTCCTATTTTCATTTAATGCATTGGGAACTGAACTACCTTCTCTGGGGACCTGTGTCTGACAGGGTCTGTGTTCTAAATGCTGTGTACACATGTTGTATAAGCCACAAAACAGCACTTAAAAAAAGATGTTGTTGCTACTGGCTCCATGTTATGCAACTAACCGGTACTTCTAAAACAACAGAAGGGGCCATTGTGGGAGAATCCTGCTACAACATCCACATCAAGGCGTGCATATCTCACAGCATTTGTGCAGCTGTTGCACATGCACACAGTCACACACAAGCAACGCTGTAAAAGTGTGCTGATCGTATGAGACCGTAAATGTTGCTATGTAAAGCTGGATTATATCCATCCCATCCTCTCTGGCTCACACTGCGATTAAAATGAAACAATTTTACTGCAGGTCATTTGTAAAAGATTAAATTTTAGATTAATGAACTAAAGTGAAGAACCCTTTTCTAAATATTTTATGAAGGAACAGACTTTTAAAGATGATTATTGGATGGCTCGCAGCATGTAAATGAGGAAGAGTTAGAGCCCTGGAAAAGTCCAGAAGCAAATCTGAAACAGCATCTGTGCAGGCACTCAATACAAGGCAGATATGGTCTTACAAAAGAGATTTTAGGTGTCTTTTGTTTTAAGGGAAAACCTGACCAAAAAAAAAAAAGCTATACAAAAAATGCTTCTGAAATATACTGACAACTATGTCCATTTTAGCTGGAATGTGCAAGCAAATGAAACCACTTGTGTTGAGCCAAAGAGAAGATTAATGGAAAATTAATGAAAATCTGCTGACAAAACAACCTTTAAAAATTATATATTCAATTGATGTTTCAAGGCATAATACAGTGCATTACAGATTATGGCGCTGCATTACAGACTCCAAATAAATCTAATAAATACCCAGAATTTAATGGTAAACATCAGGGAAAAAGTTAAGATCCAAAATGTTTAAGTCCCAGTTCCATCTTTTAATTTGACAAAATTAGACTATAGCAACAGTTTATTTATTAAAAAAAAAAAAAACAAAAAAAAAAAAACACACTGATCAAATAAAACTATCTACCATGCCCTGAAGAATAAAAATGTGACAGTTAATCTGTAAGGAATCTTAAAACTTAGAGTAATTAGTCAAAAGTTATAAGAAACCAATCATTTCCAAATGAGCTGACTGGATTTCTTTTTTTCTATCCTCAAACCATATTTTTCTGTAAGTGAAGCTAAAAGGAATAAATAAATGAATAAATAAACTGAATGAACAAATAAATGAATAAATTCTTGCATTCATTGCCCAGGTTGTTCTGACATTTATAACAGCAACAACCAGCAGGCTTGTTATCGATGAGCTCAGAAGAGCTTCAGTATTTCAGTCATTTCTGGTTAGTATAAAGTTAATTGAAACTATGAGCATACGCACTAAAAACATCCATCCATCCATTATCTGTACCCGCTTTATCCGTTTCCGGGTCACGGGGGTCTGTCGGAGCCTATCCCGACGCATATCAGGCGAAAGGCAGGGGTACACCCTGGACAGGTCGCCAGTCTATCCAGGGCCACATACAAACAACCAATCACACTCACATGCACACCTAGGGAGAATTTTAGGAAGATCAATTAACCTACTCTGCATGTTTTTGGACCGTGGGAGGAAGCCGGAGTACCCGGAGGAAACCCACGCAAGCACGGGGAGAACATGCAAACTCCACACAGAAAGACCCACCGGGCCGGGAATTGAACCGGGAACCTTCTTGCTGTGAGGCAACAGTGCTAACCACTAAGCCACCGTGCTGCCGCGCACTAAAAACATGAATATATTAAAAGCACAGACCACCTCGATAGTCATGGGAAATTGAAACGCATGCCTGTGAATCAGACACGACAGTTTAGTTGGTTTAAACAGTATTTAACAAGCTGTGCTATACACAGAAAGTGAAGTTACAATATTTTAGTTTCAGTATAATTCTAGATGAATATGTCTCTTTAAAGGTCTTGTTCAATGATATTGGCATAAAAGTGGTACAAAATAAAATATCAAAATCACTCTGCTCCCATGTAGATACAAACGGTGAAACACTTCCTTCTGTCATGTCCTGCAGGTGACAGGTGCTTAGAGGTTTCGTTCTCGTGATCTGCAGCGTTCTCACAGTTGCACTTCTCCATGCACCTCTAGATCCCAAGTCTCCCTTCCCTTCTGCCTCACCCTGCTGACACGGTGAAAAATCAATGGGTCCTCTATTTGGTGTGCTGGCCTGATGTCTGGAATGAAATCTTATCTGATATGAGTCATCCATCTGCCAGCTGCTGGAGCAGTGACGGGGCTCAGGACCATTGCTCCAGCACTGTTTAAAATCTCACAAACAAAACACTAATTTAAAGACACAGTCAGCCTTTGAAATTTGTTGAGTGCAAAACTAAAACACCAATTAATGTGACCTCAATCAAAAACAAATATCCAATATTTAAATGACTACGAAAAACTATGTTCTGACACATATGAAAATGAAAGCATTTCACAACATGATAGAGGGAAATGAAATTTAAAAAAAAATAGTGCAATAATTTACTCTGAGCTCTTTCTTTCTGTTCTTTATTATTTAACAGGTATCAAAATTATTCCTACAGGAAGGGCCTCCAAAGTTCAGCAGCTGTAACTTAAAAAAAAAGGAGAAGCTTATCCATTACAACTTTATTAGGGACTGTCATTATGTAAACGAAAACCACGGGAAAAAGTAAAGAAAGTGGTGTACTTTAGCCATCAAAAAGGCTAATACTGACATTTCAGCACTACACTGGTTATCATTATCAATGATTAACCCAAATGCAGTGAAGCAGCTTTTGCACAGCAAGGTGCATAAAGTGCATGTTGTAAAAATTACCACAATTACAGTAATTCAGTGTTGTAACTTAATATACAAAAAAAAAAACCATCATGTCACCTCAAATTTTATGCACAGAAGACAAAGGACAAAGGAGGTGAATGATTTTTCACCTGGACGATAGACTGGACTGGAAATGCAAGTCTAGAGCAATTAAAACAGGGAACAGAGCCAACTCTGAATCTGCAGTAAGAGCAGGTCCTTCAGTGTTCGCAACAAATTGCTACACATCTTTCTTCTGTGGATCTGTGGTGGAAAGTGCACTTTTATCTACAGTTATCTGTTGAGGCAGCGGTATCAGAGCCAGTGACTCAAAGAAATTAAATAAACTGATAAAGAAGGCTGTGTGCTGTGGCTCTGCACTTGAGCCTCGGGAACTGATTGGTCAAAGAATGCTGAATGACCTGCTCAACATAAGGGACAGCGCTGCACGCCCTCCTCACAGCATACTGATAAGACAGTGGGACGTCTGCAGTCAGAGGCATCTTAAGCTCTGATGCAATAGTGATTTCTGCCCAGAACAGTAACATTCTCGTTGCCAAAACATGGGACTCTGCCCTGGTTAACCATACCCATTCACTTCACAAACTCTGTCTGGTACCGCTCCCAATCCCAGCCATTCCCACTTGTTTCGAACTTAAACAAACTGCTGTGATTCTAAACAACCAAGATGGCTGGAGAATTGCTAATAACAGCCTGGATAAACATGTTTTCATAGAAAATCTTAACAGTTACTATATCTACTACTATATCTACATCAGTTTCCTAAAAATACCTGAAAATGAATGACATTTCTTAACACCAAATCAATCTCTTCTTGACACTTTCATTTGCTCCATCTCCGTCTCTCTAGTCCCAAACCTTCTCATCGCTACATCTCCGTCTCTCTAGTCCCAAACCTTCTCATCACTATGTCTCTGTCTCTCTAGTCCCAAACCTTCTCATCGCTACATCTCCGTCTCTCTAGTCCCAAACCTTCTTATCGCTACATCTCCGTCTCTCTAGTCCCAAACCTTCTCATCGCTACATCTCCGTCTCTCTAGTCCCAAACCTTCTCATCACTATGTCTCTGTCTCTCTAGTCCCAAACCTTCTCATCGCTACATCTCCGTCTCTCCAGTCCCAAACCTTCTCATCGCTACATCTCCGTCTCTCTAGTCCCAAACCTTCTCATCGCTACATCTCTGTCTCTCCAGTCCCAAACCTTCTCATCGCTACATCTCCGTCTCTCTAGTCCCAAACCTTCTCATCACTACATCTCCGTCTCTCCAGTCCCAAACCTTCTCATCACTACATCTCCGTCTCTCCAGTCCCAAACCTTCTCATCACTACATCTCTGTCTCTCCAGTCCCAAACCTTCTCATCACTACATCTCTGTCTCTCTAGTCCCAAACCTTCTCATCACTACATCTCCGTCTCTCTAGTCCCAAACCTTCTCATCACTACATCTCCGTCTCTCCAGTCCCAAACCTTATCATCACTACATCTCTGTCTCTCTAGTCCCAAACCTTCTCATCACTACATCTCCGTCTCTCCAGTCCCAAACCTTCTTGTCACTACATCTCTGTCTCTCTAGTCCCAAACCTTCTCATCACTACATCCCTTGGCCAGCCAGTATCAAACTAAACGCTGCTAATCTCTTCCTGTGGCTCTGTTTTTGCATCACTGTGCCAGTACATTCCCAGCTGATCGAAAGTGACATCTGTTTGGACTGTAGCCATACAGTCCAAACACACATGAAGCATTCAACCCAGACATCCACAAACATGCCAAAGATTTATTAGACCTATTATTTATTTATTAGACATATTATCAATTCATTAGACATATGATAGTCTAAACATCTTGTATGTCCATATTCCTTTAATTAGTCCTTGTAATGTTCATACTCATCAAAGTTTGTTTTATAACTGCTTGTAGAAATAAACACAAAGAAAAAATAATGATTGAAATGATACAAGCTGATTGTCAGTGGTTACAAAAAAAAAAAAAAAAAAAAAAAAAACACTGAGCACTGGAGTTTGACTCACAAACTAGACAATTGCATTCAGTTTAACCACTATGTAATTTTATAATGATAATTAATTATGTACAGTTAGGAGATTGAGCCAAACACTAAGAGTCAGCTTGGGATATGAATACATTATGTAGAGAATCACATCAATATTACATTTCCAAATAAAGCCAACTCCCTGAGGGCTTTCCTGTTGCCATGCCCATTCAGTCTTCTGATCATTAGAAAGCCGGGACAAGAAAAGAAAAGGGACATGATGTCAGAGGGAGGATGTGAAATAAGTTGCATTCAAGGAAGAAAACGCTGATACGTTTTTCCAGAAAGTGAGGATGAGGACAGTGGAAATAACAGAAGCAAAGAAGTCATGTAACTATTGCTGACAAATCCTGATTCTTGAGTGGAGTGATGACAGGGAAAGATAGGATGTGCTTGAAGATGCCATTTTAAAACAAGCAAATACATAAATAAGTAGACAAATGAAATGAAATTATGTGGTTTGGGACATCCACTTCACATTTCAAATTCATTCACAACACATCAGATCAGATTTTTAAAATGCCTCAAATATTAAGCAAAAAAAGAAAATGACTCAACAAAATAAAGGCCTTCCATGATGATGATGCAGTCGTCACTGCCTCGCTCTCCCTCAGGGGCTCTGACACGCACTGCTGCTCCTCATGCATCTCTTGTATGCTCATATTCTTACATTCGGACATTTTTAAATCACTGTCTCCTCCTCTAGCCTTACAAGTTCCCCAATCGCTTAGCCACTAACTCCTGTGAATGGCTGTATAAACTCTCCAGTCCTTCCAGCTTGTTCTTCTCTCACCTTCTTTCTGTGTGTCTTTCTCTAGCTGAGTACTGCATTCTTGGTACTGAGCTGGACCGCATGTGCATACTTAAGGTATGAGGAAGAGATGGTAAATATACTTTAATTCATAGTGTTTGGATCAGTGGAGAATCACAGTCTCAATGTAACCTTTTACACAAAGTCAAGACCTTGTATGTAGTTATGAATGAGGACCTCCAATATTTGGATAAAATAGGTTGTGAAATATGTGAAATGTAAGTCCAGCATGGTCCACCTTTAATAGGCAGGGCAGGGTCATTTGTAAAGGACAATTCGATTGTTGGTTTTTAGGTGTATAGAATAAAGATCTGTGATGACCTGTGATCATTTCTCTTTGGCTCCAAAGACAATTGACCCAGTTTTGTTTTTGTTTAACTGAAGCAATTGTGGCACGTCCATTCATTAATCTCCTCAATGCATTTTCCAAGAGCCTGTACAGGGCCTCTCCTGGTGACATTGTATTATATATTTGCGTGTCATCTGCATAGCTGTGGTAGTTTATTTTGTTATTTTTTTTTAATATAATATATTTATGCAAGTGAGACCATAAAGATGTTAAACAGAAGGGGGTCCCAGGATGCAACCTTGGGGAACTCCACATATGATCATTGTCTCCTCAGATGTAAAGTTACCTGTTGGCACAAAGTATTTCCTGTTCTCTATGTATGTTTTTAACCAGTTTAGTACAGTTCTAGAAAGACCAGCTCAATTCTCCAGTTGTTTAAGTAATAGTCAACTGCATCAAATGCAACACTGAGATCCAGTAAAACTAAGACTGACATTTTTCCACTGTCTGTATTCAAGCGTATGTCATTAAACACTTTGGTCAGAGCTGTCTCAGTGCTGTGGTGCTGCCTAAAACCTGACTGAAAGACATCATAGCAGTTATTTTGATTTAAGAAGTAATTAAGCCGTTGAAAAAAAAAAACTTTTTCAATTATCTTATTTAAAAATTGAAGATTAGAGATCGTCCTGTAGTTGCTCATTTGTGTCTTGTCAAAGACACAAACCGCACCTGATGAAACCGGCGTTTTCACGTGCACACACACACTTGACATTAAAGACAAGAAAAAAAAAAAAACTTGTTGTCAGGATGTCTAAACACCAAGAGGAGGAGTTCAGTTGGCCTGAGATGACCTCCAGGTCTTTGCTGTTAATGATGTCATGTTTGAACCGGTTTTTCAGAGGATACAGTACATGTCGTAAACTTGATGTTGACGTTCCAACTGCTTGTCCAATGTTTTGGATTTTGTCTGTGAAGAATTTGGCAACGTTATTGCAGGTCATGGTGGAATGAATTTCAGTTGCCAGACACAGGAGGGTTTGTTAGTCTGTCAACTGTAGCAAATAGGGCCCGAGCGTTATGACTGTTTTTGGCAACGATGTCAGAGAAGTAGGACGTCCTTGCATTCCTCAGTTGTAAAGTGTGAAGTTTCTCTTTATAGATGTCATAATAAACCTGGACGTTTGTTTTTCTCCATCTGCACTCAGCTTTCCAACATTCTTTTCTCATTTTTCCCCAGTCTGGAATTTCTTCCAGAGATGACCTTCACGTTGATAGAAGCAATAACATTCAACATTGACAAGCTATTGATGACAATTGATATAAATATTCTTAGTTCATTTTGATGTTTATCAATTTAGTAGAAACCATAAAAATGAGGCTGCATGTTTAACGGAGATATTATCTGCATGTCAAAGTGTGTATAATGCATTATTTCAATTCCCAGCAAAAGATGAAAACTAAAATTTTGTGAGAATTAATGACAGATAAAGGAATTAGTATGAAAGATTTGATATGCGGACCTAAGCGTGGACTTAGGTTTGTAACACTATGAGATTTTTCACAAAGAACAAGATACATCACTGTTTGTTGATGTGTCCACCAGGGACTCTCCCTGTTGCTCAATCGCTACCCCCCAACTAAAGTCACCCAAATTAGACTGCACATTTTCTGTCTGAAGCTGTTCTGACAGCAATATGACAGAGGGTCCTGCCACACACAGCGCTGTCAGATTAGTAAAGCAGTATTTAAGTAAAGCAGCGTGGCACTACTGGGGAGATAGAAAACAACTAGTGCATGGGCAGCATGACTTATTTAAGGAATATTACTGGCCAAATGATGTGCGATGCTGATGTCTTTACACAACTATGTTTTTCTCTAAATGAATCCTCTGACAAAAGAGTTTTTCATGCAGAATTTGATATACCAATCAAAGAAACACTGTGGTTATGCTGTGAGAAAACCTCCTCTTCAGCTGCCATCAGATTACACAAACATGTCTGTTTATGTAGCTCTGAGTCTATGGCATTACTGCATAAGCGTGTGTGTGTGTGTGTGTGTGTGTGTGTGTGTGTGTGTGTGTGTGTGTGTGTGTGTGTGTGTGTGTGTGTGTGTGTGTGTGTGTGTGTATATAAGTGCGTACTGACCTACTTGTTTATTTTGTCATTTCTTTATTTATAATTTATAATGTAAACAATATAATTTAGGATACATAAAGTATAGTTTAATTTGATGTAATTGTTTAACAGGAGAATTTGGGTGGTTGCAGTGAGGACTTTGTGCCCATGAACAAGTGTAGTCTGCTCAAGGACAAGCAGATTAATGTTATTTACCTTTGTTTCACGCCCTCCTCTCCATGAATCTCCAGATCAGCCCACATTTGTTGTGGGGAAGTTCGTTTGAGCCGCTTACAAACTTACTCAACCTCTTCCTCTTCGACGAGGAAGACGTGCATGTTTTAGCATTTAATACCAGCATTGTCTAATGTCACATGAGCATCTGTGCACACAATTATGTTATTATTAAGAAAGGCCAGTGACTCACAGAGACACTGGAGTACTGATGTCTGGAGCGAGCGACCACTTTCCCATCCTTTAAAAAAATATTTCACTTTCAATTTTGGCTCATAATTGTGCTAGTAAAAGGTATATTACCAAGAGAATATTGTAACAGCAGCGCAGGAATTTCCTCAATACAGATGCTACTACTGTTTCTGTATCTGTCATTTTAAACTCAAGATTCAAGGTTGAAAGCTTTATTGTTATGTAAACAGTAGTAACACAAGGTTATACGAGCAGTGAAAAACTTATGACAAGGCATGCATTAAAAGCACTCCAAGCAAATAAAAACAAAAAGCTATAAGTATAGACAAAAAGAAAAAAATAACTAAAATATGTATAAATAAAGGCCTTTAGCAAAAGTAGTAAAACTATGTACAAAAGCTGCAGGAACATAGTGATCTATATGTATATACAATACATTAAACAATATGTAAATCCATGTATATACATATTATGTTTACAGTTTTAATGTGAGAAATGACAGAAATGTTGAAGAATGATGGGAATGTAAAATTACTGTTACACTCACTGTTGGTATGCCACCCCGTTTTGTCAGAGCACTGAAGTTCTCCTGGCTACAGCGAGCTTTTTCCAAATGCATCAGCTCACGGGTTACATCTCTGGAGCAATGACACACCAACATCTGATGCAATGTGACACACTGCGATACAGGGCTTTTACCACAAGTTGCTTAAATGCCACACATGCTGCTTTTTTATACTCCTGCAGGATTCTGTGGGTACTATACATGAGATCACCTCGCAAAACTAGAAACTGAATCGTCAAATAATAGTTGATATTGTGAATATAGCGCACTATACAGAATAAACAGGGGCTTATTTCTATGCAATCTTTGCTTTTGAAAATAAAATCAGAAGAACCTGATGCCAATCTCAAACTCATTTTTAAAAATACGTTTAATGTTCCTTTGCATTATCATGTCATATTAATATTACAGATGTTTCATGAAGTTAACCTGAACCTGCTGTCACGTGAAAAGCTGGCGATATTTCAACTACCAGTGTAACAGAGTGACGATAACGTCACCCATGGGTTTGTGGACTACCATTCAGAAGCTGACTTAAGCATTCAGGGATTTGGGGGATTTTGCTGCCAAAAGAACTGTGTATGAAAGGGATCATTTAGCTTTACAAGGGACCAAAAAACATTTTAGTGCTCATTTATGTCTGCTGTAATCCTGGGCATTTTAACACATGTCTTTTTGAATCGACTTGTGTTTGATGGAAGCTTGAAGCAGCCATTCAAGGAAAAGCTTAGTTCTTCTTGCAATTCAACAGCTAACAAGCTTTATTTTTAAATCCTAAAGGATGCCCTTTATTAGAAAAACAAGTGTAACAAGCATCTTTGATTTGAGAATAGATAGGCTTAAGTTAATGTGATGTCCAAAAGCTAAATAAAATAATGCATCAATTCGTCAATGTCATGTTGTTTTCACAATCCACACATCCTTCAGGAAGATATTCATGTTTAGATTAGTATAAGTAACGACGCTTATATTTTATGAAACAACCCACAACTACTCAAAAGTTCATTCTATCTAAACCTAATGATGAAAAAAACAACCCAAAAAAAACTAGTTAGGTTACATTCATGCATAAAAAAAGTCAGATTGAAGAAAAATCTTTTAATCAACCCCCAAACTCCACCATATGGCTCTTTATGCTAATATTCTAATCAAAGATTTATTTTAAGTTTAAGCCAGACAGTCTAATTCCTAGAACGGGTAACAGAGATTAACAAGACTATTACTCTAAAACCCAGCATGTGTCTACTGCAAGGCACAACTGTTTCTAGGAAATAACTAAATAGTCTGATGCCATCATGACATCATAAACTTTATTTTAGTTCTTGTTTGAGCTGTATCATGTTGAAACTACAGTTTTAATTAACTCTTTGCTTTTAATGTTGCAACAGGAAATACCAGGCGTTAACTTAATTTAAAAGCCTTTTCCAGTTCAAATATAAACATCATCACAGAATCTAGAAATCAAATGAAAAAATGAAATGATATTTTGTCTTTCGACCTGAGGTGAAATAAGCAGAAGTATGCAGAGATCAAAATGTTTCGAAATGTTTAAAATGTCTCTGGGAGGCATGAGAACATGAGAACAGATTGAACGTGAAGTGAAAACTTCCTCTTAAATATGTAACGTGAATATAGCGACCAAAGAAGAATAGCCACACTGTAAGTAAAAATGACATGAAGTCATTGTAACTAAAAAGCTAAATTCGAAAAGGATCATCCCATTTTAACTGAACAGAAATATCAAAAATATCAAATATACCCAATTCAAAAGCTTTATTTTAAAGCAATTTTTGAGAGTGCAAGTAAGACAAGAATCACAACAACAGCAGTCATTAACATGGGAAGAAAAAAAGGAGGGGGATTTGATCTCTCAAATGAAATCCGTCTGAAAATACTCTCCAGAAATGACACACACCAATCCAGGTAATTTATAACGCTTATAAACTGTGATTTTCACATGCTACAATATGCTACTAAAGTAGTGAAAATAAGGTAATATAAGCTTTGGAGGGCATTTATAGAAAGAAAAAAAAAATAGAGGTATGTGGCTCATCTGCAGTATTTTAACAAGTGTCGGTAGGTAAAACTCACAGCAGCTGATGAAAATGTGTTTGTTTCAAATAGTACTACAGTAACATAACCCATCTGGGAAAGTAAAAACAAAGTTTTAATAAAAGCAATTGCCCTGTGTGCTCCAACTGACAACAAATAAGGTGTTTTAGGGCTGCGCTGAATTTTAATTGTGATTTCAGTTTTGGCTTCCAATGATTATAAAAACAATTATTAGACAGTATTGTGTTTTGTGATCTTAATGGCGAGCACACTTTAAGCATAGATTCCACTTATATGTAGGTGGGTGACTCCATCCTCCTTTTCGCGTGCAACATAAAGTAATCCGTTTATGTAATAGAGGACAAACTGATGTTTCTGGTTAGAAATGTTGAAGGATTTTCAGGAGTTCTAGCTACATTTGATGGCCTGAATGATTTTTATTCTTATTTGCACCGTAGACATTTCAACATTTTCATCTTAAGTCCGGCTAACGCAAAATTCTTCAAAAGTCAGTGGTTAGGTGTTTTCAATGTTTTCATGACAACCAAAATAATCCAGATTTTTTTCGACATATACTGGCGCAACCCTAGTGTCTTTAGACAGCTGAAAAGCCAAAAATAATAATACAAAAACACAATCAACCCATACTGAGCCTCAACATCTCCACATCAGCACCAGTTGATTTGCTGCTGCTGCACAGGCCCACAACGTCATCGGTTATCTCTGAACCCGCCGCTGTGGTCAGATGAAAAGGGCGGGTTCTTGTCACCACGGGCATTGTCCACCGTTCCTCGGAAATACAATCAACAGGCCTCTAACATCTTCAATCCTGTGAGTTCTTGAAGGACAGACATGCTGGCCATGGCATCGGGCTTTAAAAAGCAGAGCTAACAAGGATTAGCCTCCAATTTTAACACCTGAAAGTAATCCTGCCCTCACACACTCCAGCCTAAGCCTCTACTAGCCATGCTAACGGACAGAAAACACTTTGCAATTGTCACACCTTTTCTTTTCTTACAGCTGTTATCTAAATGAATATACAAACAGATATTAAATACTGATTCTGTGGCATAAACACAACTCAGGACAGAAACTGTGCAATCATGGAGATGATAGAAATCAGAGCCCACTGAGGACCTCATAGTTGCATAGTGATGTGAAATAATTAGTACTTCTAATGACGATTACAACCTGCTTAATCCTACCAGAACAACGTTTTCTCTTTTTACTGACTGCCTGAAAATACATTATGTATGAACAGGAGAAAAGCCAGGGCTCTTGAAGTAATTAAATACATTATAATCCCCATTTTCCCCTTTCGGCAGGAGGTCCCCCCTTCCGATCCAGGTCCTGATCCAGGTTTCTTCCCTCTCAAAGGGGAGTTTTTCTTGCCACTGTTTGGTTTAATGTTTTTCTCCCACTAGGGGAGTTTTTACCTGCCATTGTTTCAGGGGTCATGATCTGGGTCTCTGGAAAGATCCTAGAGACAACTTGTGTTGTAATAGGCGCTACATGAATTAAATTGAATTTAATTTTTGAATAGCCCAAATCATGGTCTCATATTGTATGACTAATAATGAATAATAATGAGGTCATGAAACGTTTGGACGACAGATCTACAGAACTATATGTTCAAAAAACTGGGTCAAATGAGGATGTTAGTTCATCTCACGCATGTTTAATGCCAGTTATTTAAACTTAAAAATGATACTGTAAGACAAGCCATGGCCTGAGAATCAACCCATCTGAACATCAAACGTCAAAATGATTAGAAAATCAGTGAACTTCTCAACAGGCCAGGCTACATATACTAAACACTTAGCAGGAAGCAATGACGTCCAATAATTTCCCCCACCCAGGTTTCCAACAACCAGACTATATGCTAATACAATCGTTTCCAAAATGTTTCTGAATAAACAGACTTGAATCTTGAATATCATCTAGTATACTGGAAATTCACTGATGGACAGACTGTAAGCAGTAATGGTGATTGTTCACAGAATGAGATGCCTATACAGGGTATGACTAAGATTTTTCAGCATTTACGGCCTCAAAAGATTGACCATAAGATCTTACATAATACAAGGGTGATTAAAATCTTCACATATTCAGGTTATGCTGTTGACATAAATAACTAGTCATAAAATAAACAATGTCTTTAATAATGCAAAAGAAAAGAAAACAAAATAAATATCAACCAGCTGGACTGCAGATTTTATATGACAGCTGCAAAGCCGTAGGGATTCATTCCTTTACCACCGGTTTGCCTCTGATGATGTCATCAATTAAAGAGACATGATACGAAAACAGTCATTAATTCTCTTAATGACTGTTTTCGTCTATGATGCAAACTTAAACAAAGGTCGATTTCTCTCATCAGGTGTCGCTGGAAATGAGTGTATGTTCTAACGATCTATATGCGTAATCCTCATGAGAACGCTGGGCTCGATACCGTCCTAGTGTGAGCACACAGCAGTGTCATACAACACTGTGAACACACATTTCCCTGCACATAATACAAAGAGAATTTATACAAGTGAGCCAGCTGGGCACATAAGCCCTACTGCACAATAAATCCAAATAATCCTTCAGGATGGGAAGCGGGAAAAAGGGTTGGGGGTGGGGGGGTACACAGACATATGCGCACACACACAAAGGTGCATGCTTCAATTAGCTTCGCCATTGTGCCTCTGTGTTAGACGTTCAGTGGCTGTGCCCTCTCCTAAGAATAACATCCAAGTCACTGAAATGCATGCACTCAAAATAGCAGCTCTGCTTATGGCATTTCAGCCTCCCAAACACACACACACACACAGACTCACACACACATACATACACAAATAAACATTCACACTTGCCAGCAGAAAAAACACTGCAGCACAAGAACATGACGAAGGGTTACATTCATATAAAAGGGCAATTATAAAAAAAATGAATGAAAGCTTACCTTCCATCATGGTTGCAGATTTGCATTCCTCTATTTCCAAAGAGCCTAAAATGAAATCGGGAAGTGTAGGGGGGGGGTGGGGGGAGAGAAGCAGCCCCTGGTTACAGATATACAGTATAAGTGATGGGCAGCAGAGCAGCTGTGTGGTTGTGGCTAACGCCCTATGAGCCTCCTACACCCCCAGACGTCGCCTGTCAACTAGCCCAGTAGGAAGACAGGGATAAAAAAGAGAGGAGAGAGGAGGGGCAAGGGCCAGGCTAGCTGTCGATCAAAGCCCAGGCTTAAGTCATGGATGCTACTACTGCTACTGCTGCTGCTACTGCAGCTCTAACCTACACACGGCTAAGGATGCTGAGAAGTAGAGAAAAATCCAGCTGATGGAAAAAATAAATAAATTAAAGAGCTAGGGTAGGGTGAGGGAAGGGAGGGAGACAGAGAAACCAACTGGGAGGATTTTGTGTGTGTGAGTGTGTGTTTGCAAGGGGGTGGCAGTGTTGAGGAGGGACAGAGGCAGTATGCTGAGGTCACAGTTGGCCTCAGCCAATCCCCACAGCTCTTTGTGGAGTCACATGGTTTACAGCTTAAATCTCCTGACACTATGTGCAAAGAGGACGCTACTTTACTATCTGGCTCTTTTGCCTGACAAATAACTGTGAGCAGACACTAAAAACACATACATGTTTACACATGCAAAAAAAAACAACACTCTGAAAAAGCCAACAGACGTGAAGAGAGAATCACACAAGATACACAAATGTAGTAAACAGACACTGCACCCCTCCCCTTCACCCTACCTTATGTCAGTGCAGTGAGCTGAGTCTTCCAAGCGTTGAATAACATTATTTTGTCACAGAGAGAATACTGAAAAACTGTGTTTCAAGTGACAACCCATGTTGAGAAAACACATACACACAGACACTACATCCAATCTTTGCCCTGCACTGTCCTGTTCAGTGACTGCTTCTGTAGCGGCTGCTGGTGTGTGTCTAACGCTGTGTCCCACCCCTCTATGGAATATTGGTGTGGTTTCACACTGCACTCTCCTCCCCCCTAGTCCCTCCCTCCTTACCCTCTCACTGACAGCCTGTTTCACTCAGCAGCCCTTTTTCTGTCCCTGTGCTTACCAACTGCACTAGGAGTAGGATCAGTCAGCGTGACGTCAAGGCAATGCAGGCTACAGCTGCAGCCAACAAGCAGGAAGGGCTGATGAACGACCTCCGGAAGGTGGCGTGTTTGTGTGCGGATTCATTTTCAAGGAGCGGGTAGAAACAGGCGGGAGATCAGTGTTAACGTGGGGTACTAAAACACACAGCACATTAACATTTAGGAAGAAAAACAGAGACACGCAAAAAAGTGACTGACAGAATAACCATCATACAATGTACAATGTATTTGGATTGTATTATACTGTCAGTACAATACATTTCTAATCTTACAGTGATATTTAATATTTTACTGTGTATGAGTCATAAAATATAACATGTTTTATATACATACACACACACTTTATGTGTAGTATGTAGAGATTTGTTTCAACAATCACACCCTGATGAAAATATTGGTAAAAATGTGTGGGTGTGAGTCCTAGGACAAATTCAGGGATCGCTTAACAAACCAACATCAGAAGTGATGACTCATTTATGCTCAAATGACTACAATAAAGATCTCTGCCATTCAGTTTCTTCTTTGCGTATAAAGCAATCTTATCTTGTATACACCCTGATTTGTATTGCACACGCCATTTGTTAAATAAAGACTGAAATAAAAGCTTATGATGGAGCTTCATATCCTTTTTGGAGGCAGATATATCGCCGTGGCGACCCCTGAAGTAAGAGCTGAAGTAGGGAGATGTTTACACACCCATGCGTATGAGGATTGGCTCCTACATGCTGCGAAGTTAAGACAAATAACAGTTTATTGCTATAGATTTCCTTTAGGACATAAAACTCTACGATTTATTGAACTAGAAGTCTCTTTGTCATGCTTGAAACAGAAAAAGCCATGTGCCTCAAACCTCTGAAGTCATGCTTAACGCCACGTGAATCTGACTCCCCCCCCTACTCAAATCTATTTTCTTCTTCTCACATAAATAATTTATACATTAATGTTTGCAGATTTTCGTTTATTCTTTGTTATTGTTCCAACTGAGCTGTTTTTCAAGCTCCCTTCATGTTGTTCATTCTGTTACTTCTCTCTTTTAATCGTTCTGCCTTTCTTTAAGCAGCTTCTTCATATTAACGAAAGGCTCCAAAGAGGCCCTTCCAATCCTGCGCCCGTTTTAATTTTGTCATCCTCCTGACTGCTTCTTCCTTCCCCATCCTGTTCTTATCTAGTTATAATCAGTTTTTTATTTTTTTGCAACATCTCCAATTACCATTCCCACATGTTTCTTCTCTCTCTCCCTTTTCTCCACCTTTACTCTTAAGTCTTCCTGCTGAACATGCGTCTTTGCAGGGGAGAAGCAAATTACCTCCAGCACTGCCATCTAGTGTTCATACACGCTTTATCACCCACTACAGAGAAGAATAAATGTGTAGCCATTTTATTTAAATCACAATTCCCGGCTAAATTGTATTCAGTTCAATTAAGATCTTCCAATTTCATTTTCACATAAGCATCAGCTACTTGTCAGCAGTCAATCAACCTATTCCATTATTAAAAATAAAGCAAAAATGTCACGGCTTTACTTTGCCTTAGCATGTCCATCCCATTCTGCTAGTTTTTGCAACGCATGAGAGTATTTGTTATAAGTCCTGTTGTTAATACTGTGCTTGAACAATTCAGTTTTCCATGTTACGTATGTTATCACACATTATTTTAGGCCGCTATACCAGAAACAGTAAATGAGACTTGTGAGAATATAAACCCTATTCCTTGCTACCTCGTTTAAAAACAGAAATAAAATAAAAATAAAAAAGTAAATATACGATCCAGCTGACTACAGTGAATTAAAGGTGGATTAGCTGACATATATAGTCCCTGATGCGAAGTCAGATATAATTATGTTGGATCACTTTGACACTATGTCAGCCTGTTTGAACTTGTTACGGGGCTGTTGCTGGAGATAGTTCATAGTAGGTTCAACTTTGCAACCTTTAAAGAACTGGTTTAATTTTTAATACATGCAATAATACGTAATTAAAGAGACATGTCACCACATTAGATGTCATTTAATCTGTGCTGAACCTCCCTGAGTAAATTTGAAGTACTTCACCTAATCAAAAGGCACAGATAACAGTGTTCTCTGCCAAAATCAACATTTAGTACTGCCAAAAGGACTTACAAAGGTTGTTGTCAAAGACTTCACATGTTTGTAACACTCACTGCTAAGTCAGCCGGCTTTTCCAAATGCTGACTGGTGTTTCTGAGCACCACTACACAGGACAACCGCGTTTAGAGGCAGGGGTTTACCCTGCACAGGTCGCCAGTCCATCACAGGGCCACATACAGACAAACATCTACACACACTCACACACTCCTGTGGGCAATATAGAATCATCATCAGCCTAACATACATATTTTTTGGACAGTGGGAGGAAGCCGGACGACCTGGAGAAAACCCATGCAAGCTTATCAGGAGTTGAGCTAGTGACCTTCTCCTCGTGAGGCACCAGTTCTAACCACTTAACACAAGAACCAACGGCTGATACAAGAAGTGAATTATAAAAAATACCTAGATAAAGCAATAAAGCATGCTACAGTAGGAACATTAATTGTGTGTAAATGGCACTAGAGTTTTACATTAATTCAGTTCTCTTTCTCCAACTTACTGAATTACTAAACTCTAAAGTTGATTGTTTTTTCAAAATTCTTTCTTTCCTTTTGCTAACGTGCATTCTAAAAATAAATAAATAAATAAAAATCGACAAACACACATCACTTTGCAAATCAAATATAGTGAAAAGACAAGTCAGAACCTACACAAAGTACTAAAGGTATTCAACGTACTGTACCTGCAATGCTACAAAACAAGCCATTGGACCACTCTTTAGGCATTTGCAGCTCCCTGTAGATCCCGTGCACGCATTCAGTCACATGGAGGGATGATGAGGGAAAAAAATGAACAGATAAAATAGTTTAGTGGAAAAGAAACAAGGGAGACCAGGATAAGTTGTCATCAAGAACTATGAAAGTAACAGACACACAGGAGAAGCCTGTGAGCCCTCCAGCCTCAGACAGAATATAAATGAATTACCTCAAGTGCACGGGTGAAGGCAAACGTGCAAACTGTGGAGAAGACTAACATGGGACAGTAGGCTCGGAGTCTAGACTTGTGAGGCACTGAAGGTCAGTGTGCATTTTGATGCAGTACACTGTTCGGGTTCATTTTCCCGATATCAAGCTCTGCGGCATTGACTGAGATTGTAATTTTTTCTTTAATGTACTTAGAAATTTAAAAATCAGATAGTTTCCAACAGTATGACAGTAACTTTCAATGACAGGCCTATAAAGGCAAAGGTATTCGGAACAACTGAGACTTGAATGGACTTGAACTGTCGGGGAGGCTGTGGATCAGTCGGGAGAGTGGGCTGCCATCTAACTGGAGGGCTGGTGGATGAATCCCTATCAGGAAGAAAAGTCCTGGGGCAGGACACGGAATGCAAAAATTGTGTTTTGGGGGGGGGGGGGGTTCAAAGTTACCTTGCCTGGTTTAGCAGATAAGGAGGACAGGAGAGCGCAAGAGCATGAAACATGAAAATAAAGTCCTCTGTGATGCTGTCATTAAGTAAACCGACTACTTGTCACAGTGCATTTGCAATCATGTTTCCATATTGTTTTTCCATCCATTGAAAGGTTTGACAGTTAGAGATTACAAAAGGCTTACTAATACAGTATAAGCTTTATAAAATGTTCCTGTTCCTCTCCTGAGCAGAGCTGTCACGACAGCACAAACAGCCCTTACAATTTATATTTGACCATAAGCAGGAATAATTTTATTTAAAGCAAATTTTCTTTATATATAGCAGACATGTGTTTAAAGTCAGCATTATTACTTAAAAAATATAAGGCAAAAGAAAAAGATCTAGCTTTTCTGATTGTATCCCAGCACTACCCGTCTCCCTCTCTCTGTTCATCTTTCTGCTTTTGCCTCCACCCACCAACACAAGCTCTCCATCTACCTCCCCCTGACCTACTTTCTATCAACCTTTGCTCATGCCTTTGCCTGTAGGGTGCAGTGTTGCTCTTAGCTTTCTACTTTTCAGAGATGAGATTCAACATTTGCAGGCCTAAACATGTTTATCCCTCCTGCAAAACCAGACTAATTGAACTGGGTCATTTCTGACACGCTATAAGAACATTTAAAAATAGAAATTTAGATTTTGCACATTTTCTTTTATTCATTATCTATTGTGCTCCAGATCCAGCTTTAACTTTTTCACATAAAATTAAACTACATTTGACAAAATTGTACCAGTTCTTTTTATTTTTATTCTTATTATCTATTTATTTATTGCAACAACTGGTATCAAAGTATTCAGTCAGTTAAACACAAATATAATAATAGTTTATGATAAAAACATAACAATTAATTCCACCAATTTAATAGATTTCTCTCTGTAAACACCTCTACTGGGGGCAGCATGATAATGCAACAAAATATCAGGGCATAAAAGAGCAGAAAGGAAAATAACAGATCAATATGCACATGATGACAATGCAATGAAGTGACACAAACTATCTGAAAGAGGGACCCACACCTACAAAATCATCAGACTGACTCACAACTATCCAACACCAGAGGCCAACCAGTATCTGAATCTTTAAACTAATACAGATAGTTGGTGATGTTGAAATCCGATATCCTGTTACATCAGCTAATATCTTTTCTTCCAGAAAAGCATAAACAGATTTACCTAGAATGTGTCATATGTGTTTTTATATATATATATATATATATATATATATTTTTTTTTTTTAAATAAAAGCTCTTTATTTTCACAAGACCTATCACTTTGAACCAAAAAATACCTCAAAGTTTTGTTTACGTAAGAGTTCCAAATATGTGTTACCAATAAGTAGTTGCAGAGTGCCCTCTACTGGACAACATATACAACGCCAACACTCATAAGATGGTTCAAGGATTTTCTTTTTAACTGCCTGTGGTGTCTTTTGTTTTTAATTTTAATTAATCAGCCACAATGACGATACCGCAAATAAAAGCTTTACCAGAAAACACACACTAACCAGCAAGAATAATTGTATTTATTCTCGTTTCTTGTTTTTTTTATTTCCCCTCTTTTCATATTTTTGGATTTAAGTCATAAGTTTGACCTGATTATGGTTTTGTTTTTTGTTTTTTTCCAACTGAAGTCAACACCACACACAAAACTATCCCTTTTTGTTATTTCTGGGACACACCTGAGGGAAGACAACTGCTAAAGACAAGATGTGTCAAAGATTAGATGCTTCTTGATAAATGTCATCTCTACGTTGGGATTTCCCAGAGAACATGTTAAAACGGTCACGTCTCAGGTCCACAAGACCTCTTGTCATTTCCTGCACACTTCCGAAGAAACATCCCAGTAAACCCACACCCAGCTCCATCTCTTCCCACAGCCAAAGTGCCCTGATGAGGGATGCTGATTACGCTGCAGTCATTAAACGTACACAGACAAACACCCACCCACCGATTAAGCAGCAGTGAGTGCAGCCAAACCATAACAACATTCCACTTCGTAGCAGGGAAAGGCATGCGGGCCATGAGGCGTGGCAATGGCAGGGTGCCATGTTGTGTGCCTACGTGCCATCCAGCCACACAAGGTGCTGTCATTCTGTTAGTATAGCCAGTCAGACACCCTTCTCTGTCATCACCCCACTTGCTGCCCTTTCTAATTACCATCCATTTCCTGATTACTTGATGATGCTTAGGAGACTGACTTCTAATTCATAGGTTACTTTGTCTTGTTTGATCTGAAGCAGGGGGGGGTAACTATTTGAATGCAAGTTTAATGTTCTTGTTGGCAAAAATGTGGGTTAAATTTCAATTGAAGAAAGAAAGTTTTACCTTAATGAAAACGGAACGTGTTTTTAGATGTCAAGTCAGTGGATCAATCAGTTGTCTGCTGAATTGCAACTGTACATGTATATGCTAGTCTACAATAAAAAATAATTAAATCAAATTCAAAATAATATTCAGTTGAGTTAAAATACCACACTGAATTATTTATTTCCCACAGCCTCCTTTCCATATAGCATCAGTTAAAACAAAAACAACACAAAACAAAACAAAAGGCCCAAACTATTTTCTGGCAGTCCCAAAACCCCAAACCAAAAATCCAGATTAGGTTTCTTTTTCACGCCTGCCATAAAATCCTGGTGGTGGAAAAGATGAGCTCATCTCTCTGATACTATGATGGTCTGCTCTGTGGTCTCGCTAATGGTCTCCAGGATGTCAGCGCAAGTCCAATACGTCCCTCTTACTCATGCCAATTACCATTTCCACACAAGGCCAAGGCCTGAATAAACACAGACTAACTTGCTATACAATCATCTTATATCTCTAAACAGTTAAATTAGGCATGTCCTGAGAGTGTTTCACTTTTCTTGGACAGGGGGGCAAAATGACAGAATGACGGCAGGTGAGATCACCACAGGGTCTCAAAGGAGACAGGTGATAAAGCTCGGGCACAAGTTTTATATTCTCAAATACTTTCTTTGGATAACTCAGGCGGAAAATGTACATTTGTAAACAAGCATAAAGTGGATTTGGGGTTTTTTTGTGTAATAAGTGGTGCATGACTCCAACAAAGAGATGAAGCAAACTAAGTGTACTGCCTGAAGCAAAAGCGAGAAAAAAAAAAAACAACTTTGATAAAGAAATTTAAATTAGAAAACGTGGTAGAGAGAACGAACATAAATTGACTAATGCTTAATTATATTTTGGGAGAATTTGCCCACGCGTGCTTACTGGCTCACTCAAGCTCGGCTGGACACCCACAAGGATGTTGCTAATATAGGTTACGTGTGTGTGTGTGTGTGTGTGTGTGTGTGTGTGTGTGTGTGTGTGTGTGTGTGTGTGTGTGTGTGAAGAACTGTGACGCTCTGATAGGAGCCTGCATAGGCCTCCCAATGACGCATTTAACAGGACCCATAATTTATGAGGCATCCTAAAATAGGTGTACAGATTTAAAAGAGAAAAGACAAAAAAAAAAAAAACGGTGCTCACTGTCCTTTGGAGTAGATGGAAAAAAGTGAACCTGCCTACCGATTTACAATAAATAACAAGTTATGAGGACAATCCAAAGACATGATGCAAGAAAAGTTTTTTTTTTTTTAACTTTATGTAGAAGAATCAGTCCCTCACTAATGCAAGCAACTCATATAAAGATTCACTTTTTAAAAAAATCTCCAATAATGGTTAATGGTTTCAAGCTTGCAGAGACTGTCATTGTCGTGTTCTGTTGGCAGCAGGGGGATTTATGTGTCCAACTGAAAAAAAAACCCTAAAATTTACACAAAACAGATTCAATCCACAGAAATGATCATGAAAGTCCATCTTATTTTAATAAAATATTGCTGAGTTTTTTTAATATCCAACATTCAAGTAAAACATTTGTTTTCCCCACTGCTATCACAAATGGGATTTTGAGATATCAGATCAGAGTCCCATCTTTCTGAATGTTTACAAATGTTCAGGTTCAGTCTGTGTGTCGCCCCACATGTTCCCTAATCCATATGGTGGCCATGGTAACATACACAGGCTGGAGGTAAACAAAATGATGTCTAGTATACTGCAGTAAAACACAGGCCTTCGTGGATAAAAGTCACAACCCACTGGCTGCTGATGCTGCTCTTCACAGTTTTCTCAGCACAACACAGGTAGTAAGGATCAGACATTTCCTCAGACTGAATTCCCATGTAAATTACACCCGAATCTTAAACCTCATTCCTCATTTATCATGCAAAAGCTTGCCATCTCCTTCTCTTCCCACTGATATTTCAACATAATGTTCAGCATATGTTCAATGTAATGATCAAATTTATTTCAGATTGGAGGCTCATCACATGGGAAAAAACCTGCCAAGCAAACTCCCAGATAGTCAATATACTGACTGGTGATTTTATTCAACCCTTCCCAGGCATAAACACCATATATTACATCAGAATATCACTAGTGTCCAAACAAATGATACTTGTCATTCAACTGAACCAAATCTCACATGCAGGGAGCTTGCTCCGCCGGCTCCAATGAGCTGACTGCAGTGATGCCTCCTGTCTCTACTCCCTGTTTGGGTCCAGCTGCGACATTATGACATCAACACCAATGAGCCGCTACATGTATAACATCGTAAACTAAGTACTGTTTGAGGTCCCAGGGCCATTAATGACTAGTGTGAGAACTTGGCCAGGAATCTAAAACGTAATCCTGATATTCAGGAAATACCACATTTGTCTATTTAATCGAATCAGAAAGGTATAATAAACAGCAGACATCCTTTTTTTTCTTCTTTAGCAGTTGCAGTTGTGTTTACATCTGAATTCAAGTTGGCTTGAGAAAGATTATACTCTCAGTTTTCTTTAAATGCTAAATGAATACTTACAATTGTTTGGAAATCCTTTACGTGTTCTTCGTTTGAAGCCGTTTATTTATGTCCTCGCTGTTGTATTTTTATAACTTTTTTAGACTTTTATGTCCAACGATTAACTCAACTACGTCAATCAAAACTAATATGGTCGCCGGAAGTCGCGTTTCTCCGAGCTCGTGACGCCCGTTGCCAAAATTTAAAGTCTCTATTATTATTATTATTATTATTATTATTATTATTATTATTATTATTATTATTATTATTATTATTATTATTATTATTATTATTATTATTATTATCACTAATATGTTGGTATGTAAAAATTATATAGGTGACTAATTATCAGATATTTTTCTTCCTGTGATTAGGTTTACACAATATATATATATATATATATATATATATATATATATATATATATATATATATATATATATATATCACTTATGCAGTTTTTTTTTCCTTTTTCCAAATCTATGTAAAATTTAAGATTACTTACAAATAAATATGATTATATATCACCATTTTAGTTTGGACCCTGCTATGTAAGTAATGCCAGTTACATATCATTCCTTGGTTTCACTCTGAAAGGGACATCTTTATTTCTCTCTTAGTTTATCTCATTATTTAAAAATGCGTGTTGCAATAATATCATGATTAAGAATTCATAAGAAAATATATGGCTTATATGAATTCATTTAACCTGTTAAAAATAAAAGCCATCAGAATAAATATGTAAATAAACAAGTACTTTAAAATGTCATCCCTAATAGTAGGTATACATAGAGGTCAGAGGGAGTTCAAACAACATGACCCTAGTTCACACTCTGCAGATGACCTGTTTGTGACTGCCACTGACTGTAAAATCAGTGAAATGACTCTAAGGAATGGGGTGACACATGAGAAATGAGTGAAAGACACGTACACACATGTTATCTCGCAAGCTCTCATGCAAGCTAAAAAAAAATTGTTTCCATATGCTGCAAATATGTGATTTGGCAAGAGTGCGTGAGAGCATCAAATCATGACTAAGTTTAGAACCAAAGGCCTCAGTGACACAGAAATGACAAAACCACGTTCTTAGTTCAAATTGACTCCCCTCCTTTGTCAATGGATTCCAGAAAATGAGACAGTTACTTACTTACTTATGTCAAAGTTTTTTTATTTAATTTTTTTAAACAAATTAGCTCAGTATAGCTGGACCATACGCAGAGCTAGTTGGCTGGGTTGACACTGTTTAGAATCAATGTTTCTCATTTCATTGGGAAATCTGGACTGCATTTATGCTTCTTATACTATACTCTTGGCCTTGAAGGTCTTTTTTTCTTTAATAAATCAAAGGTATTCATTTTCCTCTCTTTTTTTCTTAACTGAAACACAATATCATTACTTTTTCATGAGTACCCTACTGCTGTAAAAAATGCTTTCACATTGTAATGCTTGTTAACCTATACTAACTTCAAATGATGGGCCACCATTGTCACTGCACCTTTTTTCTCAACTGCACAGCTGCTACTGTCTGGTTTGATTGCTTGCATTAACCGCACACACCACAAATCTGAATGTTTCAGACCATCAAACTGCCAAAACAGAGGACATAGGATTAAAAGAGGATAGAAACTGTTATAAATGTTAGTGTACCCACAAAGCACACATTTTTTGTTTTTTAATGACTTTTTTATTATTGTTTCTTACGCTACAAGTTGAAGGTGCATCAAGAAACATTCAAGCCTAGAGCTAATTCTCTATTATCTCCAAATAAAAAAAAAACAAAAAAACATTTCCTTTCCTGAGCTGGAAATATCTCATATCTTTTCCTTTGCGACACTTGAGGTCAGTGCTAAGTGGTGTCATTTATGATGACTGCTGGGAAATGCTTGGCTTCGTTTTTAGCTTTATTAGATAACTTGGTCATCCCTGTGGACCTTCACCCTTTTGTAATAGAGTGACAGAAGACGCTTCCTGTCCCATTTATGAATATACAGTAAGTACGCAAGTAGTTATCATCAAATAAGATCTTTCCTTTCACTAAGTTTTGTCAGAGGCTAAATGGAGAGAGACTTCCTCAATGGGAAATTGGAGACTACAATAGAGAGATGCAGGAAATAAGAGAAGTTTGGACAGAGCTGAAGAAAAGGTCTGGGTATGGAGCTTCAAGGACTGATGGGAAAGAATGAAAGTGGTGTCAATGGCAAATACGGTGTCAGATGATGATGATGATGATGCAATTCTTCACGATTCAAGGTCAAAGCTGATGTAAAAGCTGCCTCAGGGTTCTTGTAGGTCATGAAACTGGATATAAAAGGATATGAATGAAAATTGCATAAGTCCCTAATTCTAATGCAGTGCTCATCCTTCCAGATCCCAAAGACCCACTGCCCTGAATGTTTAATATGTTTCTCAGCCCAAAGACACCAGAATAAACTAAATAGATCTCTATCAATTTGTCATTAAAGTCAAAAACATCTCTCAATAACCTATTAAATTGCGCTAGTTGTATTAGAGCAGGGAAACTAAATTTTGAGGGCAGTGTGTCCTTAGGAATTGGACTGAAGAAAACCATTTGAATGCATGTCACAGTTAGATTAGATTTTAACAATTGATTTTTTTAATACATTTAAAACAACTTCAGTTGACCAAAATGCTGTTTAGTCAGTTAAAGCCAATATAGGTTCAGGACTAGAAACTACAGTTGAAAAATTAGGTGATGATCAACATCAGATTGTGTCAGTTGTCCAATTTAATAGTTAATTAGTTTAGTCACAGAAACATGCAACATGTTAATATTCTGCATTAAAAAATGAACACTAGTTTTAGTGTCATTCCTGAATCTTGAATCTACCTCTAAATTATAGTAAAGGAATAAATACATATTAAGTACTATATTAATGGATTATTACTGTAATGCTTTGGGTTTTAAAAGCAGCTCTAAACTAATTAGATAAAACACAATATGATCCTGTGTAACATTGAAGGCCTTATGATCACAAAACTTGCTATTTTATGCTGTAAGACTAGGGGTCTATAGATACTTTTTCTGTCCTGATCTATCTATCTATCTATCTATCTATCTATCTATCTATCTATCTATCTATCTATCTATCTATCTATCTATCTATCTATCTATCTATCTATCTATCTATCTATCTATCTATCTATCTATCTATCTATCTATCTATCTATCTATCTATCTATCTATCTATCTATCTATCTATCTATCTATCTATCTATCTATCTATCTATCTATCTATCTATCTATCTATCTATCTATCTATCTATCTATCTATCTATCTATCTATCTATCTATCTATCTATCTATCTATCTATCTATCTGTATCAAAGATAACATGTCACTATATTAATGTGTATGTGATGCTTAATAAATAACTTAATTAGAGCAGCCTCATGGATCTGACCCATTATCTGATACCTCATCCTTCCGTTTAGACAATATTGGACCCAATATCCGATATCAGTGCATCCCTAATTAAGATGCTAAGTACTTCCAGTGGGTGGAAAAGGCTGGCCTGAAGGCGAGCACTGAGGCATTAATCATAGCAGCACAAGAGTGTGATAGGATCCACGGTCTACCAATGCTAGACAAGAACCCAGCTGCAGACTTTGCAAAGGAGCCCTGAGACTATCCAGCAGGGTTTGAAGATGCTGGAAGGCAAGGCATAGTGGTGGAGATTGAAAGAGCAAAGATCCAGTGGGACTTCCAAATCCAGAGTGATAAACATTGTGGTGATGGCGAACCAACCTGACAACGTGGTGGTCAACAAACTCAAGATGAAAGCAGTAGTGGTAGATGTAGCAATCGCAAGCAACAGCAACATCAAGAAGAAGGAACACGAGAAGCTGGAGAAATACCAAGGCCTAAAGAAAGAAGCAGTGGAAGGGGAGCACAGCAGTGGTGCCAGTGGTAGTTGAGGCACTCTGAGCTATCACTTCCAAGCTGGGAAAGGGGCTCCAGCAGATCCAGGGAACACCATCAGAGATCTCGGTCCAGAAGTATGCAGTCTGAGGAACAGTATAAATACTCTGTAGGTTTAATGATTTTGCTAACTTATGCACATGAAAGAATGAAAGTGTGAATCAGTAGTATAATTACTAAATCCTTATTGCAGAAAATAAGTCTAGTATATAAGTATTTCCATCTTTGAGGCTGTTTGACATCAGTGTCAGGAATGGTCATCAGAGATGTGGTGTGTGTGCAATTCACATTTCAATATACTGAAAAATGTGTTTATTTTTTTTATTTGAGTTGCAGCCTTATGTCACCTGAGGACAGCTCTTTCAGACTGTGTGTGCGATGTGTTGCTGAGTCTGTCTCACACTGTGTCCCTTTCTCAGCACATTAGAGCCAAACCTCTGTGATGATGCAGCAAATGCAGCTACATCAAAGAAAATAAAGACTCACATGCCAGATACTACTCTGCGTCACTTTCCAGCACCGTCCTGAAGTTTAAGGTTGATGGCTTATTTTTCTAAAGATGTGCTGGGATCATATGACCTTTCTCAGATTGGTTTTGTTTCTCTTTTTAGGTTACCAAATCTCTTTTATTGAATCCAGATCTCATTAGCTTGACGCAAATAATACTCATCTCTGTTATACTAATTAGCAATTTAAATAGTGGCTCGAGTTTTGCTGCATTTTATTCCCCCATATTCTAAAATAAATGTATGTAGCTAGTTTGTTAAGCAAACCCATCCATTTATCCATCCATCCATTTTGCCTTCCCATTTAATCCTAGTGTACAGGGTCACGGGGGTCTGCCGACGCTTATCCCAGGCCATTACAGGCAAGAGGCACGGGTCGTTGAGCAAACCAAGATGCCAAAACATTTTCAGACTTCATATAAACTAAACTGGCAGCACGGTGGCTTAGTGGTTAGCACTGTTGCCTCACTAGTTCAATTCCCGGCCCGGTGGGTCTTTCTGTGTGGACTTTGCATGTTCTCAACATGCTTGCGTGGGTTCCCTCTGGGTAGTCCGGCTTCCTCCCACAGTCGAAAAACATGCATGCAGGTTAATTGGTCATACTAAATTGCCCGTAGGTGTGAATGTGAGCATCCTTGTTTGTCTGTCTATGTATGTTGCCCTGCGATGGACTGGCGACCTGTCAAGGGTGTACCCATTCCTTTTGCCTGCAATGCCGGGATAGGCTCGAACAGACCCCCCGTGACCCTGAGTAGGAATAAGCAGGTATAGATGATGGATATAAACTAAACCGTAAAACTAAACCATCATTGTAAAATTAATTCACATGGAACTTATTAAATGTGGTCTCATATTGTGCATATCCTTTTAAGAAATTAAAAAAATCGTCCAGACCTATTTTAGTCTTTTGCAGCATTATATCTGTTGTAAAAATGTGTGTGTTTTGTAAATTGGCTGATAATGGTTTGGTCAGCATGTTAGGAAAACACACACTTCCTTAGGTGTTTGCAGAGATTTTGGACCATAGTTGATCCGGGCAAACATGACTTGGCTGCCCACCAAAACAATGACAGTGACCCTATTTGTGAGAAAAAATAAAAAATGGCTCACACATAAGAAATATATTCATGCTTTGTTTTTATTCACTTCATAGAAAAAAGTATTTAGATTTAATTTTGAACACAATATACAATATAATACCATACATTGTGTGAAACATTTAAAAACCCACCTGCAACAACTGGTGGACTTGAACACATTTGACAGTAAAAAGAACCCATCTTTCATGCAGATAGTGCTAAATCTGGCTAACCATTTGGACACAACTAGGACCAAACAAAGCTTGAACATAGATAACGCTAATACTGACAAAATTTGAATCTCAAAACTGCTAACAAGTTTGGTCAGAAGAGTTCACACATTAGCACATTCAGATACATAATATCATGTTTTGTTGTTGACTTGGAACAATTCACATCAGTGCTGGGAGTATTGTAGCATGCTACCAATACTGTGCCGTACTTATACATGAAGTGCATTAAGTGTAAAAGGAGACGATCGTTTAGCGTTTTTCATTCGATCTTGTATCTGGCCTAGTATATTAGCAATCTGCATTCAAATGTTGGATGGATAAGCACAAGTCACTGAGAGAGAATTAAACTAGTTGTGTTCTTTGAAACTAAGGATTGCCTTAGTATCCTAATTGTAGTCCATATCCGAGAATATGCAGTTTCACAAGTCCTCAATGTTGTCTCTGGTCTACCTTATTGCTGATGTCAGATGAAATCCTTGTAGAGGATGCCTGTTTTGTTGAAAACTGATTTTATTGGAAGAAAGTAAAAAGTCCTTGTTCTTTTTTAAGAAATATAATTTAACTGAAAAGAAAGAAAGAAGGTGTCAGCATGTTTGATTTAATGCCATAAATCATGCTAACAAAGTAAACTATTTTTTTTTGTGAAATTAAATAAAATATTTTCAGCTTTTCTGTAAAAATAAGGTTGGTACACGAGTTACAAGGTTTCCATGTGACATGTCTCTTTCATTGCTGGTCTGCTGGGCACTCAAAACATTGTGCGAATATATATATATATATATATATATATATATATATATATATATATATATATATATATATATATATATATATATATTTAATTAAATATATTTATATAAAAACAATATATAATACATTTATATATATAAAAAAAAAAGACTCTAATTCAGAGTCTTCTACAGATTAGACACCACCACTTCCAGGTAATGCAAGTGCATATAAATTAAAATAGATGTTTTTTTGTTTTTTTAACAATGAACTAGTATTTTATATTTACAAGCTCAAAGTATAGAATAAATATACACTGTTATAAACAGCAAAAAGGACCAAATTGAGCTCCTAGCGACAAACGACAGAGACAAAGGTATGGAGTGATGGTGTGATGGTGGGGTAAGGCCTGATCCAGACACTCGCACACAAAATATACATACTGCCATACAGCACACATGCTTAAGCATGCTTTAGGGAAATTAAGTACCTTTTGAGTATCAGTAAACTAAAAATGAAGAGATTTGATTTAACTGTGATATTCAGAAAAGCAGCTGGGCGGGAGCAGAATTCAGAGGTCTGCAAGTCTAATGCAAGTCGTCATTTATTTTTCTCGGGAGGGTAGGGATGTGGTGGTGGGGGGGGCCCTCAAGGGTACCTAATTATTTCTATTTTCTTTGTCAGTCAGGAGGGTGAAACAATGCCGGCTGTGCAAAATCCTAAAAACCCAACTGTCCTGGAAACATCATACAGCAGAAGGGGAGAGAAAAAAAATTCAATTGACGTCAATGAGCAGAAGCAGCTCTTTGGGGATTTTTATCATTACGAAGAAATAGGCGGCCTCATTGTTTTGGGGTCGTGTCCGTGGAGCCCAGATTGGTTTGTAAACCATGTGAATGCAGGCATTGGCGCAGGTCTGAGAGTGCCTTTCAGACAGGCAGCTGCAGAAGCACCTTTAATCATCTGGTCAGGGCCTGATTACAGTAGGGTAGGGGGTTTTACATCATTCAGATCTAGGGTCAGAATCTGTTCCAACTATTGAGATTAATGGGACGGTGACAAACCTGCTGGCTAAAAATAGACGTCATCTGCAGGAGACTTCATTTCTTATTTTAACCTTAATGTAAGCAGCCTGATTTCAGTGGTTGTTGTTCTCATCAGCCCTACTAAAATCTTGCTGTCCTAATAACAGTTTGAACTGAAGTAGCTTCAATTTGAAGTTGAATCAAAACAATTGCAAAAATAAGCAGAAAAAGATCAAGTAACTGAAATTACCCCATTATTTTACTTAGTTTGATATCCCTACTGAACATGTCGTCTTAAAAGTCAAGTTTTGTGTGAACGATTATGAAACTGTTTGCAGCTCTGTACAAAAAAAGAGAGACGTGACATTCATTGACTAATACTTTTTTGAAAAGCAAAAACTAAGCATGTAACATGAACCATGACTCAACATAAATGTCTGAGATGTAAGGAAAAAAAACTGCTCAAATTGAAAAACAAGTCTGAGTGATGTGGGTGCCGTGTTTCCCCTCCTTTCTCTAGATAAGTTTGTCGACATTTGTTTGGATTTCTCTATTGCCCAATACATGGAAGACTTATCTCTTTGACATACAAAAAAAAAGATTTCTTCTTTAGTTGAAGAAAAACAAAACATTTAACAAATATACTAAAGTGTTCAATAAATAAAAAACTATATAAAGACAATAGTAAAAAAGGCACACCAAAGTCCTTTGACAAATGGTACAGAAAAAGTAAACACTTTCTTTTACTATACAAATGTGTCTCCATCAGTAGGTCTTATTCTATGCTACTTCTAGATCATTTAACTGTAAAAAAAAAAAAAAAGGAAAAAAAAAAAGAAAAAAGAAAGCGTCTTTAGGTACAAAACTTCTCTCAGTAGTGTCAGTGTCCATTTAATGCCAGTCCAGTAGAGGAAATGAAACACTTCCTTAACTGGCTGAAATCCTTCAAGTTCCACTTTCATCCGTCCATCAAGACTAAAATGTTCGCAGTAATTAATTCCTGAGAACTCTGAAGCCGCCTCTCTGAAACTGTCCATCTGTGTCTGGCTTCAAACACCCAAGTGCAAGTTGCCCCTGTGCGGGCCAAAACTAAGCCCTTTCTTCTGTGGGCTTATTAAAAAGCACAGCCGCATGAGGATTTCCCCTCTTTTTCTAAAAACTTTCAAATCACCACGTGAGTCAGGTGATGAAAGCCCTATGTGTCGGTGGGTGATGCCTCGTGTGTCACAATCTCTATTGCTGTCATGGGCTCAATCATGGCACTGTCCTCTGGTGCCTCACTGTCCAAATAGCCTGGGGGAGGAGAGTGAGAATCTCCAAGACTATCCTCCTCTTCCAGCTCTTCCTCGTCTTCCTCCCCTTCGGCATCTTTTTCCATTCCATCCAAGTCCTCTTCCTCCAAGGTCAAGTCAAACTGAAATTTCTCCCCTCCTCCTTGTCCGCCTGTGCCTCCGCTGTGTCCATGTGAGCCCTGATCGTAGAAGGGTGGGGATGGGCTCTGGGGTATCATACTCTGGTACCAGTTCCTGTTATCCTCCAGTGTGTCCAGGATGTCCTGAGCATCGGGGTGTACCAGATCAGCCCAGGTCTCCCAGAGAGGGTGCACAATGTAGTCGATAAAACCCACCTACAAAAGACAAATGAGAGTGAAGAGCATGTTGCACCTTTTATTTTTGTTAAGTACTTCCTCTCATTTTTCACCAGTGCAGTTGCTTCATCTTATGTTGCGCACCTGGCTCTTCTCCACAGAGGCTGTGTGTTTGTCACACATGGGGCTGATCTCCATCCCCCTCTCCCTCTCTCTGTCTCCCTGGTGGAAAAACTCCTCCATTATCCGGTCAGTCCACTGACGATACAGCTCCAAGGGCTTCGTGGGGTTGCTCAGATCAGCACAGTGCACCATGTTACGCAGCACCTATAAATAGCACATAATCGCAATTTATTAAATGGCACAGTTGTGCAATAATGTTCAGCTTCGAATCAGTTTTTCTAGAAAGAATCTGACGCAGAAAATAAAGAAATGAGGTGGTGTTTTCCCCATCACTCCTGCAGAAGTAACACATACCTGTATCCTATCTGTGTAGTTATCTAGCAGCAGTACTCCAGAGCTGGTCACCTTCTTGGTCTCCACCATGGTCTTCAGGTCAGCCAGCAGGCTCATGTGTTTGGACATGTCTGTGGCCAGAACCTGCATACAAGAGGAACACGATCAGGATGACGTTGCAATAACAAGGATGATTAAGAGTAAAGGGTAAAAATGTGAGACCAGCCATCTTACCATGTCGATAACCATCTTGCGCAGAGACTGTCGCTGCTTCTTTGTGAGGTTTTGGAAGATATCGCAGTTGTCTTCCTGCAGCAGCTTGAAGCCCACAGCCAAATGATGGTTCTCCAGCACCGACTCGTCGTTGTACATCAGCGCCAGCTCCGAGTCTGCACAGTGGTTATAAATAGGTGTTGTGAAGTCAGCTGTTATAGACACACTGCATGCATTTCATTTTTCCTGCTAGCGCCATATAAACTAAAATGGCCAATTTTCAGCAAAATAATGTTTTGAACTTACTGGTATTAATTAGGAATTGGTTTGATACTCCGGGATGATCAACATCATGGATAGCTGCAGCAAAGATAGCCGCTAGGATCTCAAGATCTGTGAAGACCGCCTGTGAAAGAAACAGGAGACGGTTTATCAGCAACTTCTGATTGGCAGAAATTTTGTTCTTGTCTTCCTTTATATGAAAAAAAAAATCAATTCATTTGTCACAAAAAAGGAGCAGACTGCTAAAGTGACACATGGATCTTATTGTGAAGGTCCATTATGATTGAATTATATGAGTATTATAAAGTGTCTGTTGGCAATTGCACATGAAAGATGTCTAGAAGAGTAAATCATAGTCCAATATCGAGTTCACTCTGACATTAGCATATCACACCACAAAATAGAGGAAATCTGTTAGAAAACTGGAAATAAGGCAAGACTGTTGAACCAAAGAGCTCTCTAAGAAGACAGATTCATTGGAAGGGTCTGGAGCTCTTAAAAACAATCCAGGAAAGATGCACACGAGGTAAAAAGTGACCCCTCTAACCTCAGTTAAGTCTGCGGATGCCCTTTGAAGCAGAGTATGTACGACAGATAACATGCAATACTGAAACTCATTAGGAATAGAAGGACTTACGTCTAGAGCAGGAGTGGAAAGAAGGATGTGTGTGGACTGGGCAACATCAGCAGCATGCAAACTGTTATGATAGGCCACATCTGAATGGTAATGATCTTCCAGTGTCATCATGTAGGCCACAAACGTATCCACCGGGATCTTGAATGTCTTTAACAAGTCCCGCTCCTGGAAAACAACACAGGAATAAAATTCTGGTCAGAAAATAATTATTGCTACTTGGTGCACAAAAGGGAGCAATTGCAGAAGTGATGGGAGGTTGTTCTTTTTTTTTTTTTTTTTTTTGGTCAACGTTGTTCAGTAATTTAGAAGATAGAGTATTCCATACCTGGAAGATGGCGTACATGATACAGGTGAGAGGCCGGTTATGGGAGTACTCTGAAACAGTGAAGATGTTCAGGCCCCACTTGTTCAGATCCTCCAGCTCCTTGGACAACAGTTCTTCCTTGTCGGTCTTGACGCCAAAGCGGGATATGCTGCTGTTGGAGAGCGAAGGCCCATGAGAAACCTTCTTGACCCCGCTGATCTGCGTCATCAGCTGCTGCTTCTGCTGCTTCTTCTTCTCTCGCGTCTTGGACGTTGGCGATGGGATCTCCACTTCATTCTGTTTGTCTGTGCAAGAAAAACACAGAGATTTGTTGGGGGGTGGGGTTTGTGGAAAATTACCGGTTCCTCTTGCAGTCAAGTGTTGTTCACACAAAAAAAAAAAAATCCAGGTGGGATATGTCTGGAAACCCAGGTGCACTGCTGAGACACCTGTAGCAGGCTCATTTCTGGGGGACGTATCGAGTCATTCATCATATGTCCCGCCATCCTTTGTTCATTCATGTTCCCTGCTGCCCACCTGCAGTGCCTCTCTCTCAGCTCCCACTGTTCACCCTCCTCCCTCCATTGCCTCACCGTCCCCACCTGTCTCACAGCAGGTGGCTCTCATCTCTTGCTTTTTTTATTTTCATAGGTCAGACCATTGACCGACCAAGGGCTAAGGCTTCGACACACTTGTGCATTCGCAGTTCTGTCCTTTCACGCAATAGAATATTCCAAATGCTGGTTTTCACACTGAAAGTAAACACAACACAGGCCAACAGTCTTATAATAACCAGACCGCACCGCGCTGACTAGTTACAGGAGAACTGATAGAAATCCTGCAGGGACTGGCTGTCGGTATGTACGTGAGCTCCGGGCTCATCTATCAAGCTTCGACTAAGCTCATCGCTGGCCTATCAGCCTTCCCCTGTGGAGGGTTATTCAATTAACAGCTGTAATTCAAATAATCACTTTCAGTCTCATGCTCTCTGCCGCTCTCGCACGGTTCTCTCACATTTTGTTCTGTTCTCCAATGGTAATGGAGAACGGACACTTAAGAACTCTCAGACATGCGTTGCGTGGGAAAGAAGGGGAAGAGCAATATATCATCCGTATCATCTCATGATTTATTACAACTCATGATCATCACCGTGATTGTGTTTTGTGTGACTTTCAGTCATGGCCATTGTTCATTTCTGCACGCAACCGCATATAAGGTGAAAAGTGTAAAACTGATAAAGTGCGCTGCAGCATGGCTGTCACGATGTGGGATTCAACATTCAGCTGATTAAATGTCACACTTTGACTTGTGTCAGCTGTGTCATTATTTTGTTTAGCTCTGTTTTGTTTGTATTGTGGCACCATGTTATTCTTAAATTTACAGTTAAAAAAAAGCTAAGACAACTGAGCAGATACTAAAAATATGTTTGTATCTTGCAGCGTTCTGTCTCTTTACCCTTTACCTCTTCTCCTTCCTGTCACCTCCTACGTCTAATTTCGATTTCTTCTGATTCTGATTTTCATCCTCCTCCGTATGCTCTCTAGTGAAAGATGCATATGCATTAGGGATTGTGACAGGAGCTGGCAACTTTCTCTTTTTTTCCCCCTCCCCATCCTTTCCCAAGGAGGTTTGCTTTGCTGCTGGGTGACTAAAGGGAAATTGTACATGTGAGCGCTGGGGTGGAGGGAGAAAAACGCAAGTGGCCTGCACATTGTTGGGCAGCAGTCCCCAGTGGAAAGCCAAAAAATCCCCGGTTCAAATTCTGGAATGTTAATTAATCCAGGAATTAAACTACTTCCGGAGCAATCTTTTACGAGCTCCTCTCCCTATCAGTTTGAAAAACATATAAAGCAGATGATCTATAACAAACCAACTTATGGTGGATCTAAAAATCGCATTTGTGATGCAATGTTGAAAGAAGCTTTGATAAACTGTCAACTTTTTCCATCAACAGAGATGTAATAATATTTTTTATTATCGAGGCAATATCTTTGCCTGGGTTCTCGGGTTTGTGACAACGGATTGTGAGAGGTAAAGAGACAACATGGTGTCCCTGCTGACACAGATGCATTAAGATGTGGATGAGTCACACATTCTGCCTGCGAAGGGGGTTCCTCTGTACCTCTTTTTATTTATTTATATATTTCCCATCTCCGCAGTCAACTCCCTCCCTGACTCGTTTGTCTGTGATCTGATATCCTTTATCGCCTGCATACTACAGCGCATTTAGACTGTTGCCTTGTCAATTCTGGAGATTCGTGAATCCAACATTTGTGTGAACTTGCATTTTCTCAAAACATATGATAGTAAAATGTTCACTTCTTTCAATTTAAGGACAGGTCTAGGAGTCTTGACTTGATCATAATGCAATAGATATCTGTAAAAAAAAATAATATGGATAAGCAATACTGAAAGAGCACAAAAGTCTATTTACAATCAGCTATTGCCATCTTTTCTCAAATCTTCACTGTGCAGCCAACAGTGATGAAGTTCCAGTAAACACCAGTTCCCCTTCGAATCAAATAGCGGCTCCAACAAAACAAACCAGTCATATTAGTCCATATGTTTATCTTAAATGTCTAGAGCCGTTTTGACAAAGCTTTATGGCGCAGTTTCTTTGCTTTTTTTATTTATTTATTTTTTAAACGGTACGCCCCCACAGGAAAGCCAGCCAGAATAACTTGCACAACTCACTATTATGAGGTAGACAAAGAGTCCAACATAATGCTGCAGCAAATCATAAAATAAATGTGTGTTGGATTTTGTATGTAATTGTTTCCTTTTTTGGGGGGTAAAAATGCAGCACATAGCTACACTCTGTGGTGATTAAAGACAGATAGTAAAGTTTATAAATATATATATATATGTAATTTTTTTAAACATTTACCTAGGAAGGTGTTAGAGATGAATTCGGAAACCTGATTCCCAGACCGACTCATCTCAGATAGGTGCGTCAACTCCCGATTCAACATTCTCTTGAACTGCAGGAGAGAAAGAAAAGAGGAGGGGGGGAGAAATACGTCGTCATTTTCCACTTACTGTAGGGGAAAACCTGAGAAAAATGATGCCACAAGATTCCATGGAAAACACAGCAATGGCCAGCCTGATTACATAAGGGCTAAAAAGTGATTTAATTACAGTGCACAATCTGCAGGGGAAACAGTTTATTTTACTCTCCATTTACCCTGGAATTTATGATGATGCAAATCTCCATTGTGTTACCAGTGAGAAGTCCATCGCCTTTTAATACCCCTCAGGTTACCCATAGGAACCGATTTTAAGTTTTTATTGCACAGATTCACATTGTTGGGGCCTATTTGGTTGTACAACTTGCATCAGTGTACAGAAATCTTAATGAAGGTGCAAGGAAGACGTTTATATTGTTCACAAAATCCCTGACTTTTCATAACTATGGCAGAATCTTAAAATGATCCAAAAAAAGAAAAACAACACAAAAAAAGGTACAATACACAGATTAAGTTGACAGTACACGCAGCGCACATAAACCCAGGCACTGCAGCAGCAGATGTTTATGGCAAACTAATGCATGCGCATGCACACGCATACACACTTGCACACATACAAAACAGAAATACAGCTCTGCAGAGGGCTCAAGATGGAGCCTGAGACTCCCCCTCCACCCCCAATGATGGAAATATGCTTGGGTGCATCTAATCCAGCCTGTTATCCCAGAAATATCAATGAAGGCGGCCGTTATTAACAGATCTAAATTTCTCTGTCTTTGAACTGAGCCTCTAATACGCAGCAACGCAGCACAGAGAGACACACTGAAGTGAGAACGGTATCCCAACCAGCTACGTAGGTACGCGCCACACACCTTAATGTAACCCCAGGACACCGACAGCAGGTAATTGGCTTCAGGCATTTTGGACCTCGTTGTCTCGTTCCTACACAAAGCCAGAACTGTAATCCAATAGAAAAAATAGAGGAAGACGAACAGGATCCTTTCGGTACCCAAAAAAAAAAAAAAAAAAAAATCCCTTTTCTTCTTTTTTGTTTCTCTCAACAGCAAAGAGAGCAGCTTAATGACGGCGTACTCTCCCTTTTAGCTGCAAACAAAGGCCATCTTTGAGTCTCCATGCCTGTAGACGGATGGCTGGATGGACGGATGCGTGGAAATGAAAGCGCTGCAGACAGGCCAGGAGATCCAGCGGGCACGGCGGATCCGCTGGAGCAGCAGCTGGAGCCAGGAGATGGGGACTCTCAGTGCGCTGATGAATAATGGAGAGCAAGCAGAGAAGGGAGGAGGGGAAAAACACAGCGATGGAGACAGGAGGAGGAGAAGGAGGGAGCGAGAGAGAGAACGATGTTCATCTGACTGGAGGGGGGGTTCCTACGCTTGAATTTGTCTCGCTTTGCTGCTTTCACTGCTGTAGCTCTCACTCCCCCTCCTTCCCTATCTCTCTCTCCATGTTTTCCCTTTTCTCCTTCCCAGCCCCGTCTGTCGCCCCCCACCCGTACATCCTGCGAGCCCCAGCAACACTGTAGTCAGAACACATGATTTGACAGAAATGGGGAGAAGAAGCGATCCCTAATTACAGCTTAGGAGCGGTGTATATGACATTTTGAAGCATATTCAGACTTGAATTTCAGATCTAAGCTGTCTTTTTCCCAGATAATTTCCATCCTCTTTCATTTCAAGCCCCTGTAATTCCCTCTTTACATGATTTCCACAAAGTCAGCCTTTGTGAAGGAATGTCATTGAGCTGTAAAACACTGCCTCACCGCCGCGCTAAAACAATGATGGCTGACAATGGCACGTTTTGAGGAATGTGAGTGTGCAATAACCTTATTTTTAATCGCCATTATCTCTATAATCGCACACACACTTCTTCCAGTCTCCCTCTGTCTTCTAACAACTAAGTGCCACAGCCATTGTGGGGACCTCATAAAGCCTATTCATCCTCTGCATCCCATAATAATATTTGATGCTACAGGGTGTCTGTAGAGGGCTATTTTTAACAAACGGAGCGAGAAAGATGGTCAGAGACGGTGACAAAAACGAAAGAAAGAAGAGATGGCAGATAATTGCATCCTTCCCCAATTTAGAGGGAAATCAGCCCGCCCACATCTGTCTGCCTGTGAGTGTGTGTATGCCCATTAGCAGAAAACCCCAACGCCATAGCAACAGGATTAGGTGGCAAGACTCCCATGAGAAGGAAAGGATGTGAGAGAGAGAGGAGAGGCTTTCCCTCTTCCTTCGCAGGCAGACATGTAGTATCGTTGCTGAGCTGTCACGAGGATGCACCACACACATTGCCTCCGCTTCCATCCACTAAAGATTCCCCCCACCCTCTGCACAAATTCCCTCCATGCACAATGTCCGTCCTTCACTATCTACCACTTATATGTCAATTTCTCTCCCGCCTGCCACTTGCCAACACAGTCATCAATCTCTGTGTCTCACAGGCAGGATCAATGGGCTGCCCTTGGAGCCAGTGTTGATACTGCTGCAATGTACAAGGCTGGGGCCACCTGACTGGAATATACGGTTACATCAGCATCACTGATCAACTTCAAGGTGTTTTTGTGGTTTTGTCAAGGCTCTTTCTTGTGGAGTTTTTAAAGGCTGGCTGAAATGTTTCACTAAAGACAAAATACAGTTCACGCCACGTTAGCACCAATCCACTGAAAGCTGGAAGAAAGAGGTTCCCCACGATGTCCGATAATGTGTGTACATGTTAGAAAGATGGGAAGAACATCAAAGCTTTCCCAGGAGGATTCTGGATCATCCTCCCACAGAGGAAAACCAGATGCGGGGTGGTAGGAAGCAAAATAAAGAGAGCGAGAGAGAGAAAAAAAGGAGGCAGCCCTTTATATAATAGTTCACTGCATAATACACAAGGAAACCAGAAATAACAGTGGGAGATTTCTCTTTGCAATGTGTGGAAGGGATCTGCTTCCCTTAAGGCTGAAAATATTCCTCACTTTCCATGCACACACAGACCCACGACGGCAGCTAACAAGTACTATTATCTACAGTTAAGTACAGCTGACACTGACATGTCACATGCACGCATGTTCAGCTCATCGCAGGAGAGGATCATTGCCAGCATGTGATTGATTTAGTTCATTAAAGAGAAGAGTGTAAGCTTTTTCATCTTCAACTGACACGTGACACTAAAGGAAGACTAACCTCTCCACGGGCGCGTCTACCTTATCGTTAAATATCACTCACAGTTTCAACTCTGTCCTCTTTTGTTCTGTTTTCATCCTTCCATCCCTCCACTTTTATCTCCCTCTCATACCCTTTAACGCTCACGTTCCTCTATTAAGTTGCCTCTCTTTCATTTTCTGCTTGCAGGGGTTGGATTGATTCAGGAGAGAGTTGCCTGGACAGAGGCAGAGAAGGTGAATGAAGTCTGTGGCATTTCAGCCGGGAGGGGTGCACATAAAGCCGAGCTCCTCCACTTAGATGTGATCTCATCAGACAGCTCACTGTGCAGGGCAGCCAACCGAACAGGTAGGCAGGCAGAGAGGCAGACACGGAGTCTCCCTCCGACACGAGACTGAGCTTATGGACTCACTGCTTCTGCTATCTCACAGCACACAGAACTTCCAACACAGTATTTATAGCTTTTTAATTGGCTGCTGATACTGTGTCAGTTGAAAAAACATTTAAACTAATTAAAAACATGAAATAATGTCATTCTTTGGCCAAGAACACTAAATTTATCATAAGGAATTCAAGTAAAACTCTTTAATTCATAGGTGATTTTTAAATCCACACCAGCATCTTGTAGATGCTGCTGAAAATGCATAATTGAATTGACGAATTGGGCCTGAATTCCACATTTGAGATCTTTCCATCAACTTCTTTTCTCTCAAGATGCCCAATTTCACCAGGTGAAGTTGTGTCTCAGAGCCACTAGTGGGTGCACTGAGCTCATTCTGCCGTGGACACACCGGCACCGTGTGTTTAAGGGGTATTGCAGAGGTATTGTACAACTGATTGATGACTGTTCAAATATTTTATATCAAGTTTGGAAATACACAAACAAATGTTGCTTTAGAAGTCTAATGATCAGCATTTAAAAGTTTTGCAGGGCAATGCATTTACACTTTTACACTATGAGGGTAAACGTCTTATGTGAGGATTTTTTTTTAAAAACAATTTCTTGCAAGCTTCTGAGTTAGAAATTAATATATATTTCCTTGATGTCTTACACATTCAGTAATTGTTCCATGTGTGTTAAATGATTCTTGACAACCACTTATGCAGAAGTTGCCGTTTTTTTCCCCTTCACGTTAACATGTGACGCAAGTTGGTAACATTGGCAAAATAACAAGGACCAGTACTGACATAAGTTTGTAAAGATCAGGGGAAGCTTCTTACGTATGCAATGAGTGAATTCCTTGGTAGAGGTACAGACATCTGAAAACCAAACTACCTCTCACTTCCTCTGAGTCATTCGCTCATGCTCTGAGACAGAGTACATTCATGTGTTTCTGGACCCGTACGGTACAAAAATGGAGAGGAGAGGAATTACAACGTGGATAGATGCATTCATGTTACTCATGTTGATTAAGCCTCTATGAAAACAGATGAAAACAGTAACTGTGAAAGCAGGAAGCTTTCAGATTCTTTGCATCTGCTGTTTGATGATCAAAAATCGAGCTCTATGCAAACAGTTCCTCAGCCCTTCTCTCTGCAAATCAACATGACCTTGGCTCCTCTCTGTCAGAAACAGAAACGCTGTCTCAGGCTCTGTGACCATGCTTATATATACTTCTTAATCTGTCTGCTCTCGCTCTTATTTCGCTTTCACTCTCTTCCTTTACTCAGTTTAGACAATACAAGACTATTCCAGAGAGTAGCAACAAACCCAACAAACCTGTCTAGTTGTGTGTCTTTTTTTTCTTTCAAAAAGTCCACGGTTACACTAAATAACTTCACCTGCCTCTTACCAAGAAAATACATCAGCTGTACAGCAAGACAGAAACATATATGAAGAGACTGCAACTTATTTTTACATTAAAGTTAATGCAATAATATAAAAAGACCTCCAGGTGTGCTGCTAAGATCAAATAAACAACCAAAGCATGGACTTCCAGCTGTGATCACCACTTAATTCCCTCTGATCCTCAAGTTATAGTGCAGAAACAACCACAATCTTACCACTTTTACTTTTAGCACTGACGCATCTAAATTCAGCAACATGGGAGAGGATGCACAAGGACTTTGAGATGCAGAGTACAAGTTTGACAGCTTCGTTAAGCATGAAGCTATGAAAATGTGCATAGAAATGGAGGACAATAATTGCATTAAAGATAAATTGAATCTAACCACAGACTAAACTACAACAACAGCAACAACGTTTTGACATATTTTTTAAAGAAGAAAACACTCAAGCATTTATTAGTGACTTGTTTAAAGTCCTTTCTGTGTTGACCGCTTTTAAAATTCAGCAAAGAATCAAGGGATGTAAAGGATTTAGTAAAACATTTTGTGTTTAAGAAGAAGGCAACTTAACAGAGTAAAGCTTACACACACACACACACACACACACACACACACACACACACACACACACACACACACACACACACACACACACACACACACACACACACACACACACACACACATATATATATATATATATAGTCACAAAATACACTATATTTAAGCAGCATAAGCCAAGAAACTCACCTTTTTCCAAATGTTGAGTTTCCCTAATTTCTTGTCATTTCTTTCAAAGCAGCAGGCACCCATTATTTCTCAGTGTAGACTGTAGAGCACAGCGAGGCTTCTGTCCGTTAAAGAGTCTGTCTAAGTCTGACTACAAGATGAGTAAAAAGTCTGAGCTCGCTGACGCTGGGAAACGCCACAGCTCTAGTGACTCACTTTGGGCTGTGAAGTCTGACTGGGCTTTACCTCACACCCTGTGTATGTGGAGCAATGACTGAATTGATTGTGTGTGTGGTTTAGAGCGCGCCGCTTCATACACACTCCCTCTTGGGGGTAGACCCGCCTCTAGTCTCTTCGCTCCTCTTGCTGGCTGTTCAGTCTCCTGCAGCTGGCAGCCACAGCTTTGTTTAGTCCCCGTCTCACTGATCATTCTAATGAATAGGACACTTCCTTTTCTTTTTGATGAGCAGTGGATTTTATATGAAAGCCAAGCTGTCCAATGAAGTCTGTGGAAGTGGCCAGTGTCTTGGCACTTTGTCTCCAGATGGCAGAAAGTCTGCAGCAGCAGCTCCATGATGCGTTCAAGCGCAGCATTCATTTGACAGCTGCACATAGTTTGCAAGTGAGCGTCTGGCGTGCACTCGCCATTGATTCACACATAAATTGCTCTTGAAGAATGAAAATTTGTCTCATGCTGCTTCCTAATCAAAACTCAAATGTGAAAAACAAAACTGCTTTTTTTTCTGTCTTATGTTACAGTCAAATTGAAGGGAATTATGATTTGGACAAAAGACCTAATGCTGTCACACAGAAGGGGAATTTTTCCATCATGACTTCTTTGCATTTCATTACCCAAAAAAAATATGAGTGGACAAATATGATGCGTTGTCTATTACGTAGATGTTTACAGCATAGCGGACACCACTGTGCACTTTTATACTGATTAAATCAGGACGTCTTAAGCCAGTCTTCCGCTCTGCTGCAACAGTGACCTGCTCAGGAGGTCTTTACTGCCTTCAACAAAACCCTCACATAACTACTCTTTATAATGACCAGTCGGTCTAACATGTAGTACAATGATTTTCCCCTATGATTTGTATGATTTTGTATGAATGTGTTATTAATATAATCAATTTTACTAAATTCAATTAAATCAACTGGTGATTAAAATAATTGTTAGTTGTCCAAATGACTTGTCTGATCATTGGTACATAAATTAATTAATTGGGGAAAGGAATCTAAAATACGAACAAGACAAAAGAGTTAATGTTCCCCTGGTAAAAGCTCGAATTAGAGAGTTGATTGATCAACTAATGTTTCAACACACAACAGCGCGTGGCCCATCTATGTCAGCCACTCATAAACACACAGGACAGTCACGTAGCTGCAGTCCTCAGCAGCAGCAGCTCGGCTGCTTCACCTTGGAGGTGCAGCAGCAGCAGCAGCGTCCTGCATTTCACTTCCCCAGTACTCAGGTTTCATACTCGGCCGCAGCTTGAATTACAGTTATTCCATCCTCAATAGAGCAGATGGAAAAGGATAACATTGACTTATTGTCGCAGTCTTTCAAAAGAACGAATATAACAGGTCGAATAATAACATGGACAGCAGTTGCGTAACGTTTCAGTTTACTGTAAAAACAAGAGACGTGTGTGGGTTCAACCTAGTGTTAGTACAGATGCACCACTACACATCCACAAACATTCATATGTTCATGTATGACGCAAACGGGTTTGATAGAGGACTTTTTCAGTGTCTTACACAGAAACGGCTACGTGTAAGGACATAGTCACAACTATGACAAAGGGTCAGACCTCAGCCAGGACAGCGTCAGTCAAACTAATGCTCCTTTTAGGTTTCCACTGACGCCCACTGTTAAGAGTAACGTTTGTAATTAAAAAAAAAAGAAAAAAAAAAAGGATTTATTACAATTCCTGTTTTTGAGATACCAATTGGACTTAAAACAAAAAAGTGCAACACTATCTCATACAAAACAGTTCAAAACAAATATTAAGATGTATGTGGAAGTGCTGTTTGCTTTTCATGTTGTCGGATAAGGTTTCTTTGTAATCATCTCGGCTGCTCGTGGGGAGTTTTATGTTGTCTGGAAAAAGGAAAAGAAAAACAGAGAGGAAACTAATCCTTTTAGTATCACTTGTATGTATGTGTATATATATATATATATATATATATATATATATATATATATATATATATATATATATATATATATATATATATATATATGTATGTATGTGTGTGTGTCTGTGTTTGTCCGTATGTAAATAATTTATTTATTTATATATTTCTTCTCTCTTTCCCCTATTTTCCTCTCTTTCCACAATTTGTATTATGTACTAATATGTACCCCCCCCCCCCACTGACTCAGATGTGCTCACAGTCCTACATACATCTCAAATTAAACTATGGTAAACAGAATGCTCCTCCCCCATTTCTCTGTCCACTTTTGTTTTTAAATACCTGGTTTTTCTGTGTCTACATTTATTCTAAAACGTGTTATACACTCATTCACACTACAACACATCACACAGACACCAAACTGCACCCATCACTGTCTTGTCTTTTCTTCTTTGTCTTTCATGTCCCACACACGGTGAACTTAGTCCTCTTTGAAAGAACTTTTACCCCCAACTCCCCCCTTTTTTTTTTCTTTCTCTGGGGATCAATAAAATATGGTTAGACTGTCATGAGGGCTGGTGAAGGGAACACACTCACATACGTCTATACGCACATAAAGAAAAACAAAACAACACCCTCTGTTGCAAAAATAAAATACATATCTATTGCTCTTGGGTCTCTATCAAACTTGGTATAAACCATTAAAATATGTGCAAACAAAGAGGGAAAAAAAAGTATCACTTATTGGGATATTTGGGGATTTTTCCTCATAAAAGCAGTCACCACCTACAGTACAGCTGACGTTATACTCCACCCTGCCAAAATTCTGTATGATTGCAAAATGGTTCAAATCCCATCTCCCAATAGACTAAATCATACAAAAGAACAAAAAAACTGTTTTAATTTTGTCTGGAATATACCTGTATCATTCTGCTGTAATTATAATCATAATGTGCCCACTACGTTTTTTTATGTCTTTTCCAGTCAACCTGAAACTAAGAATGATTCTTTTGTTTTGCTATTCGATTATCGTCATGTGTCTGAGGGGAGACCAGTCTTTGCTGACTGTCAGCGCTGGATACGTGTGCAAATGACGACAGCAATAGGATAAACAAACACCTCCATTAACTATCCAAACGAGTATGATGGGATGTCTGTTCTCATCTGGATGGAGTGCAGGGGATCAGGAAGGAGACAGGAAGAGAGAGTCACTTTGCCCAGGGGTCTGCAAGCATCCCTCACATACTCACACAAATATTGTCCCTCTTCCTCTGTAGTTTATTGTGTTTGACCCACAGTGGGATCGCTCACATCCTGTTGTCCAGTTTTATGAGGAATACCAAGCGGTTCCTCTTGGCTCATGTGGCGGACTGTTTTCAGGCTCTGTTACACAAAGCTGCCTCACAGCATATGCAGCACCTTTGTTATATTTGACCAACAAAATGAAAACATACAAGTAAGAGTTCCCACCTGAAAGCGCCTCACAACTTACAAAGTCTTACAACTAATTTTAAAGCAAGACTATAAATCAGCAAAAACTATAAAACCTGAACCCTTCCATCAATTTCCATTTTTAGAAAAATACAACTGCTTATTTGTATAGATTTGCTCCTGAGAGCAACCGCAGCACAGCTTTGCTCCACCACCATAAAATAGATATCCATCTGCTGACAAGAGACTTCAATCTGTAAACAGGCTCAGTTACTGTTTTTAGTGTTTTTAAAACTTAAACCACTCCAACAAATACATAAAAAACTCAGAGCCAGGAAGCTGTGTTTAGATTTGCACAACACTATATCAAAAGGTCAGAAGGGGCTAATTACGAGAGGATAATGCACGTTTAGTGGGCCAGACAAACACAAGTGCACAGAAACAAATCATGGAAGAGACTCAAGCTTTAGTTTTGTGAAAATAACATGCGCCTTTAATCACAATCCTCTCTGCTGGTTATATTTGAAATGACTCTAATGATACGGTGCCATAAAAGAAAATCTGCAGCAGAGCTGCTAAAGCTCATTCTTACAAGTGAAGTTCAGCAGGTGTGAAGGAATGAAAACACTCAATAAATCTTAGAGCTGGAGTTTAGAAGTGGAATAAAGATTACACTTCCTGGTACATTACATAATACGCGAGATATGAGTGTGGCTGCAAACTACGCTATCTGTTACATAAAACAAAAGGAAGTACGAGCAGGCAGCGCAAAGGGCCTTTTTCAAAGGTAAAAGGCTGCGCAAGTGTTTATCCTCTTAGCCATCTTTATGTGGAGTAACAGTCTACAAACATCAGTTTTATGGTTATACAATTCTAATCTGGCTTCTTGAGTCAGAATCTCACTTCTGAAAAATGTCATCAGAACTTGTCCTGTAAAGCCCCCCCCCCCTCCAAACATATATATGAGAGATTTCTAAATGTCACTGTTAAACATAGATGGCTCTGCCAATCATGTTTTGAGCTTAGTAAGAAATAAACCCTAGAAATATGATATGCGTATTATTCTTTGTCTCTGGGTAAAGATTTTCAGGAGTTTCTCATAAAATGACACAAACCAGTGACAGTGAAAATGCTGGGTAGGAAACCTGGAACAAGAGCTACAGCAAGCCAAGATGAAAAACACACACTTCCGGTTCTAAGACCATCTTGGCTCCATGTAGGTTTAGAAAAAAAAAGATCAGATGAGTAACATGCAGTCACATGCAAGTGTGCAGGCACTTTCAAATCCAGTCGGCACTCGCTGAAAGGCTCCTCTCCCGAACCAGTCTCCTCCCCCGTCTCAGCCTGCTGGACAGGTTCAGACCTGACAGAATACTGTTGACTTTGCTTGGGTCACGCCGAGTTCAGCTACAGTATCTTAGGATACTGCGCGCTGCTGTTCGTGTGTTTATAATGCTTAAGGATTAATGCTCTCTGCAGAAGTCCTCCCTAGTCAGTTTAGGAGTTCAGCTTGGAAGGGTGGAGCCTTTTCTTAACAGAGCAACATGAAGTTTATTTGCTTGACAAAATTAAGACATCAACTTTGTGTCACTCAAAGAAACATTCTTGGATAATTTTGGAGCCTGATAGAAAAAATAAATAAATAGTTTTCATAAAGTGAAAAACGGGGCCCTTCCTACCTTGTTGGAGGCCATGTCACTGACAGAGCGGTAGGTCTGGATGGTCTCCAGCTGGTCCAGACACCAGTCCAACTCCTCCATCGTCTCCATGGCCAGCTTCTGGTACGCCTCATCTGTCAAACAGCCGGCACACAGAGACAAGCAGTCAGAACAGACGGCGCACATGGAGCTCGAGCCCTGCCCGGTCACTCCCAGGCAGCATCCACCCACAGGTCCCGCTGGAGGTTTCTGCTGCTGCTCGTGCTGCAGGGAGTGAATCGCCAGCGGTGGCACCCGGCTGCAGCGCTCCTTCATCATGAGGAGGTGTAGCTGTGGTGATCTGGTAGGAGTTGCAGCTGTCAGCGGAGCGCAGGCAAGCTGGGACCTGACCTCTCTGTCACACACATTGCTTTTCTCGGTGCATATGCTTGTGACACCCCCCACCCCCACCCCCCTTCAAACTGAGGCCCTCAGTTCATTTGTATGAAGTCAGTCCCCTCATTACAGGAAACCAGATACCCCCACCTCTTTCCTCTACCACACACAAACACACTTTGCCCCACTAGCAGGGAAACCTACAGACGTGCAAAAAAAAATTTTTTTAAATGCACAAATTTTTAGTCTTCATTTTTTTTTGGTATAATTTTATCCTTTGGTTGACATATATAAATTCAGGTGGAAAAATGACGCTGATGAAGCAACATTATCCAACCAGTGTTATGACTATGAGGAGCTGAGACAAGACTTGTCATCCAGATCCTCCATGTGATTGTCCCCCCTCAGTTACCTCAATTGTCTCCATTTATTTTACTAAAATTGTGCAGGGTCAGTATAGTACATTACTTTATTCAAAATTATTCAGTTTGTTAAATATCCACTTGTTAAATATCCAATTTTTGTTTCATAGTAATCAAAAATACCCTTTATATTTTCTTTTTTTATTAACAGCAAAACTGCTAATTGAAAACATTTCAGTATAAAACAGAGAAAAGCAGTTAAATACCAAATGTTTGGGATGTTTGATAATAAAAGACTCAGAAAAAGTCGATTATCTCTGTGAATGTCTGTGATTTCACTGTCTGAGACGTGCCATTTCCAAATGACACAAACAGCGACTTTAATGTTGAATAAACCCGACATCAAATTACAATACAAACAAGTATAAAAACAATTGGTCTTTTAAATTAGGAATTCAAATGTATAGGTGGGTGAAGTAAAACTGAGATACAAAACCATCTACATAATCGCCCTGTGATAGACTGGCGACTGTCCAGGGTGGATGGATGGATGGATGGATGGATGGATGGATGGATGGATAGATGGAGGGATGGATGGATGGATGGATGGATGGAGGGATGGATGGATGGATGGATGGATGGATGGATGGATGGATGGATTTATTGTAACTCAAGCAGCTATGATGATGCGGAAAAAAGAAAAACAAGGTGTGAGAATATTACAACCAATGCTCAAATATTTTTGCATACACTCAGAATCATTACTTTAACTCCAAATCTTATGTTAGACTATTTTTTAGTGAATTGAAACTGTACGTCAAGGTTGGAGTCCATTTCGGAAAGCAAATGTGACATGCAGCGAGTTAAATGTTAGAGTGTGACACACACACACACACACACACACACACACACACACACACACACACGGACATCTGCTGCCCCAGCGCTGTGTACACCCGGGTCTCCTAGCTGCAGAGTATAACGTGGCAGCAGGGTTGCACTGAGGCGACCCTAGCGCGGCTACGTAGAATGCGTCCCCTGCTCTGATCTCCTCGCCATCAAAGACATGAGCCTGTTTGCTCTCCCAAACATGAGAGGCACCTGGCGCTCTGCCCACCGCCATCCCTCACTCTGATGAAGGAACTGGGAGAAAGAGGAGGTGTGTGTATGAGTGTTTACACCAGAAACGTCTAATCTTAAAATGGTTTACACCTAGTCGAGAGTTTGCTTTTTCAGTTTCACTAACATCTTTGAGGTGGTCCTGTTTTAGGAGTGAAGAAGGCCTTTCCCCATAAAAAAGTTTTCTCAAATAAGCTTCTGAAGAGCAGTAAAGGTACTAGTATGAACGGGTTTATCATTTCTCTGTACAAAAGTGGATAAAAGCATACACTTCAGCCTCTCCATGTAATTGGCCTCACTGGTACAGTTGATGGCTGATCCATTATGGTAATTCTGTAAATAAGCAGAAAAGCCAGCCCCCCAAGTTCGGTGCGTTTTGGGAGCGTGTTATGTTTTAGCAGTACAATTCGGTGTTTTTCTTCCTTGACAGTGTACTCCGACAACGACCTAGAAGGGCACGAAAATCATTGGTACAAAAGGTGAGTCACTCAATAAGAAAATATCTGAATAAAATATACCTTTGCCTAGATAACATTACAGCACGTAAAATTTTAGGTAATCACAACGGTTTGGGCACTTAGAGATATTTCAAACTGATGAGGTGGGTAAGTAATCTTTATTCGCTGCTTTATTTCAGGGCATGGATGAGTTCATTTGATCAGGAACGATCATACAAATGTGCTCTTAAAATCTGGTGCACAGAGTCAGGACCTGAAACTGGTGCCACTGCCAGCTCCCAGAGGGTTCCAGTGTACCAAGTCCAGTTTCTAGGTTGCTTCACTTTACAGTAATGTTTATGTAAGAGCTGCTGTGATGCCTGGCCTGCTGGCAAACACGCCCAGTGACCACTGGACCTCGCCGACGGTCTCAGTACCGTAGAGGCAGCTCCAGCAGTCATTAGAAATCAAACGAATGTTGGTAAAAGTCCATTTAAAATCAGTGGAAGTGGTTCTTACCTAAATGCAAAGAGCATTAATGTTCTTTTACAATCTCACAACTGTGTTTAAATCAAAAGAACAAAAACAATTGTCTAAGCTCTATTTTGGGGAGGTTGTAATACTCCAATACTTTATCCATAAAAGGAAATATTGTTCCAGTATAAAAAAATACATTGATAATAATAAAGACAGTAAATGGTCATCATAAACAGTCACTGAGCACGCTTACACTGTTAGAAACAATGAAAAAATCAATGGTTTGACTAAAAACGTTTTGTTTTTTTTTCAAATTCAAATTCAAATCAGTAATGTCCTCCTTTCAAGATGAGGCGATAGTTCTAACATGATGCCACAAAGGTGTCCACCAGTAAGTACCAGAGAAGTACTAGGTCGTGATCTGGTTTACCAAGTGGTTAACGGGCAGACGAGTCGCACACACTTCAAACATGTGCATTTATTTTCTCTGGAAGTATAAGATATAGAGGCATAACAGTAAAATGGTTATAAAGTTACAACAGTCGCTACACATTAAGATCACAGAGACTAGTAAAGGGGAAATGGCATTCAAAAGCCAGATGTGTAACACACAAACACACAAAAACCTACAATACAGAAGGGGATTTCCACAACCTCCAGCCCGACAACAAGGACCTTTCTGATCAGCACTCAGATCTGGAGTAATGGTCCCACAGAGGAAGACAGGAAGCTCACACATAACCACATAAAGTCCAGACGCACACACGCACACACACACACACACACACACACACACACACACACACACACACACACACACACACACACACACACACACACACACACACACACACACACAATCAGTACGTATACATTAGATGAGAGGCCTTAATTAATGTGTTCACACTCAAACATCCACACGTGTGCTCGCAGTGTGCAGAGGCAGGGAGGCCCAGGAGGGAACTGCTCGCTCTGTTTCAGCATTAAAGCCCCTTTCAAGACATGAGCTACACAGCATTATTGGCTTCGTCGATCCACCCAAGTTATGGGATTTGCTATAACATTTTTCTACTTATCCAGCAAAGTTGGTATAAAGCGCAGCACCAATTGATAAAAGCAACTTAAACTATTGCTTTTTTGGCAAATTTAAACTTACCGATGGAAGAGTCAGGGTGAGCTTTTCAATGCACAGCAGTTGTGTTACATTTTTGGATAGATTGTTCTACATATCAAAGGTGCCTCCGCCACCGGGAAATCAAATTATCAATATTATGTTCCTGTTGCATATGTTAGCGATAATTTCAATATCAATGCTTAATGTCAAGATAGTAGCTGTGAGAGATTCGCTGAGGTTTTTTTTTTTTTTTTTTTTTGTGCTTAAGAAGATTTATTCAGGTATCAAAACCTCTAACTGAAAACCTCTGACATAACTTCTCTGTCACTTTGTATTATTCAGTGAACACTTCCAGATTGCTGTGACAGATCTGATTAGAATTATGAGCCTTTTTATCCTTATCAGCAACCAACTTCAGTTTTCAGGACAAACCAGGAGAACCATTTTCTTCGAATGTCTGAGTCCAAAAGTGGGTCACAGACCTTCATGAGGATTTCGGTGTTAACTTTAAAAAAATAACAAACATAAAAAACAAAAAAAAAAAACCAGGATATATCTCCTTTGGGATGTTAAGCTTCCAATAATTAGTACATTTTTAAAAGACTTCAGCAGTGAAAGTGTGCATAAATGTGATCCAGCTGCATCTGTCACCCTCTCATAAAGACAGCGTTTCCTGCCTGTGATGTGAGGGTCGATGCAACAGAGCTGTGGAGGAAATACAGCCAAGATCTATAATGGTGGTGTGATGCTTTAATCTGATTATCTACAAGCATTGACAAGTACAAACACACATGCTCATAAACCCCGAGGATAGAGGGGTCAGCGGGGGACGTCCTCTTTGTTTATCGCCGCTCTTACTAATTTCTGCTTTTAATTTAATAACCGAGCATTTGTCAGCCAAGTTTTGAAATTTGACGTGCCATATTTCCAGAAACCCAACACAAACAGGCCACACTCAAATAAAGAGAAGTCGAACTCTGACGTGCACTGACTGGCAACGGAGCCAGTCGTGTTTTGATTTTCATTGGTTGCTGCTGCTGCTTTACAAGAAACAGAGAATGGTTTGATCTGAAACCCACCGTGCGGTTGCACAACTTTTTCTAACAAGGACCAGAGGTAGCATGGTCAGGCAGATGGCTGCTGTTGCGCTGATATTGAACTTGATCAGTTATGACTTTACCCGAACAGATACGTCACAACAAAACTGAAGAACGAGAAAGATGGGTGACTTCATAACATTAAGTAACCCTGAAAGCTTCGTAGATTCAAAGATTTATGCAGCATGGGTTCTGAGAAGTGCAAAAATGACATCCTGTACCTGTGACTTATTAGAGTTAATTGATCTCATTTACGAGGAAGTACAATAGAGCCAATGCCTTGTTAGATGGAATCAGGAATTTGTTGCTTTGTGGTTTTGGATAATTAAGAGAGGAGAGGAATAACGACTGTCTATTCTGTTTCACTTAAGTAAGACATTTAAATGAAGTGCTAAATCTATTTCTCGGGATGTGCTGGTGGTGATGAAATGAGCTTTTTATGCAGTGACTGTGACACACTTAGGATGCTGACTCACAGACGTCTGATGTGTCGCAGCAGAACATGGTCTTTCTATTTTCCTCTGTTGTGTCAAAGCTACCAGTTTGTTCATGAGGTCTCTGTCCTTAATACCACGACAAAAACAGGAGGCAAGCCTCTCACGCCTCCAGTGCAACCACTTTGTGAAAAGACTTTGAAGAAAATCCCTTCTTTTATTGGCAGATTTTGCTTGAAAAGTAAAAAAAAAGGTGCTAAAATTGATAGTGAATGCATAAATAACTAACTAACTTCTGAAAACAGATGAAATCATTGCTATTACTGCTGTAACAGAAAGTGTGTTTCAAGAGCATGTGGCAGGAAATGTTTGCAGCAGAGTCTTTTAACCCATTATGAGCTGATGTTTTTATTTTCAGTCCTGGAACAAGACACACGAGCCAGTAAGATTAATACTGATGAACATAAATACATAATGAGGAATTTACAACAAAAGCAGAGGGTTTTAATGCTTGGAATATGTTTTTTAAATGTTTGTAATTTGTGCTTCTAGTTTCTTCGTAAACTGAGAAATAAACGGTTTTCGTGGACTCTCTAAGTTTCTAGTTTGACTTGGTAGGACGTCAGTTATCCAGATTCACACTCGTGACTTAGAGTCTGACTTGGGGCTCCTCTGCTTGCATTTTTACTAATGCAGTTAGTGATGAGCACCAAACGTCCAACAAAACATGCTTTGACTGGATCACATGGAAAAATTGTGCATAATGTGTTTGTCTGCAGTAAAGCTGGACCGTCTGATTCTTTCCATCTCGCTTTTAACCTAGTGCTCTCTGTTCTCGTCATAAACACCTTCTTGTCTGATTTGCTCCAGAATTCAGAAGGACAGAAAACCTGAAATCTAAGCGGCCCACAAAGACTTTGAAACGGGAAACAACACCACTCGATCCTTTGCAATAACCAGTTATTGGAATAACAGAAGGAAGCCTCTGCTGTGTCAATTAAATCCTGGTGGTATGAGGTTGTGACTTTCTTCTCCCTATACTGGAAAGGTTTTAAAGTTTAAGAATTTTTTTTTTTTTTTTTTTTACATTTATTGTTATTAAAATAATAATCATGATAATAAAAAGTCTGTCCCAGAAAATCCAGGGAAATCCTGCAGATGGGCAGGCAAACACAAGCTTCATCAAGGCCTAAAACATTTACATTTTTAATCCCAAAAATAACTCAAAATGTAACTTAATGATCTAAAACACCAGAACACCTATCTGCAAAACACTTTTCTCCCAGCGAGTCTTGCCTTGTGCATCAGACTGCGCTGCACATATTCAGCATGATCCACATGTGCATGTTGTTCGTACTATGAGGAGACAGAGAGTGATTAACACATGTGGGAGCAGAACACGAGGAGTGAACATAGTTCAGAGATGGCCTGACAGCACAGGGTCTGAAGGTTCAGGCCCGACGCACGCACCTCAGGATCTTACATGCAGTACTCACTGCTATCTGACCGGTCGTCATGTTCTGATGTAAAAATCCGTTTTGGTTATTCGTGTGTCTGTCTGAAGGAACAGACAGACGTCAGCGAGGCTCTCCGTCCTATCAGCAACTCTGCTTGGAGGACTTGAAAGCGCAACACTGTCCTTGAGCTGCTCTTTGCCTCCATATCTCCATCTGTTTTTCACTTGCACAAGCTCTCACATATTCTTTACTCCCCTTTTGCTCTGTCTGCACACAGTGGCTGACTCTTATTTTCAACGTCTATGCCCTCCAACATGTGTACACATACACAAACACACCAACAGACCGGGCTTTGTCTGTGCTACCTGAGGTGAACTCCCACACTGGGAGCGACAGCACTGAGTGGACTGAATGGACCTCATTGTCATGCTGACTGGCATTTGCCCCTCGGGTTGATTAGCATGAATCGAGGAGTCTTGAACAGCAGTTATCCAAACGTCTGTCGCCGTTCATGTGTGTGTGTGTTTTCCCCTTCCCTTGATTTGCAAAGTAGCATCTGGAGTTAAGATTCCGAAGGGTTCCTGAGAGTGTTGTGAAGGATTTGGATTCAAGGAAATTTGTAGAATATTCCAAAATATGTCCAAATCTCAGGTACTGTGAGACGCAGTGCTCTTGTGCATACGGGACCGAGAAGGTACCAGTATAGCGTTAATGTTTTTCCCTTCAACAGGTCCTCCAAGAGTCGTTACACCTAAAGACTTAAATCCATTTTAAACTAACTCAGGTTCCTGTGCTTTGTTTGTTTTGTCCAGTGTGAACACAGAAATCAAAGTCGAGCATGGCCCAAAACAAAAGAAACCTCCAAAAGAGGTGCTGTTGATCTCAATTGACTGCTGCACTCCTGTACGTCCTCCTACTAAGAAAACATCCTGAGCCTAGAGTCTAGATTCCATCGATTGGGGGTTTTGAATCAAGTTTCTGCAGGATTGACATCAACCTACATCATGTAGTCCATAAGTCTGCATGATTGATGCATGTAGCCACCTGCACTGTTTTGATATTGTGCCTTTGTGACTCCAATACATCTAAATGTGCCTCTTCAGCTGCAGCTGGGCTTCATTTGTAAATTGAATTATCTGTGAAAAGGGATAAATACAAGCGTTATAAAGAACCACCAGGGTGGAGTCTATTCCTATGCTTGCCATACATCATGTTTGCCAAGTAGTACAATGTACTAAATATGTGGTATCTGTTAATCTATAGAGTTACATTTTATGAAACCAACCAGAACCACGTAAATGGTAATTTATGCAATACCAGTGCAGCATGTACAGCGCAAGACGAGTTGTACGCTCCAACTAAAAGAAGGTCAGTTCTGCTTTTGGAAGCCAGTTCTGCCTTCAGGTTTTGAACACAGCACAATATGAAGATTTGATTTGTTTTCTTTTCGATTGTGCAAATTGAAGCATCTAGACTACAGTGAACTCTACAGTTTAATAATCTTTAACGAAAACAAAGACCTCTTGTTGTAAATGCACGTCTGGCATTTGTAGGAAAGCAGACTGCTTGAGAATCGATTGACCCGCTCCCTCCTCATGGCTTCATGCTGCTCTCACACCTGCTGTGGTCAGTCCCACTGGTTTCAGTGGAGACGTTAGTCTCAACATTTCTGCAGAAGTCTCTAATCGTTTAGTCACAACTTCCCTTACATGTTAAAGAAAGGTATTAAAATAATGAATGTGATGTTTGTTAAATTTTAAGACATTCATGTTGTTATAATAATGAATAAATGCTACCCAAGATTCTCTCCAACGCACACTAGTTCAGACTTTTAGACATTTAAGATTTAATGACATCACCACCTATGAACTTTCTTCTTATTTATAGTCATATTTCAACTCATGAGGCAGTAAACAATCTCGGTGAGCTAATAAGTTGTAAAAGTAGTTTGTGTCACTCACTTATTTGTTTCCTACCTTTTTAAATTTGAGTAAAACTGGACTGAGACCAACCAAAAAAAGATTTTAGTCCTCAGGCATTTACAGAAGAAATACAGAAAAAATACAACCCTCTCATTATCATTATCTTGACTCTACCTAGTGCACAAGCCATAAAACTGAGCCAGAGAAAGAGCAGGGCAGGAAAGTAACCAGGGGGGCTCGCGTGCAACGATGATGCATGAATATCTCCAGTAACATACGATGAGCAGATGCAATAAACCTCAAGTGATCTCCCACAGCATGCGTCCTAATGATAGGTAAGCATGGTATATGTGTCGGTCCAAGTCAGCTCATGTGTGTTTAAATGTGTATTATTCAATGTAACGTTCAAAAATCAAATATAGCTCAAAAATACTGTTGAAACTGGTGAACAAGGCAAGACAAGATTGCTTGTGTTTGCCCATATTAGTTAAATGAAACTTCCTGATCGAATTAATTTTAAATTGAATATTTTGCTAAATAGACATGTGACAGTCAAAAGCCTCATGGCGATTTAAGGAAATAAATAAATAAATAAGGCACAGCTATCTGGATCCCAACTCTGCCCAAAATATAAATAAATCAGCCAAATTACAGCAGAATAATAATAACCATACCATGACTCTGTGGTTGTTTGTCTTTGATCACGATAATCAGAGGGCTGTTTTGTCACTGATTTGATTTTGAAAAGACAGCTTTTCATGTTGTCATACAAAGAGGGCACAGTAGTGGTGGTGTTTTTTTGGCAGACGGGAGTCCAAAAGGCTTCCCAAATACCCAAACAAAAGGGCCCGTCTGTGAAGCAGAGAGCGTTTGAATCCATCTGCACAGAGCTGAACAGGCCTGCTGGCAGGGGAATACTTCAGGGGAAGGGCAGCCGTCTACTTTATGACTGTGCTGACGTCAATGGCATAATTCACATACTTGAAGAGTGCATGCTTCCAGCTTTCTGAACCTGCTCTCTCTTTCTGTGGCGGGTTGCAACTAAAGCCTGTTGTGGAACTGGAGTCTAACACTAAATAAGAAAACAACTGGAGTAGAGTCATGTCAGGTCAAAACAGCTCAAAACCACATGTTATTCTTTGACTTGGCCTTTGTAATAATATAAAATGACATACTGACCACCTTTGAGAAATGCCAGGGAGGGATATATTGTTTTCTGTTAAAGATTTTGAAGCTTAAACTTCTTAGGACAAAAAAAAAAAAAAAAAAAAAAAAAAAACTCTGCAAGAACTGCATTTGCCTGTTTTGTTTTTATAGATGAAACAGGAAGAAGGAACCTGATTCACATAAATGTACAGTATTTCTATGAAGAGCATTTCTCATTTACTGAAAGAGGGAACTGATGCAGATTTGATGTGAAGTAACTGATGCTGCACACTACTGGCCTGCACGTTTAAACAACTGAAGCAGACACAAAAAGCTTGCATGTTTCATGAGGAAACTTTCATTCGCCCTCAAAGACAAGAAGCTTGTTGCATCTTTTGAAAACTTACAGGAACTTTGTGAACTTTTAGATTATTTGAGTTTTAACAACCAGTCTTTAATTCAAAATCAAAACAGTTCATTATTTGTAATAGCGAGGCCTCGTCTGACTTAGACACAAGAATATTAAATCTTGTTTCCAGATACAAAACAAAGAAAAAGATTAAAAGAATATTTTGCGACTCGTGTTCTGCGGGTCATGAATGGGATTCGGATCACTTGCTCCCGGTGGCGGGATGAGGATGGGCTGTTTTCCAGTTTGAGTAAAACTGACAACTATTGTTTGATAAGCAAGGATGACATAACTGGATGGAGCTGCAGATGACTACAGATGGGAAAAGCGCACTTCCCTGTCAAATATGGGAATGAGAAGGAGAAAGTCGAGAAAGAAAAAAATGTGAAGTGTAACCCTGATTTAAAATAAATATTAGTGATTGAAAATCACTGATCACCACCCTCCCTAATCTAACGAGCTTTAACTAGGTAGAGTTTTAATTTGGCTATTTTTTTCTGTTCAGAACTGTGGACATTTAATTTTTTGTTTCTCCACTGAAGAATATATTTTTGGCTTAAATTCCATTTATAAAAAAAGCTTGGAAACCGACTGCTCAGGGATCAGTTTTATGTAGACCTCTCATCAGTGAACTGACGCCGGTGCTCTTTAAGTATTTTGAGCCTTGACGTCTGTCAACCAATCTGAGAGGCACATGTACTCCGAGATTATCGCTTCAAAACTGTCAAGTCGCAAATCAACAAGCAGAAATGAACTGAAAGTAAAAAAAAAATCTTTCATTTTTCATTTTAACCTTACCTACAGATACAAGTGCATCCACACACACACACACACACACACACACACACACACACACACACACACACACACACACACACACACACACACACACACACACACACACACACACACACACACACACACACACACTCATACTCTGAAGCAAGGGATTTTCCCAAAACTGAGCTGGATTTCCCTTGGCTGGGAGCTGTAGGAGGACCTGCCAGCTGTACAGAGAGCTGGTAGTTGGGTAAATATTTGGCAAAGCAACCGTTTTTGTTGTTTTTTTTGACCAGGGAGACTTGAAAAGCGGAGTGTGTGTCATTACTACTGACATTTCAACTCCATGATGCTAATTTCAGTCAAAAATACTTCCAAGAGCTCATTACCACAGCAGACGGCCAGTATCTGGAAAAAGGCACCCACCGAACATTTCTTTAGCTCACTTCTTTAGAGTTTGTTTCCTTTTTGTTGTTCATTGGACGCTAATTAATTGGAAAGTTGTGTCAGCTACTCTCAAACTGTAAAGACGTCAGTCCCCGTGTATGGAAACCTCACATGCGGTTTAACCCTCTTAGGTCACTTGAATGGCACTCGACTCCAAAGGCCGGAGTCTGGTGAAATGTGAGCTAAAGCTGAACAGAGCATGCGAGTCAGCTGGCATCTTTCTGCATCCTATCCGAGACGACACCCACTGTTGACATACACAAATGTAACTCAGTTTGTAGTCACATAAGTACTACAGACATATGCATATACTGAATATTTTGAAGGGAAATGTCAGCTCATTACAAGGGTGCCCATGCGTTTTTTTTTTTTTTTTTCACGCATTCCCAGCATTTCTGTCACAAGTAATTCAGATGATACTTTAAGAGATCTGATTACTGGACCAAGAACTGATCCGTGTTCCGACACCTATACCAGTATCGGAAATATTCACTGATACTGCTGAAAATAAGAGTATAGGTTGCTTCTATGCACCATCTACTATCATTTGTTTTTATTATCTTATTAAAAAAGATACAAATTCTTCTCTGTTGCGCTGAATGCCAGCACAGGAAGTTACTACCCAATACTGCCTTGCAACTTCCTGTTTTGAGTCGCCAGGAGGAGAAGCAGCGGGTTGTGTTGTTGGCTACAGCTAGCTGTCTAGCATTCGCATTATGTTGGCAATAAGGTGTTATTTTAGGCTGGAAAATCCTGCCAGGAAAACTGCTACGTGCTCATTATGCAAGGTTCTGGTTTCCAGGGAATGTTTCTAAAAATAGCATGGGCAACCATATAAAGCATTTAAAGAGCTGTAAGTGACTTTCCCATAAGTCACTGATGCAGGTGAAGGGTAACTGATGCTCAAAGGGCACAAAAAAGCCTTAATGCATAAACAATGCATAGTCCAAATTCTACCTTGGCGATTATGATCTTCATCTATTATAATGATGCATTCCCCTCCAGTTAAGCAGACTTCACTGATTAAGAACCCTGAGGTCACAAACTGCTACATACTTAATGCCTCAACTAGGGTCAAAAAGCAATTTGCGGCTGAGCATGCGCGCCTAACCTTATTAATACATTAGTAGAAATACATCCCATAATTGGAGGTAACACCCAAAAAACTAAAGATGCATCGTAACGAAAAAACAGATGGGCAGTAACTGGAGCTACCACATGAAAAAGCACAAGTTCAAGAAGTCAAAGGGAAATAGGGACAAACCATCAGCCAAATCTGGGGTTTGCTTTCAGAAAAGAGAAATTCTCCAAAGCCAGAATCCCAAAGTAATGACAGAGAAACCTGTACACGTCATTGTACGGGTCAGTGTTTTCCAACCCGATCCTCAGGGCCCGCTGGCCTGCATGTTTTAGATGTTGTTCTGCTCTAACACATGTGGATCAAGTTAGCAGGCCATTGACAGGCTCAGCATGCGTGTTTGTCTGTACTTGAGTTCTTTGGTACTTGTGAGACGTCATCAGCTGCAGCTGAAGTACTCCTCCACTTCTGAAGTCCGCACCTAGATAAGTATGGTGGAAATTCCCAGATTTCTTCTTGCTGAAAAAAAAAAAAAAAAAATATATATATATATATATATATATATATATATATATATATATATATAAAACCCTAAGATGTTTCCATGTGAGAATATGGTTATCCATACTTACCTGACCTATCAAGATAGAGCCTATTTAACTGTTCTTTTCTTTTCAGTTCAACTGAACTTTATTTATAACACGACTGAAATACAAAAGGGTATATAACCCATTAAAGCATTAGCCAGAGCAGTCTGTGATCCTTTCTGAGTCGTATTAATGTTTAGTGTTTATTTTTTACTCAGTTAACTATAGACGTTCAGCTGTGATGTCATCAAGTACACAAGCAAAGTGCTGTTTCAGCTGCAGAGAGACTAACTGATACTAACACATGTCAGCTACAAGTACTGGTGGCCGTCAGCTTCACGCCAGACATTTGGAGTCTAATGTGTTCGAACGGAAAAATACAAATACCGTCATAATTGTGTCTGTATTTAAAGTAAATTCTTTATTTAATAGATATTCCCTCATTGATGCAGCATGGAAAAGTTGTTTGATTTTTTAAAAATTAATAAAGGTAATCCTATTATTGTACAGCAGACGTCTCAGTACTCCATAGGTGGTAATTTCATGATAAGTGCACAGAAATAGTTAAATTACCACAGATTCTGGACAAATGATATACAGCACAACTCATTCAAAACGACTCAAAAGAGGCCAGGAAGAGTGTCGAGGCCAAGCACCAACTGACCCAGTACTGTTGTCTTTTTAGTCTGAGGTTCGCTGTCGTGTTGGTGAGTGTAACAGACCTGGCCTGTGTTAGACCTATCAGCAGCTACTGATTTAAGTTTCTCCGGGGTGCTGGCCCGCCTTCCAGCTGTCCTGCTGCTCGACCAGGATTGGGTGCATTTTTATTTAAACTATTTAAACCTCTCTCGTCATTAGTTACAGCTGGTCATCTTAAACAGCCTGCAGTTTGACTTTTGGACTTTTGACTGTTTTTAACGCTTTCACTAGCAGAATCCTGTTTGCTACTGTTTAAGTACCAATAAAGTACTGATACTGGTACCGACTGCCATGTAATGTAAATGTGGTTTTGTGGTTTTGGTAAACCTTTGCTTCCATTTGTGTTCTTGGGTGATGACTTTTTTTGTATACAACCCTGTTTTTACCTTTTTACTCCAGCTCACTTTACATAGTACATGTTAATTGTTAATTACCTCAAAAGAGCAGGGCTGTGACAATTTGTTTTAGGCAAACAAAATAGATGGATATAAATTAAAAAATGGTTACATCTAAGTAATTATCTTGGCATGCAGTTTTGCTCTACACCATCATTATGAACAAATATCTCTTACATCAATCATAAGTAATAATAATAATTTGGGGATTTGTCTGTCTTATATCTAATAACTGAGCGGTTCAATGGAAAACAAAAGAACAACAAAGCTGACAGAATAATGTGTCTTTAAATCCGGTTGTGGTAATGAGTAACACTCTTAAGTAACAAATTCCACTGTAGGAATAAGCAGAAACGTCCTTCCCCAACGTTTCTGTTAATTTTTGTTTTCTTCTCAATCTGAAAATTAGGCACTGAATTTATCAATCACACATTGCAAGAACAAATTTCTTAGAAAAATGGATCAAAACACTTGAATAATCTGTACAGGTTAATTAGTTATTTTCCTGAAAATGACAAGGGCAGAACTTTGTGGATAAATCCAGGACATGCTCACGTTTAGGAGCGTCACCGGCATCTCTACCCTATGATGCTGCACAGTTCGGTGCAGTTTTATTGAAACATCGAATTCCGAAGTAAAATATATATTTCTAAACAATTTCTTAAATCAATATTTCCCCTGAAATGTCTTGGAGAAAGTGCGATTACTGGAGCATAAAATGAAAGAGTATTAAGAGAAGAAATGATTACGTGTTTCTAAGTGTTTCACACACATTAGAGACTCCTCTACAGGGGAAACAGAGACGAGGCTGTAGGAGGAGGGACTGCAGTGACTGTGAAGGAGTGTCTCTTCACCCCAGATATTCAAATGTTGACGGCGAGTTTTCTGACCCTTTGTTACCTGCCGACCTTAAATGTGATGTCATCTGACCAGTTGTTGCCAGGCTACAAACCCTCCGATTTTTTGCAAGATTTCCAGCATGACTCTTTCGTTATTTTTATTTCTACTTAGTTGCTTCCAATTTGTACGGCAACAAATTATAATTTCCATTTGGGGATTAACAAAATCTAATTGAGTTAAATGGATTAACACAAAAACTAAATTCTAATTAAACCAACTGACATGTTATTAAAGTTAGCAGTCTGCTGTTATAATGTTGTCTGATCTGTTTAAATGTGGGAAATTATCTTTCACACCAGTCAAAACTTTACAGATAATATCACATTAAAGAAACCCAACTAACAAATCTTCACAGATGTTTTCTGAGTATTAAGAGCTTAGTTTTTTTTTTTTTTATTGAATGTCTTCATTAACACATAGAAAAGTGGGGTGGGGGGGGAGTGGGGGTGGGGTGGGGTGGGGTCAGTACACTGTAGATGCACGAACACAACCTCAGTTGATGTCTGTGGAGAAAAAAAACCACACTAGGATCTGGTCTCCACAGCAAATGAAAACAGACTGCTTTTATTTCCTTTGACATATCAGTGATATGTTGTTAACAGGTGACTGCTGTTGCAGTGACTTTATACGAGCGATGCTTTCACAGACACACACTTACTCTAACCTGTACGATGTAGCAGCTCAGGTGCAAAATATTATTGATGACGTCACCTTGTCTCCAAGAGTCACGTCATATAAACAACAGATCTGAGCAAAATGAGAGCGCAGCGGTTTAGTGGAGGATTGTAATATTCCTCACGCCTTCTCTGAAAACAAATATACAGCTCGCCACATCTGTCACAAAGCGTACACACACTGCTGTCAGGCTCACACCTAGATACAACAAAAATGCAGGCTCACTCACAGCTTCACCTGATGATGCAACGTGCCGCTTAGACCAGCGCCGATGTAGTCTACACGCAGACTTGTGGACTCGAACACACAGATGGGTGCGCATTTGTCAGCGCAGCAAACATTGTATACACATTACACTTCAAAGTAGCGAGTCAGTGTTACTGGCAGAGGACCGTCAAATGATTGGTATGATTTAATAGTGGGCTGTGGTTCCCAGTCTTCCTTTGAATGTTTTCATGTTTCCAGGGCTCTTTTCTGTGTCTGACACACATTGAGGAGGATGATGGTAATGTTTGGACAGGCAGCACGGCTCTCGTCATCTCTATTTCTTTCTCTAGCATTCACTGCCACAAACCACTAGATCAACAAAAAACAATCAGCCCTCCTAACCAAAAGCCAAAATGGATTGTTTGTCACGGCCCTTCCAAAATAAACCAGATAAACATGATAGCACTGTAATGACCTCAAATGTTTAATATAACTTCCCCTAACTTAATGAAGATTCTAAGGTAAATGAAAGATCAGAAAAAGATGCTTAACTAAGGTTAGAAAACGATGAATTTAAAAAAATAAATCCTTTTGTGTCTCAAATTAGAATGATGTCATGGTGTCCTTGGCTGAGAGTGAAGTCACTGTCTGCGTGTGCTGTAATCTGAACTTCTCTTTTTTTTTGGTTTTGGTAGCCAGGCCTTATGTGGGTGCATTTTAGTGCATGTGAGCCCCTCTAGTCAAGAGTTGGAATCATTTCACATTTTCCCTCATTAAATAAACCAAGTGTTTCAGCTAAAAAAAAAAAAAAACCCTCCCAAAGGATCAAACCTGACATTGCTCTCGTCTTATGGAGGTGGAGAAGTCTACATGGCATGGAGGCCTGGTGCTTGCTGCACCTATAAAAGTCTTAAGGTAAAGTATAGTAAAACTGATTACAGCACATGGTATGCCTTTGTAGACAGGACCAGAATGCTGAACTTAAGGCCTCAAAACAGTGGGCCATGACGTTGTGGCTTCATCTTTTAAAAACTTTAAAACTTTAAAAACTCTCATTTAAAAGTGTCCTCTTCCATTGCTTATGTTCAATTTGAGCAGTAGGATAAGGCACAATAATAAACATGCATTCACAGTATGTATACAGTAAGTGGTTGCCGCAAACCTGACACACAAGAAGGCTTGTTTCACTAATCTATCAGGAAAAGACATCTGTGGAAAATGGTTGGAAAAACAAAAAATTTCCACAGACTTTCAAAGACTCCATCAACATCTATCACGATTAGTCTTCAACCCTAACCCTAACCTTTTTTTTAACTACGCAATGTTGTCTTGTCCTGGTATAACTGCTGCTGTAAGCACTACAAACGTCTTAACAGGCCGTGTTTGTTGCTCTGAAGTCGAACCCACCCGAGGGGAAAGCACAAGACACTGATCGTCCGAGCCACAGAGCTAGACAGTAGAGCATAGCTCCAAGCCTGGAACGATGGGTTTTCTTGTAATTGTGATGTCACGAACCTTACGAGAACCAAGCTGGCTCATGGTTTTATTCAATAACAGATGCAATCAAAATAGTTTTTATTGCATGAGAACTCTGATGAAACGAATGCTTCTAGTGCGTCTTGTTGATTGCATCCAAAACACCAACCGTATGCCAACGCTGATCTCCTCAATCAGAGCCACATGCTCTGTTGACCCAGCCTGCAGCACTGACCTTCTAGTCTGTAGTTTGAGCCTCTTTGCAAAAGCTTTGTCTTTTTTTCCTTTCTTTTTTCCCCACTCAGTCATACACACATGCAGTACAGCAGGAAATTAGTTCAGTCATTGTCTTTGACACACAATACAACAGTTACATGCGACGAAAAAGATATCTTTCCTTCCTGACCAACATTGACTCATGGTGTTTTCACTGACTCACGCATGAACCATGACGTATGATAACGCCATGATCAGTTTTATTACAGATACAATAACACACACACACACACACACACACACACACACACACACACACACACACACACACACACACACACACACACACACACACACACACGCACGACAGCCTCCAGCCTTTATGTTCATGGTGAGCTTTGAATGAGTTAAAGTGTCTATAACTTAGTAGAAGATGAGAATATTTTTATTAACCACAATTGAAAAGCAGCACTATAAGTTTTGTTTTGCTTTATAAACTCATATTGCTGCCTTTCAGTTGCGACCAATTAAAGTAGACCATCTCATGCAACTGACTTAAGGACACTTTATTTTTTGGTGCAAATTTAAATAAAAAAAAAAATTCTACAGCATGAACAAGCTTAACTAGTTTTAATTTACACTTAAAAAAATCATACTGATATGAATAATGCATTAGTCATTTTTTTCCAAAAAAAGTTGAAAGCTGTGTAATCCTAAAAAGTTTAACAGCTGAAATGCCTGTCAACTAATTAGATCAACTGGCAACTGGAAGGCATCTTGTTTTAGTAATAAAGTAGACTTGACATAATTTTAGAATTACATAGTTTGTAAACTACATTCTTCGATTAGGAGAAGTAATACTGGCATTTGTCTTCTAATTTCCTTTTGGACCCAGTTACAGTTCAGCTATCCAAGTATGTGATGCACTTTAACTCGGACTGCTCACACACAGTGAGGCCCAGTCAGGCGCAGTCCCATTAGTCCTGTTCTTTGTATCCCTGAGCCACAGCACAAAGACCCCATAATAGAGCACAGCTATGAGAAAATCATTGTCCAGAATCAAAACTGTAATCTTAGAGCGGAACACTCAAAGCGCAAATGTCCATCTGGGGATAAACCCGCTTTGTTTCAAGGGTGTGAGAATGAGAGATGAGCATTCAACGGCCAGTTGAAGAGGATAATACATGACCCTGGGTCAAGCACCATTGAAAAATCAGGGTATTTATAATGAGCTTGACACTGTCCCCTTCCAAAAAGACTTGCTGTGTTCATGAAAAATAACAGACTAATTAACCTAACCCTTCTGATTAGATGGGATGGGAAAAAAATAAATAAAAATGTGCTTGTTTGGAGGAAGCATTCACCATTGATTGGGGAGTCTGGGCCAAGACCATCATTCACTCATTTAGTTTAAAGCACCACATCAAAGGATGAAATGTTAATTTGCCCACTTTTTTTCTGAATCTGTCGATGATGCAGCAGCACTCCACGTAAAACTTTTCAGAAACAACGTACAAAGGTTCACTGCACGTACAACACAAATATAAACTGTTTGAGGAACTGATTCTTTATTGTAAAGCTTTTTCAAAGAAAACAGCCAATCCGGTTTCAGGCTGTTTCAGAGAAGTTGGGGGATCGTTTCTGAAGGATGAATGGATACTGGCAAAACAACGTTTTTCTTCTAGGAGATATTGTTTGCTCGGTAGTCATTGAGCCTCAATCCTTTCTGCTTTATGACAAAACATTATCCTGAAATATTAAAATGCCCACAGCTGACTGTTGCAGTTAGGATATACTCAGATCCAACGCTTTCATAAGGTGACTTTCACTAAAACACAACTTAGTGACTCAAATCCTACATGAAAACTGAATCCTCCCAGCTTTTGCTCTCCAACTTAAAGAAGCCTTTTGATTCTTTGACACATGTGGAGACGGTTAAGCACATTGCTGTGTTGATTTTTTTGTATTATCTTTTAGAGATTAAAAAAAAAATAAACACAAAACATTGCTGATCCCGTCTGTGACCTCAATTTACCATAATGTCACCTTTCACACACACAGCAACGCAGGACAGCAACCACAGCGGAGGGACACAGAAACAGGCAGCTTTGCGGATCATTCTCATTTAGAAAGAGCATCAGTGTCACTGACGGACGTCTACGGGGACACTGTACAGCCAGACCTTAAGAACTGGTTCATGCGTGCAATATACCCATCCCAGTTTGGGGCAAACACTGAAGGTCTGTCATTTTCTCAGTGAGACAGACTAAAGGTAAACAGTATTATCTGTCATCGCCAAGAACAGACTCTTCTCACAGACTCACAGAACAAAACCAGTTTCTGTGTGACTATCAGGACACCTTACACAACTCTGCACCACATACTGTATACCACTTAGCACTTAAAACATTTAAACTGTGACTGAAGTGTTTACACAAGTATGGAAGAGTGTCTGTTACTGTGGACTTTGTCAACATCATGCACATTTTGTTCTGTACTGCATGTGCTGATTTGTTCACCTGTCAGACAAGGAGTTATAAAAGAAAGCCCTGACATGCTAAGTGCACTTCTTTCCCTCATTCAGGAGGATATGATGTCCCATCTGAACATTTCAAATGTCATCTATCATCTTAATTGTTCTCTAAACACTGGAGCAATGTTTGAGGATGCTTTATGTGGACTGTTCCTATCTTGAATATATAAAAGACTCAGGTTTCCTGCATAGATTAAGACTTGAAGAATAAAAAAAAATGCTTTTGGTGCCTTTAAATGACCAAAACGTATTATTTCACTGCAAAAAGGAAGTAAAACCTAACCACTGCATTACAGTGTTTCCCCTTAAAACAAAATTACAGTGAAATAGATTCTATAAAGAGAGTTTTCAAACAAGACCAAAACATACCCAAAACCAAAAAAAAAAAAAAAAAAAAAAAAAAAATGGGAAGAAAGGTTATTTTTTCCCCCAAACAGATATGTAACATCTGCTGGACTGTGGGCCAGAGGGTTGAGCTGCGTCAACTTGTAAGATCAAAAGATACATTTCAAAGGAAAAAGCTAAATAATTCAAAAGATTAGACTTCCTGTAATGGAAGTCAACACATGGGGATCAAACTGCTAATCCTGTAGTTTTGTGCCAAGTGGTGTAGAAGCTGGAACAACTGAACGTCTGGTTTTCAGCTGGTCTTTTCCCAAGACAAAGACAACAAATGCAGCAAAACACTTAGACAAAGTATTAACATTCAGTTTCGCCTTTCGGGACATGAACATAAGAACGTCAACATGCAGACAGCTCGCTCAGTAAAATAAAATGAAATAAAACAACAACAACCCCCCCCCCCGACTGTTTGTGGTTCAGTTTTAAGACCAGTCTTAGCAAATGCCTGAATGGAGTAACGGAGGAGTGTTTTCATGCCGAGGTTTGTGACGCAGGTTAGTCTGCGTCTTCTTTGTCTCTCTGTCATGCTGAAGGAACTCATTTGTCCTCAGAGAAAGATGGATGAACTGTTAAAAAAACAACAACACCTGTTGGTGGTGTCTCAACCTGGAGACGGCTGCATGTGTTTGTGTACTTCTGAATGGGAGTTTGAGGAAGTCACTGCCATCCCAGAGGCCTGCTTCCTCTTTGGTGTTATAATCCCGACCAGCATGGGCTTCCTTCCATGGGCTTAAAGGTGTTTGCGGAACACATACACAATGGGATTGATTCATGGACATTCGTTTAATAGTCTCACATAACTGTTCTACAAGCACTCACAATTTGTGTTACATCATCTGCAGATTCCAGTAAGCTGCACCTGCCAACTTTGTCACATTTCATAACCCAAATATGCCTTGGGGCTTAATAAATAAATATAAAAATTAGTCCTCATCCTGCCTCTCAAATGAAACCTGGACCTGGAGGATCAACATTTTATATGTTTATGAGATGGAGGGGGGTTAGAGAGTGAAGTACCTCATATTAACCAGTCAGTGTTCTGCTATTCCATGTTTTATTTTTTTGCACTTGTCACAACTATTGTTAAATAAAATGTATTTATGTGGGATTATAGATGTTACTCCTGGGCAGCAGCTACTCCATAACCTGCATCAACGACGAGGAAAAAGAAGAGGACAGGATTTTGAAACGCCCTGCACCACTGCTCAACCCCAGTCGCACCAAAACGTGCCCGAAAAGATTTCCAAGGCTGATGTTGCCGGCGTTGCTGGCTTTAATAGTAAAACCAAAGATATGCAACATATCTTTATCGGAACACGCTACTCAAATATGTCTAAAATTCTAATTAATATTAATCTACAATAAAGATTCATTGAAGAATATAATCTGCTTTTACATAGTTTTTGTCAGAACAAGGTAGAAATCACATTCATTTTGGTGTAAGATTGAAATCTGAACTTTTCAGAAAAAATAAACCGATCCCCCAGTTTAGTTTCAACGGTCTGGGGAGGAAACACACACACACACACACACACACACACACACACACACACACACACACACACACACACACACACACACACACACACACACACACACACACACAAACCTTAGTCATTCAGGTATTTATTAGCCGGGGAGATGCCACGACACACACATCTTGGAAAACACATGCTGCCTGCTTCGGTCAACACTAGAAAGATCTTTCCGCACACATAGTCAGCCAGGCATGAATAAATAAAACTCTCTACCTGATATAAACACATATAACAAGTACTTGCAGTAAATTAGAGGGGACATTTATTCTCCAGATATTACTGCCTTTCCTGTCAGCTGTCTAAACAGTTCCCGAATGCGAAACCCAAAACCTGTCCTGCCCAGCAATGGGACAAATCTGCCTGGATACTTGCAACGGTCAAAGAGAATTGTTGGAGGAAATATAAAATATGAATTGATCAATCTCTTTGACTGTGTTTAAGTAAGCTGTATCTACATAGACTCAGATTTTTAGACATGAACAAGGATTTGCCTGCAATTCTTTTGCATAATATAATATATGTAAGTCTGCACTGTTGTCAAGAGGACTCTGGCAGCTCTACCGAGGCCATTAATGTAGAATAGGAATAAAGTGAGCGAGCAACATTAGGCACCCACAGGCAGAAATACCAAGATATATAAGCTACAAACATTCAGGGAAACGTACACCTGGAGAAAGCAGGAAAAAAATAAAAATAAATAAATAAATCAAGAAAACAGTACAGAACATGCTGCTGCCATGGCAACCACTCACACTGTGGACGTGCAGAATAGACTGTGAGCTGAGAAGTGGAATGATAGGCTTGTGGATACCATATCTCTGACATTTAGACCTGCTAGAACCACCATAATACCCCCATGTCCAACTAATGCCATATCAAGACATTGATTCTTCATAAAATATGTCACTCACTGAGCTGCTTTTGCTCTTTTCTGTCACTTCTCTTTTTTCTTTTTTTTTTTACATTCTCATCACTAGCTATAGGTTCACAATAAGAAAGAAATGAGGTAATGATGCTCCACTCGAACTTTGGCATCTTGTTGGCATTCCTTTAGATGATTTTCTTTTTGTCTCTCCCATCAAGCTAGAGATACCAAATTATTATTTGTCACTGAGTGCCTCATCAGCGGACCAACAGCAGTTACACCATTACAAAAATAAACATGTGAAATGTTTCCCATAAACAGTTACTGTTACAGTTACTCATTTAGCAGACACTTTTATCCAAAACAACTTACAAGTGAGGAACAACAATCAAGCTACAGTACAGTTAGAGACGCCGATATTAAGTTCCAAGTCAGTTAAATTAATACAACAAGAGAAGCATGTTAGATGCTACGAATGATGAAGTTCAAGGTCGATCGTAAGAGAAAGTGAATGTAGGAAAGTACAGTTAGCTGTGAGTTAGATAAATGAGGATTTTAGAGGGGTGTTTTTAGAGGAGCTGCACATTTCAAGAGTTTTTTGAAAGTGTAGATGGACGCCCCACCGCCCCACCGCCCCACCGCCCCACTCCGATAGGTGGTAGCTGATTCCACCAGCCTGGAACCACATGTAAGAACAGTCTGGACTGGCTTGTGTGTAGGGCTGCATGCATAAAGACCTGTTAGAAGAGCATTGCAATAACATGAGGTGAGTTAAAACTAAAGCCTGAACAAACAGTTGTGTGGCTCATTGAGATAGGTAAGGCCTACTTTTTCCTATGTTAAAAAAACGCAAAGCAGAAAGTTTGAGATGAAGATCCACACTGTCGGAGAAGGACAACTGGTAATTGATCATGACACTCAGGTTTTGAGAAACCTGAGCAGGACAGGTGGATGAAGAGGCAAACTGGACATTAATATTGTTTTGAATAGACTGGTTGGCTGGGATCAGCAGTAGTTCAGTGTTGGAGATATTTTTCATTGTCAATTCAATTCAATTTTATTTATAGCGTCTATTACATCCCAAGTTGTCTGTAGGCGCTTTCCAGAGACCCAGAACATGACCCCCGAGCAATTATTACATAAACAACGGCAGGAAAAACCTTAAGCCAAACAGTGGTAAGAAAAACTCTCTTTTAAAAGGGTAGAAACCTTGAGCAGGACCTGGATCATAAGGGGGGACCCTCCTGCCGAAGGCCAGCTGGATAGAGCAGGAAAAGGGAGATCAGAAAGATAGAATGAAGAACAGAGAGAGGAGACACAGACACACGTCAAAGGTACAAAAGACAAGATACGCAAGTACAACTATCTGTCAGCAGCAGAACTAAGACTTCCATGTTTATGTGACTGATACATGGTTAGTTGGTGGACTACAGAGACGACTATATAAACAGGTGTAGACAGCAGACACTGGGATGGTCAGAGGGTGGGACTGCAGGTCAGGATGCAGCTCCTGAGGTTCTGGTCTGCAAACATGCGCAGAAGAGAAAAAGAGGGGCCAGACCAGCACAACAAACTACAAGAACAATGAAGCACAATTATACTTATGAGATACTTCTAATTAATAAGTGAGGACTGAGGTGAAGAAGGGAAAGAGACAGAGGAGGTGAGGGTCACCAGTCAGTGGATCATGTTGGTGTCCACCTGCAGCAGGTCTACAGCAGCAGATCTAGGATGAAGCTGTGTTGAAGACGAGCTGCTCTAGTCTTTTCATGTAGCTGTGACTACTGGCCATTCATGATGACATATCTAAACGAGAAGCTGAGATTTGTGCAGAGACCATGGAGTCATTAGGTGAAAATAACCAATACAGCTGGGAATCCTCTGCGTAGTAGTAATTAAAAAAAAAAAACATTACAAGATGATCACCAGGCCCGAGGATGAGGTGTATATGGCAAAGAGACAAGGCCCCAGCATTAAGCCCTGGGGCACTCCTGTGGAGGGGTAATGAGGTATTTATGTCCCTGTCTTGACACACTGAAGAAGTGTCTAAATATTATTGAAATTGAATTGACTTGGACCAACTCCGAGACTTGAAATTAAATAGTGTAAGCGCATAGGAGGAGGACAGATAGCACAGAGGACAGAACTAGTGAAGAGGGAGGGTGTGGAGGGGTTGGCATGAATTCGAATGGCTTACACCACCCCCTAAAACCAGCTGCTATCAACAGAGCTGTATGGACAAGGTCAAAAGGGGAGCATTTGCATTGTTTCTGTGGTATTTTGACCAAGCAATGTCACAGACATTTCAGCTCAGTGATTCCAAGGAGTTTTTGTCATGTTATGTTTTGTCATGTCATGTTTGAAACCTCAGGAAATGTTCTTAATTTGTGAAAAAAGGGAATGATGTGTGTCATGTTGCCATGCAGAAGGCATTAATTCAGTGCCTCAGCTCCAGCTTCTGTCTGTCTCCTATAGATCTTACCCCCTCTGACACCTTCATGCTTACTCTTATTCCTTCCTCAAGATGACCCTTATCTCTTGTGCCCTCTCACCTCATCACTCCTTTCATCCCTCCTTCTGTTCTGTCTCTCTAGTCCTCCTTTCTGTGACCTCCTCAGTGCATTCCTGCACGCACTGGGCCACTGTTTGGTTAAGGGAGTGTTGAGTTGTCTAAGGCTTGTAGCAAATAACATTAATGAGAAGACTGATGTGCTGCTCTGCATTTGCAGGTCTCTGCTCTGCGTTGCTCTCCCAGCTGGCACAGAGGGACTTAAATGAAACAAACCTTTTACACATTTCCATGACTTAATAATAATTCTGAAGGAAAAGATTTTTCTTCGTCTTCTTAACTAAAGCCAAGACTAACAGAGAAGGCATCAGCATTATCTGATGTTTAGCTGAGGGAAGGCATTCGTATATATCCAACCGTGAGTGCAGTGGTTATTTCCCATCAGCTTGTAAATCTCTAATAAAAACAAGATTTATTGGATTGGATTTGCAGCTTATGGACAGAAATGAGTCATTTAGGATTCATCTCCTCATCTAACAGATGCAAAGTCTGAAATCGTTCCCCCTCTTTGGGCCCTCTGTTCTGCTCTGGGATTCATTTGTTGTAAAAACACAACTAATGCCAATATTAAAAGGTTTCAAGCATGGCAAATTCAAATTGAAAAGGCGGCATAGTATTGAGATGACAATGTAGTGTGCTTTATTTATTTTTCTTTTTACAAAACAAATTCAGTAGACCCGCAACTGAGAATTAAAACGTTTAATAATACCAGCATCACTGACTAATATTTACTCTCAAATTCATCATTTTGATAAGTAAGAAGTAAAAGCATCTACAAACCCTAATCAGGAAAATGGTGACTCTTTATGGAAAATGGAAAAATCAAAAACAAAAAAGTAGGTCTGACTTACTTTGACTCTCAGACATTTCATGTTTTTTCCTTACAAACTTAATTTAATTTGTTATGATACATTCGTTTTTGCAACAAAAGGCTTTTTAGAAAGCCTAATCCCACTGTACTTCCTGTTATCTCCTTTTTTTGTGATCTTCAACCCCAAACTGGTTGAGACGATGGATGTCTGGCTCTGCTGAAGGGTCAGGGAGGTTTCCTCTGTTTCCACTGCGGCTCCGAGTTTGCTCAGGATCAGGGATTGATGCAAACTGCTGAATTCCTTACATAGGCTGTTTTTTTGTTCCTTTTTATTTATTTTTTTAAGATGTGGCACAATCTGAATGTTGAATTAGGAGTCCGTTTGAATGAATTGGATTATAATTGGACTGCAACAAACTGGATTGAGTTGGAATACAACTGGACTTGATTGTACTGTATTTAACTGGACTACAGTGATGTTCTGTGTGAAGTGCCTCGAGGGGACTTTTGTTGTGAACTGGTACCATAAAAATAAAGTAAATTTAAAAAAAGAAATAAATCAAAACATTCCACAAAAAAGAAGCAGCAGAGACACGTAGAGAATCTTCACTTTTGTTCTGCCTCAATTTTCCAAACTGCTTTAACATTTTTCTGTCTAAAATTCTTTCAAGGAGATTTTAGATTCTTACTTCGGCCTAATGAAGAGGATGAGTCACTTCTGTTGCATTTCACAGTTCAGTTTAAACTTACAGCTGTGAAGCTGCTCCTTCGTATTATCATTCTTACTGCTGATTCTTTTTTGGCCTCATTCGAATGCATCTACAAAATGGAAAAACAGAGTGGGATTTAAAAAGGCAACTGGATCTTACCTTTCTACACCAGCAGCCAGCCAAACGCACACACACACACACACACACACACACACACACACACTCACACACACACACACACACACACACAAAATCACAATGTCACAAGATCTGTGGAGTATAATACTTATTCAGCTCACATACAGTACATCCTGTATGACAGCATTTCAGCACAGGGGTCGGCATGACCAGGATATCAGGTCATACCTTGGTGGGATTCTCACAGCTAAATGCTGTAGAGATGGAGGAGAGTTTTTCTGACTATTACCATGGCAGCCAACACCTGCTCTCAGTCTGTTGCTACATCTATTATCTGGAAGTTTTCAGGACAAGAAGAACCCATGAACCTATTTGTGACGATGATGATGGCGCTATAAAAGAAAAAAAAGGAGCTTTATTTCTTTAAATTTTTTTTATATTTATTATTTTTCTGTTTTTTATGATTGAACTCAAAGCTGTCATGTCAAAACAGAAAACATATAATTATTCATTCATTTAATTTTTTAAAGATTTGTTGTTTTTTTTGGAGCCTTAATTGACAGTAACCACACATGAAAAGGGGGCAAAGAGAGAGGAGGAAGACAGGCAGCCGGACGTGTCTAAAACTGTTAGATCAAACTGCTGTAAATGAAAGTTACCTATAATCTCCTTCTGCTTAAACTGTCAATCTTAACATAAGTCTGACACACGTCACCAAATCGTTTATGAAATGTCTAAAGCTGATCTGATCTACTGTAGATTATGTATGTAATCCACCTTTACCTCAGAAACAAAACTCATAGCTTTCCTACTGTGTATGCCAGTAAGTTACCGCGTGGTGAGAAAATAATACGACCTGCAGATAATCTTACCATGTGGCCTCTCAACATTAGTGCACCTTCAGTTTGCTTTGAAACTGGGACAGTGAAACTCTAGAACACAAGTGCTGGAAGCACAATGCTCTTTGGATATTTCCATTCAGCACTGCATGGAATGTTGCTGGAGGTGGGAACTGTTACACCGATACTGGTTGGAAGAGATAAGATAAGAGTAAGAAGAGGCAAACAAACAAACAAATAAATAAATAAATAAATCAGACTCTTTTCGTTGCAAACCCATTCGGTTTGACCCTGAACTCGGACTTAAGAGGCTCAGAGACGAGTCCTCCTGCAGCGTTTACTGTGTTCTTTAACATGATATCAGGCCCTACATTGTGTATGTGAGTGTGTGTTTGTGTGAATAAAACGAAAATGACAATATTAAAATGACATATATCAACAAAGACATTTAAAAGAGCCTGATGTCACATCTAATAGGCACATTCCCAGACCTCAGGGTCCCAGAAGAGCTATACCAAGACACGACTGTTTGATACGGAAGTCTGATATTGTCTTTTCGTCCACCAAACACAAGATCCAGTCTGAAGCAGGGCATTTACCCCGTCAGCAGCTGTAATCAGTCCAGACACAGTAATAGAGCCAACAGACATAACAGGAATCAAACAAATGCCTGAGTCACACAGCGACTGATGTCCTCAACAACTTTAACCCAGGATGGATTCACTAACGTACAAAGAAAAAACTTCACTTACAAGTTAACTTAAATTACACCCACTACATTCCTTCTGTTTGATATGGTATGGATTTTTCTCATGATTTCCTCGCACATTTCTTACAGTCTGCCAGCGTTTTCATCTGTTTCCCCCGATCAAAGACATCAGGTCATAACATGCCGTAACATCTCGCGTTTTAATTTGTAGATAAAGTTCCTAAGTTATGTTTAATAAGAGCATTTCTCCAAAAAAATAAAATGTTAAGCAGATCAAAGATAGTATGCAGTATATAAATACAGACAAATCAGAAAGAAAGACTTATAAGCATTAAAAACGTTATATCAATTCTTAATATGCACAATAAAAGGTAATCTGGTGATTTGTTTTGTACCTTTATTGCCAGCAGAGCACATGTTTCTCAGTGATGCACCTGTTTTGAACATTTATTTGATTTCTTTCCAGAGTGGCATTTAAAATATGCCAGTCATTCAGTTTTGTCATAAATAATTAACTTGATTCATTTTTTTGCCCTAAGAGAAGGTGGAAGACCTGCGTGCACTGCAGTGTAGGTATTTGTGTATTATATCATCGTGTCAGCATGAGCGTGTTTATGCAGTGTGTGGGCACACATAATAGGCTTTTGTCTCACCGCATCCTATTTTTCTCCAGCGGTCTGACACACACGCACACACGCACCTCATCTACACACAGTTCCTCCTGGCTTCCGTCAACTTACAACAGTTCAGAGACAGCAAAACAGGAACAATCTGATACTCTCTTCCTGCCTCATATTTCCTGCCCCAACCCCCCACCCCCCGCCCCACCCCCTACAGAGAAAGAAAGAATCAGATGAATGAAAAGGAAAAATGAAAAAAAAGAGACCCAGGTATGAATTAAACAAGAGGAGGATGGTGGTAGAAGGGGAAGGCTGATCCTGCTGTATGGCAGATGTTTCTGTGCCTGCATGAATGTGGGTCGTGCGCAGTGAGGATGTGAGCTGAGATCATGGGAACGCAATGAGACTGAGCTGAGTTTTATACAACAAACCTGCAAGCAGCCCACAGAAAGATTCGACCTGCTCAAAGACTCCATGAAATCCTGCATCTATAGAATCCTGTCGGCATTTTTTAATGCAATATACATAAAACATGCCAAGAGGATACTGCACATTCAATGATATTTAACTGGTAATCAATAATACATTTCCTTATTGCTTGCATATTGTTTAAAAGAAGAATGAATGTAAAAAGAGATGACTGTGTTCTTGGGACTGCTTTGGAGCCCCTAAAGTTCAAACATAAAAACAAATGTTGCACAAGTTGCTGCAATAACAAGTTAATACAGCAGGCATCAGGCAGTGTAACACGAAAGCCGTAGCCTTCCCGAGTCCTGCTGTTTTACATATGTATTAATATCTTCTAGTCTTTTGAAGATATTGGAATGCTGAGTAATATCATCTGCAAGCGGCTGTCCCACTCGATGGCATCACACATCTGTATGAGTCCGTCTCCCTGAAAAGAGAGAAATCTGTGCTGGGAGGGACGACATGCTAAATACTAACTTTTGCTTTTTAAATAATTTTGTTCCCAACATTGTGTGGTTTTATTTTCGTGTTCACATTATCTTTTGGTCGACAAGTACACGTTTTCGTTCAGCCAATGCCAGATGTAAAAGAAATAGAAAAATAAATAAATAATTAGTTTGGATGTGTATGTTTGTGAGAAGGCCAACATGACAGACACGCAGTTTTGATGATTTTTAAAAAAAGTTTGATGTATTGACTCTGTTTCTACATTTTTTTCTTTAATTTGCTGGTTTTGGTCATTTTACCCTCAAAATAAGAAACAAGTGATTGGTATTGTGAAGATGAATAAAATATCACAGGTGTGAACGGAAACCTGCTTAAACTGAGCCGCATCAGGACTTCGAAGAGGCCCGGTCCTCCCTGCTACCCATCCGCCCACCTGTTTAGGAATGTTGCTGTCACAGATTATTTCAATGTTATAAAACAATGTTATTGAATGAATACGTGGTATTGTGCAGTGGAAGAAACAAAAGGACATTAAAAATATACATTTGAGAAATCAATAACCATTTGCATGAGTTTTTGTCTGAGCTTTAAAAATTAATTAAAATCAAACAGGACGAACATTTTTGTTCTGAAATGATTCTTCAGCAGCCTCGAACCGTGAAGAACAGACTTCTGCTCTGATCACGGTTAAATGTAGAAACCAGCTAAATGTACGTCTTTAGAGTAATGCAACCATATCTTGTCCTGCCAAAGAGTTTAAAAACACATTTTTTAGTTAAAAAATGATAAAAGGTGATGATGGGAGTTGTCTGTAAAAGTTTTGGCATCTTAATTAGATTTGTTTGTAAATATAGTAAGATAAATTTGTTTCTCATAATTTATAGATCCTTTAAAGCCTAAAAATACTACAAAAAATGTAAAAGATTAAGCAGAAGAGAAGTGCCCAAGTTAAAAAGAAAATGGTAAAGTTGCACAATCTGCTGTACACGTTGCAAAGAAATAAAGCCGATGTGCTGCACAGCTGGTTAGGTAAAAGACCCCATGAGGGGTCATAATGCAAATTCTGGAAATGCTTCATGACACACAAGCATGCATTCACGCAGTTTCCCAAAGTCACACATGGACACTCATGCACACTTACACAAACTCAGAGCACCTGATGAGCTGCGGTTGCAAAGGAGGAAGTGAAAACTCAGTCCATCTGCTTTAACAGGAAGTCAACAGAAACCACACAGAGGCATTCTGACGTCAATCAGAGCCACAGGAACACCTCCTCGCAGCACACACACACGCACAAACATGCACGCACACACGCGCGCATCAATGCATATACTGTAAGCCAGGATGAACACTCGCTTAAATGAGATGCCTCATCAGTCCAAAACTGCATGATTTCAAGCTCAAAAGCTATAAAATACAACTGCGCATTGAAATATTCACTTCTGCAAGATGTTTAATTGTCTAATTAGCTTTAAATGACTGTGTAGAAATAAACTACAAAAGTTTGTAGTTTGCAAAGTTTGTAATCAAATCAAAAATAAAACTAGTCTAAACCGACTGCATATATATGCAGAAGTCTAATACAAATGTTAAAAGACCAACCAAAGACTCAAGTGATTCCTGTGAACAAAAAGAAGAAATAAGAAGTAAAGTTAGTTTGACTGGTTTACTTCTAATTTCATGGCCTCGTTTTCTGCAGCCTGCTTTGACTTTTCATGTAAAACATGTTGGTGGTTTGAGGCTGAGCTACTTGACCTGTTCTCAGTTTCAGTTACTCATCTCACAACAAGTTTGCTGTTGATGTTTTTTATGTTCTGACTGGGGGTTGAAACAGCAGCCCCAAGGTGTGAAATCAAAGACTTCATCATTCGGAGCATAATAACATCAACTAATTATCATATTTATTTCTCCGTCTCAAAGTAAATTTTGGATATTTTGGAAAAACAGTCACCAGAAGTGGTCACCTCTGGTGGCCTTTCACTCTCATTTCAAAAGGAGCGACTATGTGCGCTGAAAACAGACACCTTTATAATCCCCTCAAGTGTTATTACTTTTTTAAAAAGAAAGGTTTGTTTAAATACATTTGTTGATCTTATTTAAGGTGATCAGGACTGCTGTAACGTTAAGATTACAGTACTGATGCACTAAGACTGGATTGCACATGGCATGTAACAATAATTACACTTTAACTGAATTACAATGATTTAATTTGGCTTGTATTTAACTTGTTTGCTTTGGCATGTATTGGACTTGTTTCTGTGCCCTGAGATGACTCAGGCAAAGTGATGCTATTTAAAAACCTGAACTGAATTCGAGTTGAATCTAAAAACCCCATTTAAACCGTTTTATCTTTTTAGGTGGTAAAAAAGTAACAGTTTATCACAAATATACTAAGAGTAAAAGTGACAAATGTATGTATAAGGTGCCTAAAAATAAATGAATATATAATTAAATTAACATTATAATAATAACATTAACAACAACAACAATAACAATAATAATAATAAACCCTTAAATTGGCTTGGGAATTTAAGTATAATTTTTAGTATAATTCACTCATAATTAATTTACTTTATAGTATTCTGCATTTAAAGTGGATCAAAAACACACTTACATCTTACAGGATTTTAAACAACATCTGTTCTTGTCTTATGACAACTTTGATATAAAATGTTTTGGTCTACTTCAAATCTTGATTGCTGCACTGCCTGTAGTACAATATTAAAACAATTCAAAAATGTCTCTTTAAAAAGTGCAGTTTGTATGCATTTTCTACTTAATCATTCCTGTTGTCAATGATTTTGCCACTTTGAAAAAAAGAAAAGGAATTAAACAACAAGCCATCTTGCCCCAGCTAACCAGCTCTGCTATAGCTGCTTAACTAGATGTTCCTCTTCATTTTTCTTTTTTTGTTTTGGTCATCTTTGATTTTGTTTTTTCATGCACAGGATGATTGACAAGGAATTAGAATTAGACTGTATTAAAGAAAATTGTGTCTCTTTATTTCCTCCTTTGCTCACGTTGTTTCTGAAAGTAGAAGCGAATATAGAGCCTATCCACGCCATCTTCAGGTGAAGAGCGGTATTGCAGAGTGGGCCAGAGCTGGCTGGTTACTATCTTACCGTGTAACTGTTCACAGAAAGAGTTAATATTAAGTCTGGTTGCCGTTATTATTCATCATTGTACTGATCATTTTTATTCATATTATTGGCAATTCGAATAATCTTCTCATAAAAAAAAAACTTTAAGCACAGTACATGAAATAAAACTATGTATGTATGTTTATGTATGTTTCTGAGCAGCACACACACACACACACACACACACACACACACACACACACACACACACACACACACACACACACACACACACACTGTCCAAGCTGCTTATAAAGTCATCTGTGCTTGACAGCACATCCTTGAACTCTACTTTACTGGTCTAGACGTGGACATGCAAACATGAAATATTGCGCACACACACACACACACACACACACACACACACACACACACACACACACACACACACACACACACACACACACACACACACACACACACACACACACACACAGCTGCTTAAAATCAAACATGATAAAAGACAAAAGGGGAGGCTGGCTGTTATCTTTGAGCGAGCTCTTTGCAGAGACCCACTGTGTGTGAGTCTGCATGTGCATGAGTGTTTGTCTGTACTGCCGGTTTAATTGAGTTTAAACAAGGTTAATGAGCTTGATGACAAAGTAGTCTGGAGTACAATGTAAGCGCCGCAGACAGATGGCGAAAAAAGTGAAAGCCGTCACGTAGGCAAATTCATGAGGAGGACAAGACAAAGGAAAGAGGGAGAGGAGAATGACGACAAGGAAAAACTGAAGTAGATGAACGTCTGAGCCAGATATGAACCGGATAAGTAAAAAGCTTTACAGAAGTAAAGAGACGTAGCGAGACATTCCTGTGAACTTCTTACCTGGGAGACAAACTCTAGTGATTGGAGGCTGAGTTGTTGCAGCAGGAGATCTCCTGGATGGACAGAAGAAGAACAGAAAGAAAGCCAACATTACAAGTTCAAGAAAGAGTTTGGAGAATCCAGTCATACACAGTAAATAAAGGATTCCCTATAAAACTGTAAACTCCAGTGATGATGTTTAATTAACCTCATCAGAGCCACAATAACCACCTCCATAATTCTTTATGTTCCCATAGCTTTCACAGTGTCACTAACTGGGTTTCACTTGTTGCTACTTTGGAGATTATACATTTTAAATCAAAGCATACTCAAAAACAAGCTTTAAAAGATCTTCGTGGGCCACTGTCCTGGATTTTTTTAAATGTTTCTCCGCTCCAACACACCTGATTCAAAACAATGTGCTGTTAATGGGTTTGTGTGAACCCTGATGATGATTCATTCATTTAAATGAGGTGTGCTGGACCAGGGAAACATGTACAACAACCAGAGATATTGTCCTCAGAGTCCTGGATTGGGTGACTAAAGGGTGGTTTATAATACTGGTCAAGTCTTTGTATCATGTGACAAAAACATTAACCCTGGTCAGAATAACTCAAATTCAACTAAAGCAAAATCAACATCTGACAAGCATTAAATGACTCCCTTCTTAAGTATAAAATACAATACTGCACTTGTACATTAATGCTGTATATTGGTCCATGTACTTCCACACATCTATGCATCTGTGTTCGACTCTCTTCTGTGTAGAAGATTCAGAGCTCAAAGTAGGTCAGACGAGCTTCAGGTAGTCAGTAAGAGAGGCTGAGTGTTAATATAGTCTGTGGAAAAGCAGACTGCTCTCAGCATCTTCAGAACTTGAAAAACACACTCACAACCCGCCGCACACACACACCAGAAAAAAAAAAGAGAGCGAGAAAGGTGGCCTACATGCATATTTTCAGAAAATCTGGATCTGCAGTCCCAAATTTGCTGGGAGTGATTCAGCTGAGGGTAACTGCTGCTCTCACTCGAAGAAAAAAAAAAAAATCCAAACTGTGTTGCTTTCATGCAGCTTGTGGAAATTAGGGACATTTTCAATTCTTTTTATGCCACAATATTGTGAGCAAAGCAGAGATCTGAGGCACCAGACCAGCTGAGGCACCAGACCCTGGTGCAACAAACAAGAAATACCAATACCAATGAGGCATTTCATCTGTGCCAGTTGTTGTGTTTTTTGAGCTTTTTATTCCTGTTTTGCTCCAACACAAAGAAATAATCCATTACAGGGTATTTTAATCAAGTGACATAGTTCAGAAACATTTTAATTATCTGGACAAATATAACAGAACTGGAGGGGTCTAAGCTGCTTTTCGTTTTTGTTGTGAAAACAGCATAGAATTGAATGTCTTTCAACTGTTAATCATATTGCAGTTGTGGCATGTTGAAACTTGTTTGTGACGGTGTGCATGTTTTTGCAGGGGACAGGTGATGCGCAGGTGTGCAGTTAGAGACTAGTTTTGCTGCTCAGCTGCAGGAGGTGAAAACAGCTGTGACGTCACGCACCACGCCACAGTTCATTTACAGCTCCACACTCCCATCTTGTGGAAAGATAGTTGAATTGCAGAGCTGGTACGCGTACTCATCTTTTATTGTAATAAAATAAAGATAGACTGACATTTTCAAAGCAGTTTTTCCTCTACATGTCTGGATCTCACACAAGTGTTTTTCTGTTGATTGTGTTATATTTGCTATAAAGAGCAAAAGAATACTTTCTGGTCTTCAAGCAGAGATACTTACTTGCTGGAGGCACACTGGACATTGGTCAGTACTGTAAAGTTATTCCTTACACTTCGAAGGCTCGCCAAAACCTAAAAATGTATAAGGAGAGATCATTATTTGCATCCTTTATATTTTACCTTTCATTGCACTTAAGTGTGGAGCATTTTCAGAGACGGCCAAAGAGATGTTTACCTGAGCAAAGGGAGTCACGATCAGGTCGTCGCCATGTCTGCAGACACACAACACAGAAACACGCTCAGACACGACACACACCAACTAACACAGTTTGCAAATATAACACTTCATCACTGAATTATCATGATTTTTCATACATTTTTTTCATCTCAGCTCGAAGTGCTTCTTCTTTATGTTCCAAAGATATTTATTTTTTTAGTTTGTAAAGGTGAAGGTTTTTTTGATTATATTTCTTGTTCTGTGTGACAACGTATCTCAGTGTGGATTATCAACAATTCTTTTTTTGCAAACCGTTTCATGTCAGTAAAGTATAAAAATCGATATTGTGATTAGTATTGAAGCATAAATGCCTCAATAATCTGAGGATTAACGTCAAATGTTGCAACGACCCACAAACCTCATTACTATAATTAACCAAAGGAGTCAGTCAAGGATGGAGAGAAGATTAACTGGATGTTCATGCGTCGAAAACAGGAGTGATTTAGCTGACAGTTTGTGTGAGTTAAGTAAAATACTGAACTATTCCTCTCTGGATTTTAAAAATGTGTTTAGTTTTGTTGCATCAAGTCAAGCAGTCTGTGAATGAGGAACTTCTGAAAACCTCAGACAGTATCATGTTAACTTCATTAACAGTCAAAGGATCACATAGATTAAGTGGAACAGAAAGATGGGAAGAGGTGGAGGTGAGTTACAAAAACCTGGATGTCCACCTGGACAAGACTGGAATAGAAATGCAAGAATGAAACTGCATCCACGAAGGGTCAGAGCACAGACTCTCCTTCTTTACTCGGTTAGGTCTTTTAATGTTTGCTGCTTCTATTTATTTTTCGTCTGTCATTGCCCGTAGCTGTCGTCTACGCAGCTGTAGAGCTGCACCATCTTCTTCTACACACAATTTAAACGACATACTAGTCAGTTTAGTCAGTTTAGTCACGAGGAATCTACTCTTCTGTGTCGCGAGAGAACGATTTTACTTTAGAGTTTTAAAAAAACAGACTAAAGTACTCAAAAATATAAAGTACAGACAACTACCATAATCTTTACCTAAATTAAATCCTGTTGCTTTGGACTGAATGACACAGACCGTTAAGGTCCTTACGGATTTGGACAATGACAATTCAAGTTTTTATACCATTAAACTGTGTTTGCCATCAAGATTACATGTCAGTTCTAACTGACGGGATGTCACACAAATATAGCACTTACTGCCTGGGAATTACAGCTATTTTAAGCCTTTTTAATTAAGTTGAGATTTATTTTCTCTTGGACTTCATATGGGCAGCTCCAGCAAACTCAACACCTGAGATCAACTCCAGAAGTTTCTGCTTCACTTGTCAGACGGCACCTAGACGCGTGTTTTATAGACACGCCATTTCTTTTTTGTGTGGTGTGTTTTTGTTTTTGACTGCAGGTAAAAAAAAAAAACTAAAAAAAACACATCTTGCTGTACTTTGTACTATGTATAACTGTGCATAACTGCAGGTGTTAAATAAAACTCATCATGTTTTATCACCTGGACAATTAACTTTCTTTCAGTCAAATATCCTTTTGAGCCCTTTAAAATGGAAAAGCCATGCTTAAATGCTGCAATTTCTGTAAATACCATATTTTTGTGAAACCTTTCAAATTAATAATGAAATTCAACAATTTTATCACATCATGATTGTTTTATTTTTATTTACGTACAGTTCAGAGGCGATGGAGGAGTTTCGTGACATGGACTTAGGAGACAGTTCATAATCACTGTCAGAGCGATAGAGGAAGGACTCCCGGCGCTGATTGTGTCCTGGGAAGTTGGTGTGGAGGACCAGACCTGAGCCGGGGGAGGCCTGGGGGTCCAGAGGGCTGCAGCTGGCAGATGGGCCATTCTCCACATCAAAACTAGGAACAGATAAACAGTTTTTCAGAGGTTATTATTGTTGGTTTTTTCAGTATTAGGATGTGCTAAGAATAACCACTTGAGAAGACTGACCCTGAAAGGTCATGCTGACACATTAAGGAGCTCAGTGTCCACTCACAGTTGAGAATTAGCAACAATTATGACTATACGCCATTTACAAGAAAAGTGAAGGAATGAGATGTGGAGGAGGCAGCGTATCCAACGGAGATGTCACTGAGAAGGACGAGGTGGAGCCTAGACGGCATCCTCACAAGGCTCCGGCGTGTCTTTACAGACACTTACAAACAAACAGCATGTGAGCGTTTGACATTAACCGCTTTCTCTTTTTCCGCTGTAGTTGGAGTTTGTACTTTTTGATCAATTGCACCTTTTGTATTGTAAACAGACGAGCAGAAAAGCTGCCGGTTATATGGCTATAAACTCAAACACAGTTAATTAATATTTACTTCTGATGATTTTTCACCAAAATTTTAGATGTTTGTGGCGCTGCTTTATTGTGTACCATTCTCTTTAGGCGTGCATGTCCTCATTTCAACCCCCTGACATCTCCGGATCATTTGTGGGACATTAGCGTGGGAGGAGAAAGTGCAGGAGCTTTTATTTACATTATAGATGGCCATCTGGGTCCAAGTCATTAGGGACTACTAGACTACTACAACAGTAGAAAGAAAAACAGGAAGTATTCGAGACAGGACAACATAAGTGGTTAATTCAATTTTGTGCGGTTATGTCAACGTCAATGCATAGAACCTCATGCCTGTACTTCACAGTGAGCATTGACCGCTTGGCTGCTCTGCCCTCAGGCCAACCCAGTGCTTTGTGCTGTGATCACAGTAAGAGGCGACCAAGTCTGGATCCAGTGCAGGCCAAACTGCAAACACATGTCACAAGTGCCTATTCTTCCTTTATTTTCTACCCAAGACTGAAAGCTTTGTTTTTACTTTGTTGGTTACAATTATACGGAGTACAAAAGAAAATTCAAAAGGATAGCATTTTCACAAGGGCAGTAAATGCCTCCGAGACCTGTTTGTACTAAAACGGCTCTCAGTTAAATGCACAAGCCATCAGTCACTATCTTCTGTCAAAGACTTTATTTTTCTTTATTCTCCTTCTGCATGAACTGGCAGGAGATGAAGCTGCAAAACGGAGCAATGTTCAAAAGATAGGGCAGTTTAAAAATGAAAATGACAAACCCTGTTTTAGTATAAGAAGCACTATTTAGGGCTGTTTTGCTTTAATGACACATGGTCATAACACATTGTAAGAGTAAACAAATACAAGTATAAAATATGCAAATTAACTATAAGGAAAAATTTGTTTAAGCATCAGAGGTATGAGATGATTTTTGCTGTGAATTCGTGCTAGACAATTAATGTGAACTGAAAACTTAACATGAGTCCAGTGAGTGACAAAAGTAATAAATATTTAATAGAAGGATAGAAGTAGATGTATAATGGCCTATGTGGTAAGTACTTGAACTTTTGTCTCATTTTGACTTGTATTATGTTGTATTTTGTCTTGGCTATGGCTGATATTTTGGTACTGACTAAAGTATGGCTATTCAAAGAAATGTTCATGAAGCCAGGGTATTTTTGAAAGGAAGCTCTTTTTAAAAAATAAGATATAATCAACTATGAAATACTGAATTACATCCAAAATTAATGCAATGCATTTATTTGTTTAAATCAAATTTAACAAACTTATTAAATGTGGCCAAGAATATCAACAAGAAAAAAAAGTAGTCTAATACAAGCAATCAAGAATTAAACTGTTTCACCTGCAAGGATTAAAAAACTTCAGCTCCAGAGCACACGGATGCCAAAAAACGGAAATGGTCAAAAATACAAAAGTTATGCGTTTCATGCCGTAATTACAAAACAGTGCAGCTAAAACAAGACATGCAAATAATTCATGCCTCTTAACGCTGCACAGTCTTAAACCTATATATTTAACATAAACTAGCTGATATTCAATTTAAATAAAGTCAAAGGTAAGCTTTTTTTTAAAGTGTAAATTGTTGTTGTTTAAATGTAATGGTTTAAATATCCATGACAACATGTAAAAGCTCACCAGTAACTGAAGAACAACCAGGTAAACTTGTTTGGTGGGTGTGTAATTACACTTTTCCGGTAGGGTTTTGTAAGCCACATGCAGGAAAAACTCCACTCACACGATGCACTGGCCACAGGCGGAGTGACAGATGCATAGTAAATGAGAGACGTGCATGAAAGAGCCTCTGTGAGCTTGAAGCATGGACAAGAACTCGGGTGTGTTGCTAACTGCTTTCCCCGGAGATTTTTCTTCTCTCCCAGAGAGCCAGCACAGACCGTAAAGCTCAAACAACAGATCGCCCTTTGCAAGCCTATATTACTGAGCTTCGGCATTTTGTAAAAATGTGGCACACTTTCGGTTGATGGCTGGTATTATCCTGAAAAAAAAAAAGGAACAAAACACCTGTTATTCAGAAAACCAACAAGCGTTTTCATTCACAAGGTGCTCAGTCACAGGCCAGAAGGAGGACGTGCATCATGGCTGGATGGGTGATGCGATTAGAATACGGCTGATAAGAAATTTGGCTTGAGGAGGCTTAGAAGGGACTATGGAAGCTGTGTGACAAGGGCTTAGTGCCCCTCCAGCCCTGCATGACGCTGTGCTTCAGTTGAGCCAGCTAGATCCAGCCCGAGGGAGCCAGTCTCCACAAAAAACGCAAGGTCATGTGACCTGTAGACAGAAGAGGTTTCCATTGGACTTTTATCAACAAAAAAAAAGAATAATTGTCTTTTTCTAAAATGCCAGAAAAAAAACCCACTTCAAGTGACTAAAACCTTTGTTTTTTAGAATATATAGGAATTTTTGCAAAATGTACATGTGCTATTTCATTGGTAACAAACATGTACTTTGGGACCGAATGGTTGTAATAAACTTGACAGAAACTTGGTCGTTTTTACTTGATAGCACCACCGTGACGGCTGTATCAGAGGCTGCACTGTCAATCAAACTCACAAAGTTACAGTTTCTCTTTACAACATGCTTATTTATATCAAGCCTACAGGGATGCTTCATTGTGATAAACAAAGCAGCGGCAGATGGAGGCTGATGAAAATACTGTTATATAATCAGAGAGGAGAAGCTTCATGTGCAGTTATGAAAAAAAATTAACAAAGTGTTGGTGCTACAGATAATTGTCTTAGGTAAAGCACAGACTAGAAAATATTCCTATATTTCTAATCTGATTGATTGACAGTCAGCTCATCCAACAGCAAGCCGTTATTACTTCCTCATCTGCAATCGTCACCCTACCACGCTTAGTGAAGCAACCAGCTGTCCAGAACTATGAACTATGGACCTGAGGGGTCATTCAGACGCAACACCGACACATTCAGGTGACTCCACATTTATAAAACACTAAAAGCAGAAAAACAGAAAGAAAATGGTTTTGATGAACTTCTCAAATGATCAAACATTTAGTTTGATAACATAACATTTAGGATATTACTAAGAAATAAGTCTCCTAATAAGTGCAAACAGATGGCAGAGCAGATGTGCACTGATCTCAACTCATAATATGAACATTTATGGATCGTCTGACTTTCTTGTAAAAACAGAACTATTTAAAAAAAAAAATATATATATATATCATATTATGACTCTCTTGTGACAAGATTCCAATTTTATGTCTTATTGGTCTCTAGATGGCACCAATGTGACCCCCCCCCCCCCCCCCCCCCTCCACAGTAGACCATGGAGGAAAGTAAACACATCGTATTTTTAAAGATCAATCAAAACCTTTGGGAATTTGAAAACCCACTTACTAGCTTCTGCTTCCAGTGAATCCCATTGCAGCTCAGTGACATGTTTAAAAACTTCAAAAATACTAAGATAACACTGATTACGCCAATTGCGGTTACCTTGAGTAATAGCTGAATAGCAAAAAAAATCACTTTTATTTTCTGGATGCGTTTTCCACACTAATATACATAAAAAAGCAAAAAAAAAAAAAAAAAACCCCAAAAAACAAAGAGGGTATCCAAGAACGTAGCCTTCAAAAAAAAAAAAAAATAAATAAAACAAAGAAAACCTTGGGGAAAAAAAATATTTTTCTTTGACATAGGGTATCCTTGGTGTGGATGTGCACATTTGTCTGGAGAACTATTTACATCCTTCAGTACATTTTATTACAAGTTCTTGTACAGGACATCAGCTCCTGGATCGCCTGCATATAAACATTTCATATGAAAATTCCTACTCTAATCCAATGAATTAGTAGAAGCAGATTGGAAAAATTCCTGGTAATTGATGTTTTCTAACTTATTATAATCATCATGCCACAAAACAAGCGAGTCATGTTTTTGGCATTATGTCGCACTAAAACAATCAGGAAATGCCCCCTGTGACCCCAGACTTATTTGCTAGGACGACAACATTCCTTTCCCATGATCCAGCTGAATGTGTGCGTCTGATGAGCAGAGACACTGAGTGACAGACGCAGTTTGTTTTGGTGTCTCAGTGTCTGGCAACCACTAATTTTACACAAAAACAAAACAAAAAAAAAAGTTCCTGCAGATTTCATCATCATAGCTCACACTAATGAAAGAGTTATTTTATTAAGAGTATATCAGTTCTGAATCTTCATCGCTATACGACACATGCACGCTATGCTTTAGGCAAATATTCCAGTATTTGTCCGTTAAAGGTAGGCAAAGCCACGTTATTCAGCGTTTCCCTTTTTTAAGGATCTGCCACAGTCTGCTTATTGACTTAACACAAGTTTTACAATGAATATGTTTTATCCTGAATAAACCTTCTCATTAGTAGGCAACCTCCTGAACCCATTACATCACAGCTGCCTCTGATTTTTATTAAAACATCATAAAATCACAAATTACTGGTTAAATAGGAGCATGTTTCTGTCAGCAGAGACCACTTGTGATGCAACACAAACATGTCATCCAAGTGCAAGGCGAGGTAGTGAACTTGTGAACAAACACTCACTTATTTAAAAACCCACTATGGTTTTATTTCTCAGCTTGAGGCAAGAGTTATTCAAACATTCCCACAGAAAAACAAAAGCAAAGCACAACCCAGACAGCCAAAAAGTAGGATGTCCATTACGACCATTTTAAACCTAAGAAAACACAATATTGAACTGATTTTACCTCCATATGCTTAAACATTTTTAAGACGATTCTTCAGGAACATGATGGTGCTGCCGTTTCTGCTCGTATTCAGTCAGTAAAGCATCGTAGCGTTAAGAGTTACATGTCAAACAGTTCCTACTTCTGGTCCAGCGGGTGTTTTGTTTTAAAACCGAATCCTTGATTCTTCGACAAACTGAAGTTTAGTCATGGGGGTACAGATGAAACCTGAAACTGCAAGCAAATATGTACTCATTTTCACCTACACATGTGGCAAGACTGATTGGTTTTTGGAAAGAACTTTGCTTTCCTAAACCATAAGTTAAAAAAAAAAAAAAGCTTATTCATGAACAAGAAAGAAAGACAAACTGTGCTTTGTAAAAAAAAAAAAAAAAGAATAATAATAAGAGGCTCAAAGTGTCACAAGTCAGGGAGCTAAAGTGTTCGTATTTGTTGAAATTCATTATCTCTTCCTTCCTGTGTGTTATAGAGCTGCGAAAGCAGAGGCCGTTTGTCCGGTGCGCTGGGGTAACACCTCCCGTTTTCCCTATGGCCAAGCTTCCAAAAGGAAAACTGACTAATGAGATTGGCCTCAAAACATTATAAATCACCCTGACCTGCTAAAATGCACGTTTGAAATATCAAAATCAAGAAATATCAATGATTTGAGTAAATCTCTGTGCATTTTGGGTAAACTATGGCGTCCTATCGGCGTTCAGGGCCTATGTTTCTCACACTTGCCTATTTTGTCATCGACATTTGTGTTCAGGTCCAGTTCTGTGGAAGTAGAGGTCATGAACTACTGCGTCTACTGGTCTACTGTAACAGATTAATAACACGGAGGCGGCAACCAGGGACAGATAACTGTCATTTACCTGAGTGCCAACATTACATGTCATTTTGCTGTAAAACACATTAGATCCCGTTTAAAATGACTTTGATCCACATTGTTTAGATCCTTAACTAAAGGTTACAATCCTCTCAATCCAATAATAGATCTATAGTTGTTTTAAACCATAGAATGTTCCTTTAATATACGTTTGTCAATTTGTACTATTGGAGGAAGAGTCAATTGGAGGATTTTTATTATTCATTTTAAAACAAATGGCAACTAATACTGGACTGCGTGACGTCCCCGTGCTAGGATCCTGGTTTGGTGGCTGCAGCTTACTGCTGGTGCCACATCTGCCATACAACCGTCCTTCTTGCCCTTTTCCAGCCTCTTTTTTCCTCTCTGGTACACACCTGTCTCCCTTTTAAATAATTACAGGTGTGCGCGCTACAGAGTCACATGGTACAGCTGATTTAAAGGGATATCCTTTTATACCCCTTACCCAGTGCAACACAAACTTTGCTACAAAAGTATGCACATTACATTTCATCTCGTACAAAATAATAATAAAAGGTTATATTTACTGACAGGACATAAATAAATGTGACAGCGTCACAATGTGGTCTGAAAACATCCGTTACTACAATATTAGCAGAACTTGCCATCAATGTAAATATTTGGCACTGAAGAAGCAGCATAGACTCAGGCAACAGATCATAAAAGGGTCATTTGTTCAACCGTATGGATTAGTGAAACATGCCAAAGCTCTGAAACACCCCAAAAAGGATTAATGAGCTGACCGAGTGATCCCTTCAGCTGCGGCCAAAATAGAAAGTGCATTTCATGTTGCAAAGATGTCAGTCAACCAAGACGGCCTAAAGGTGCACGTGCTGACGCAGACAACTCACAACTCTACAGTACTGAAGTTTAATTTAAGCCATCCAAGACTCGTAAAATAAATAAAAATAAAATAAGGAAGATGTGAAAAAACATTTACACCATTCATTCAGTCCCCAGACCCCATTAAAGCTGTCCATGTCCAGTATAACGTTCAGTCATGTCATTTGTTAATAATTTCATGGCTATTCAGTCAAGGAAATTAAATGATCAGCTCCACAATGTTGTCTGGAAATCTCATATAAGCTTGATCATTTTCACCAGACACTTTGAAGTTAAGAAGCATTTTGGATGAGAGGTTGAACCTCTCCAAGAATCAAGAAAATGACCAGTTGTCTACTTTTTCTCTTCTTTTTAAGCACTGAAATATGGTCATCGGTGTAATCACCTATAGCAATATCATCCTAAATATTTATACTATTTGTTTTTCTAAAAATTATGTAGACAAAAGTCAAACTTTTTAGGTAAAACACAAAGGCAAAATGTTGGTCTAAAATTGATAAATCATCATCTGTTTATCCTGATTAAAGGAAATCAAAAGGTATTATATTAAATATTAAAAGGATAAAAAGCAAAACCCTAACAATCTTATATTTTTTAGTTAAATATTAAATTATTGGGATGAACGAGGAATTTAGACAGAAAAGTCACTCTTTGGAGCAGTTGGTCGTAAGATCTCTGAAGCTAAAAAAGTTTGGAGCTACTACTTTAATCATTGATAGTCTAGTTTTAGGTCAAACGTTTGTATGTTATTGACCGCGCCACAACTGTAAAATACACAAACTTGCCACATGAAATTCAGTCACAACCACAGCTGGTTCCAGGCCTTAAATTAGAGAAGTGAAACTAAAATCTCACTCAACCATGTGTCTTGTGCTGATAAAACTAAGGAGAAGACTCAGGAGCTCAACTAGATACAGGATTTATTAATAGAAATTAGGCCACAAATGTAATTATAGCCCGTGCAGAGTCATTATACATGCACATTTAGGTACAAAGCTATCCAGCAGATGCTCCCATTCAAAGTAATTTGCAGTTTAAACGCACAGCCTCCATGTCATATGGGGACACACAAAACAGTGCTGGCCAAGTGTGTCATCAGAGTGGTGATGATGAGAGGACGCAGTTTACGGGCAGCCGCCGTGTTCGGGTTTGCGTACGTGTGGGTGACTGAAGTGAGATACGACATGAAGCACAGTGGTACAGAATGTTTGAAATCGAAAAGAGGAAATGAAAAGATATGTGGTCTCACACTGGATGTTTGTTAAAAGACAAAGTGAAATTGAGCAACAAAGAGACACCAGATACATTGTGGAAAAACAATAAAGCTTGTAAGAATGTTTGATGGGGTCCTAAGAGAAAACCAAAAAACAAAAAAAAACAAACAAACCTGGTAACAAATTACAAAACATGTTTTAAAAGCACATGCAGTACTTGTACTTTACTTACCCTACCTCGGTAAGTATTTACGTCCCTCTCAACTCTTCACAACGTTTGCGTTAGGCTTGAGGACAAATGCAAGACATTATTTTAGTACAAGTAAGAAAAAAGTCTCCCCTCTCTGTGACCTATGTTGATCACCTGACGGGTACCTTTGGTTAAACTAGTGATTCTCAAACTGATAAAATGTGAGTACTTTGTTCTTTACTTGACCACTTTGTTTCCACTAAGAGGAAAGGCAGAAAAGTCCATCTTGCTGGGGCACAAAGACCAGATCTAAGCTGAACCGTGTGACCTGAGACAGAAACCGTCCTCCAGCACTATTGAAAAGAGGCGCACAAAGACAAAGAACGCAAAGTAGTGTTACCATTAAACAGTTTTCACTGTTTCAAGCTTTACTCCCAAGATTTGCAATTCAAATCAGGTAGTCACTAAAAACAGAGTGGCTACACATATTTTTTTTCTTTTTGCAAAATAACCTGTTTTTCTGATAAAGTTATCTAGTGTCAATTACAGAGAAACTGAGAATTTTTTATTTTATTTTAAAGGATGCATCAAATAATTTAGAGAAAGTAGGAAGGAATGTCTTTCATGACTTGAACAAATAAAAGTGTACGGTAGAATGTTTAATCTAATTTTTTTTTCACGTTTACATTACACTGACACATTTGTTACAGTCTTATTGAGGCACCGGAGCCTGGAACGTTCACTTCCTTCAAAGGGAGGTGTGTCAGGAAAACGCTGAAAACAACTGGGTTAAGCACAGCTTGGAAGTCAACTGATGCCACTGGCATTTATAAAACACTCCCTAGTGTATCCACTGATGCTGCAGATAGCAGTACGAATACCTTCTAGGTTTTTGTGACAAAAGTAATTTTACTGATTTTGCATTTTGCTACTTGTACATGCTCAAAATAAAGGAATTAGAAACAGGATTTGTACATGTAACGGGGAATTTTTGCACTCTTAAACTGCTGTGCAATAACATTTCTAAATCTTGGCATCGTCATCTTAACCCTTAACTCCTCAAAATCATCATCACCATCCACAGAGTCACCGGTGTTTTAATGCTTGTGATCCTCCCAGCCATCAGTATTACTACTTGTTATCGTCAACTTGTCATTATCATAATTGACTTAATCACCGTCATCACCACACAAGCCACTTTATTCTAGCGGCACCTAATTCCAACCTTGGCCAGTCCCTTGAAAATCAAAAGCCATAGACCACAAAACCAGAGCAGACTTAAGAGTCCTCGCCACATTTTGTCTGTGAATGCATCTCCATAACAACATAGTGCACTGGTAAGTAAAGAGAACTCCAAATAAAATACTGCAAAACCACAGAGCACTACAACACCCCACCCATGGGCAAGCAAGCACAAAACACTGCTACTCAAGACCTGCCTGGGGAGAAAAATGGGTCACCGAGCTGAAAACAAATCAGGTTGCTGGTATCATGTTTTAAAAAAAAAAAACAACGTAATATTACGCTAAAGAGAAGCCTTTTTCCCACCCAGCATGTACTAAGAAAGGTGTCAACTGTTAACACCGAAAAAGTGTCTAATTTAAGACCAACTTCTGTCATGTTACATTCAGCACGGCACTTCTTTCACTCGACAAGGATCTTGGTGTGGTGAATCACAGTAGTCTGAGATGATCCGATGTAACTAGTATCATAGGGTGAAATATAAAAGAGACCTCGCACCCAAAAATCCTTTTGTATAGAGAAAACAAGCCATAATCTTTGTTTTTATGCCATAGAAATCCAGGTCACTGACCAAGTATTTGGCTAAGCCCATCTCTTCGGGAGATTATCTGTTCCTGCTGGATATGTGAGAGCCAACCCCCGTTACATATACACTATGTAGGCTAATGCATGCACACAGGGTAGAGGCGTGTGTGCAAATATGCTATGAACAAACAAAAGCACACTCACGCACAGTCGACAAAGCGAGACAGAGCGAGAGCATTCATGGAGTAAATATTCTCCAAAAGCTCCTTCAGCTCTAAAGTACCTAAAGCTTCAGAAACGCAGAGTATGTTAACATCTGTGTACTTCTCCTTTCCTCCACACAGCTCAGTACTTTCCACAGGAAACCCTCTGTCACAAAGGTAACACCAGCCGAGCCAGACGTGGACGCTCGGAGTCACCAGCCCTCAACTGCTGCAGCTCACGCGAGACTTTGCCCCAGTCTTTGAAAGGTCACTCAAATCCTCAGAATATTGACCAGTAAAGTTCAAGCTGCTGAATGTTTTAATCAACTGAGTAATTTTAAATAATCTAGAAGAGATGTTTTCCAGTATCATTTGGGCATCCAGACTTAATTTGGCTGGCGTACTAAAGTTTTGATTGCTTTGCTCCTTTTATTGAAGGCTGTGCTCTCAGAAACGCTAAAGTCCCAACCAGGAAACCGTTGTGTCTTCAGCTGAGATGATTTTGTGACTTCAGTCACTGCTTACTTTCTTTCTCCACTAAAGCGCTGGGAACTTTGTTACGTCCGTCTACTTCTATGCAACATTGTCCATTTTACTTTGATATACTATAGTAAGGGCGGACTGTGTATTACAAGCTTTAGGTGACTTTACAGTTTCATATCACAAATAATAGGACTATTGAAAGTGAGAAAATACACAGAAAAGTGTCTTGAGCCTTATTCTTTCAGCCATCCATCAACTTAGCAAGTTCGGGCCATGGAAGCAATAGCCCAAGTAAAGAGGGAGGTAGGAAAGGAGAACTCCCTCTCCTCCGGCTCTTCTGGGGAGGGTATCAAGGCATTCCCAGGCCAGCTGAGAGATATAATCTCTACAACATGCTTGGAGTCTGTTTTGGGGATTGTTCTGAGTTGAAAATGTCTCTTGAGGCAGCACGTCACTCCCAACTCCGAAAGGCTGTTTCAACATTTTCCAACTGAGAGCCATGGCCTCAAACCTGGAGGTGCTGATTCTCATGTCCACCACTCACACTAGGCCGCAAAATGCTCCAAGGAGAGCTACATACATTAATAATATACAATAATTCATAGTATTAGAAGTGGACAGACTGACTGGTTCACTCTTATTGGCTGTCCATAACAAAAGTGTTCCCTCAGAACCAAGCACAGGTTTAACTGTAAACAGCTTTTTATGTTTTTGTTTTATATCTTAGATAGACTTGAAAAAATATGAATCTTAAAACTTCTAAATAACAACGTTTTTTGGTGGTTAAGAGTTTTGCAGTACTGCAGTATGTGAGCAAAGAAGATTATACGTATGTTTTGATGAAGCCAAATTTAAACTTTTTTGTTTTTAAGGAGCTGAATGCACTTGTCTGGTCTCTTGTTTTATTACCAACTATCCAATCAGTTTATCTAATAAACAAAGATGGAAGATTTGGTTGCGACATGTGGGAAAATAGACAAGCTGAGAATTTAAACGTCTACTATTTTGGCCTACAATCCTTTAAAGGCAAACTATGCTCTTGTGAACAGTTGCACAACGTACGTCTGAGCTCACAACAAGATTAAAACTGTTTCAAGTTTAATAGTATTTAAAGGCTTCAAGATCAAAATCCACAGAAATTTACAAGGAACTCTGTTGCTCTCATCTGTTTTGATCCACAATGCGGTTTAAAATAAAACCTGAAGGCAGGTTTGTGGAATGACATGCACGCCAGTGTACGAGTCCAGTGTACGAGTCCAGTGCACGAGTCCAGTGCACGAGTCCAGTCCACGAGTCCAGTGCACGAGTCCAGTCCACGAGTCCAGTCCACGAGTCCAGTGCACGAGTCCAGTCCACGAGTCCAGTGCACGAGTCCAGTGCACGAGTCCAGTGCACGAGTCCAGTGCACGAGTCCAGTCCACGAGTCCAGTGCACGAGTCCAGTGTACGAGTCCAGTGCACGAGTCCAGTGCACGAGTCCAGTGCACGAGTCCAGTCCACGAGTCCAGTGCACGAGTCCAGTGCACGAGTCCAGTGTACTTCCCTGCACAGCACAGCTTCAAACACACATCTGACACATCCTGATGCTGTATCCTGGTAATCATCATGCAACTCTGATGTATTTCAAAGTACAAGCTTCTGAAGAGGAAACACCCCCCTCTCCTTTCTTTAAAGATAGAAGTGTTGTTTCAGGGAAACGTTTCCTGTGATATCTCTGTTAGAAACAATCGGTCTCTGGTGTCAGCAAGAGCTCAGGAGAAAATTTAATGTAGGCAGACAACAAGTCTTGCATGGCAACGAAGTCAAATATATGACAGTCGCTAAAGGCGAAGACCACTGCAGACTCTTCAATGTCACGATGTGTTCTTGTTTTTGTGGTTATTATCCTTCAGGTTAACTGGTCACAACCAGACCACAGACCAGACTATAATTATACAAAAGCAAAGGGGGAGAAAAAAATCATGATAATAAACAAATTCATTGCAGCACTTTTAGACTGATTTGCATTGCAAACAAATTGACTCTCTAAACACAGCACACAAACAATATAACTGCAAAAACAAGTTGCACCCTAAAATCATTGACTGGATACTAGTTGGATTTTCACATCCAGACATCAGACAGTGCATCTAACCGCTGACCTTCTGAGGATTACAATGATGGGAAACGCATGACTGGACTGTTCAATGATATGGAAAAGGGAAGTTAGGCTACACGTTTGATGCAGCACAGACACTCAGTAAGGGAATGTGAGATGACAGAGTAAAAGCAGCTGGGGCCCTGTTTTTTTATTTAAATAAGAGCCTTCAAATGTTTCAAACGTATAATAAGAGTCAGAGTTAATCAAGAAGCAGTGATAGAGACATCAACAAAAGCAGAGGAACATTTGTGAAGGAGTGTTAAAAGAACAAAAAAATGTGTGTGTGGTCATCAGTGTGTCCTAACCTGTGAGTATGGCCATGATTGGTGGCGTGGAGTCTCCTGATGACCTCCTCACTGAAGTCAAAGTGAACCCTTCCCCTGGCACAGGGTGAACGCCGGTACATTTCCCCGACACACACATTCACTCACTCACGCACACTAGCTGGCATATACCATCTCACATTCAGCCACAAACACGTCACAGCGCTCCTAATGTGTCCTTGTCAAAACTTGTCACACACACACACACACACCTCTCATGAGCTCACTATTACAAAAAAAAACAATACTCACGTTTGTCTCACAACCAACTGCTACCACAGGAAAAATAAATAAATGAATAAATAAAGAAGGTGGCACCATCACACACACAATCTTCTCATCTGGGCAGCAAAACAAGACTCAAGGCAAGATGTTCTACACCCATGTTACCTATGAAGTCTCGGTTACTGAAAAGTTACTCAGCAGATTATCCATCAGCCACCCTCTCCGTGGCACAAATAAGAGCAGCAGATAGGTATCCGGACACCCGTCCGCACACTCGATCTCATGTTAAACACAGCAGCAATATCAGCAGCAGTCCACACGTCACATCAAGGAACTCTTTCAGCCCTCGTTCACACTCTGTCACACTCCTCTCTCTATCTCACTCTCTCTCTGAGCTCTCTTTGCTGACTTTTCTCCTCGTCACATACACCACACTTCCTCCCCATGCTGTGCAAAAGTGTATGTGTGTATAGTATAGAGGCGTGTGTGTGGAGCTCTCTTCCCTTCAGGCAGCCCAGCAGAGTAAGGAGGAAGGCTTAAATTCTGGAGTGGAGTCACTGGAGTGGAGTCATAACTCATCCATCACTGACAACCCAGTTAGCTTTAATTAACCCTTGTATTTATGGAGAACACGCAGATGTGTGTGAACTACCTATTCAAAAGATGAACTGACCGAACTGTTAACTGAGTTAATTTTCCATTAAATGGCTCAACAAGACCCTGAAATATATTCTGCTGTGCATTACACTTCTTATGCGTTACTAGTGACTGGTGTATTAGTAGATGAAAGATTGAAACACAGAGTATATTGATAAAGAAGATCTCTTCACAGCTGTTTGCTGGTAAAAACTTGAAGTAACATTACATTTTTAATTTGTACATGCAAACAGCTACATTAAAACATACGGCTATATAAACTATTTCTCACATGCTTGTGTAATATGATCTAAAAATACTGAAATAATTGTGAATGAACGCTGTGAAGCCAACCCCACTCCGAGCTCGCGTTCTCTGAGGCAGGGACCTGCAATTTGCCGACCAGGTCTACCTTAAATGGCAGCATGTGTCTGTGCAGGAAAGAGAGGCGGCATCTGCCATCGTCTCAGGGGGCTGCGCTGCGCGTGAATGCAGAAAACTACAGTAATGCTCAAGCTCCCGCTTCATGATGAGTCTGGCGGCAGACATGGTAAAGAGAAAGACACACAATGTGAGACAAATGTGTTTGAAAGAAGGGTTTGAAAGAAAAGGAAGCATTCACTTTTAAAAACAGTGTAAAGCTATGGAGAGATGTATTGTTTCTGTATTAGTGACCAACGTTTTTATTTGTTTTCTGTTTTTCATTTCATTATAAATAAAAAAAGAAATCATAAAAGAATGTAAATTTGAAAAAGTAAAGGACACAGCATCTACTCACATGAACAGTATATCTTTACGTCTCAATGAATTAGACTGATTATACGCAGTATGATACGCTAGAGCTCCCCTTTTGTGTATTATAACAAAGAAGGCAATAAGAAGAACAGCATAAAAATACGTACATGAGTCTAGATTCATTCAATTGTTTTCTTTTTAAAGGTAGGGTAAGAGATTTCTGGATAAGGTCTCATCTGTTGATATTTGAAACCGATCATCAACAAAACACGAGGAGATAGTTTTTCCCTTCTTCCCTCTCCAGTGCTCCTCAAGAAAAAAAAGAAAAAACATGCTCCATTAACATTTCCAGGCCGCGACCCCCCTCACACCATGAGCATAACCCCCCCGTTGGTTACTGGCTGCAGCAATGTTTTGATTATATATATTTTTAAGAGTGTACTCAAGAGATGAGCAGCAAGCAGATGGTGAGGACATATTCACAAAATATGTTCTGAGTTAGAAAACATTAATAATTGGCATATTAGCATATATATTAAATATAATTACCAATAGTTACCATATCTTTAATGTTCATTCAACACTTTAGGACCTCAAGTGATCATAGTTGTAACAAATACATTTTATATAGTTTTTGGTTTTGAAGCATGTGTATCAGAGTTTTCACAGTTAATTAAACTAAGACTAAAACTGAAACTAAAATTGAAAATAAACAATGCAAAACTAACTGCCACGAAACAGAATTCCAGGTAAAATTAATTTGACTTTAATTTTGCTTTCAAGTTTTTGCTTTTAAGTTTGCACAATTTTTGTAAGTATAAGTTTTTTTACTCTCATTTAATAAACAAAAATGGGAAGCTAAAGCTACTGATGTGCTTGTTTAACTGAAACTGAAATAAAAAAACAAAAAACAAATAAAAAAAGCTATTAAAACTCTGATGTGTTTTAATTATAAATGAAAGTTTATGATGACTCACTTTTGAGAATATATTTAAAATGGAGAAATTGGCTCCAACAAATGTAGTTTTTGTGTAAACCACCAGCGATGCTTGTAATTCTAAGGATCACAGAGATTCAGAGATCACTTTCTGACCATGTTCACATACACATACATTTGGAAATAATAACATTCTAGAAATAAAACATGATAGGGCTTACATGGGTAACTATGAGTTTCCCTTCTTAGCATTCACATGACATTCCACAGAAAATGTGTCTGAACTGACTCAGAAAGACAAGGCAATTAAAAAAAAACACAAAGGGGAGGAGCAGAATCACCAAGAGGAAAACCTGAATCACTACTACGTTGCCACAATGCCGCTCGTCCGACTGCTTCTCAATAAACACAAAGACAAGAGAGGCGGAAGATATGGTATCCACAGGGCTCTTTGTGTCCAGGATGACTAAACCATGACAGTCTTCCTTAACTATGTCTGGAGGGGTAACCGCAGGTGAAAAAGATTATTGAAAGAGCTTCTTGGCTTGAAGTACATCTGCTGATGATCTTGTTCATCATGCAGCCCCAAATAAATCTATAAAGAACAGAAAATCCAAAGCTCTCAATATATGTCATTTGAAAAGATTAAGGAGACTTTCTTCTAGTGAAAACAGCTGAATAAATAGCAACCAACACCCTGGCATGACGTAGCAGGCGTCTTTCTTTTTATAAGCTTTGCCCTGCTTAGTTTTATTTGATCAACCATTAGAATAAGCAATATGCCAAGATAGTAACACTATAAACCTTGACAACACAATACTCTTGTGTTAAGCACCAGATTTAATAATAGTGCTTCGGAGGGCTTTTCTATACAACCCACACCACATCAAAACTGATTATTTTGGCTTTTACTCTGATATGAGAATGCAGGCTGCCTTTTCTGAACATTAGAGGGCGCCATTCCTTTGCACAGAGGAGAAAGTCTGAGGGTGAACACTGTTATCATCAGTGGCCACATGATGGCAGTGTTTTCACAGCATTTCACATTGAGTGCCTGCTGGAAAAAACCCATGCAACTCACATTTACAGGACGTAGCATGCAAGACGTGCTTCCAGATGAGCCGAGGCCTGTGGAAGCCCTCCGAGCCAGCATTATACACAACGTGAACATAGCTCTTTCAAATGTTACTTTGCGTTTAATCAAAACGACAGCCGTAAAGGCTCAGAGCATCAATGCAGAAGCTGCTCTGTGGGAATTGACACAAAGTGATAGGAGCCTGTGATCCCCGTTTCTTACACTCATAATAAATGTGAATAAGGGTGACAGGAAGGTGTGCTATGAATATGAATCTATCAAGATGCAGGGAAACTCAATACATATCTGCAAACCCATCAGTACAACGCAAAGAACATACATTCAGGAATGTTGCTCCAATTAATCCAGTTCATTCAACTAGAACCCTCGTTTTTTTTTTTTTTCAGTCGTGGATGGGGATAATTAATTTAAGATAAATACAAACAATAACCACAGTTTTATGCCAAGCATCACATTTTTTTGTTCTCTTGCTGTAACAGCACTTCATACGGAAGCACAGAACAGTAATTAAACAATGGTCGGGCATCTGTTTGAAATCGTAAGAGTAGCCTTAGTAGTAGTCATAATATTGCGCCTCTGGGTTTACCTTGTGATTTGAGTTTTTAGTCAAAGTGGAGATGAGGAAACATCCACACATACATGCAGGCATCCATGCATATAAAAAGACTGCTTTTGCTAAATGTCTTTTGAGGCAGCAAAACACAAAGTAAAGCTGGAAATAGAATCACAGCAGCATTTGACATAGCCTGACAGGCACAGTATCACCTCTGTTGCGAATGCTTTCCTTAGTGATGCGATCACGTTAAATCAGGATCAAACAACATGCACAATCTCTTAAAGTGCTGTAAATATAAACTCTGCAAAGGGAGACAGAAGCATGAAGTACAAAAGGGCAGACACCAGAAAGAGAAGTTCATAAAAAACAGAGCATAAATAGGAACAAAGAAGAGAAAAATACAATTCCTGTGACAATCAAATATTCCACCTTGTGTGTCTGCAACTTTCAGCCTCGATTCACAAGTTCTGATTCGTGAGCATTTATAACATCACTATTGACTCATCAAATGATCAAGAGGATCAGTTACAACAAACATGATCTTCAGTGTGACACTGGTTGGTTTTCTTAACATGTTAGATAAATGATCCACAGAAGTATTGAATGTCTGCAGCTCTCACTCTGCATAAACAGAGCAGCAGGTGGGTAAATGATTTTTAGTGCAAACAGCTGTGATGATAAAATACTATAAGCTCTTCGTGGCTGTGGTATAGTCCTGAATTTCTGTCTCTTTACAGCATCCTCTGGAGCTCATAAGTCATCAACCAGTTTGCAGTAGAACGTATTAAATATGGTCTCAATAATGTTTGGTTACAACCCAGCGGAACTATAAAAGAAAAGGTTCAATTTTTACTGGACACACCATCAGGCCTATTAACCCGCTAATGTGCTTCGTATAATAATATGGTAGTTAGGGAGCTACAAAAATATGTTTTGAGAAAAAGAAAGACATGTATTTGACAAATGTGTCGTTTTGGGTGAGTGAAAACACAACAGATTAGTACTCTGCATAAGCGGAGTAATCTGTAGTATCCGTATCTGAGCGTACAGCCGCTTGCTCTCTGTCTTTGACTTAGTGGTCTTTGGCGTGTGAGTTTATATCACAGAACATACTTTTATGACCTCTCATAGTTTGAATTTGCTCATGGTCATTGAGTCGCAGCTCTTCATCACAGGTAAGGATGTTAAGTTGCCACAGAAACCTCACTTTTCAGGTAAATAGAGCGGCACAAAAAAGAAAAACACACACAGATCTCGAAACTCTGGCTTCAGCATGAACACAACCCTGAACAAACCATTCATCTGCTGACATATCTGACAGAGATTCCTGCAGCATCCGTCCAAATGACGAATTAAAGCAAAGAAGCAGATAAGGTCAGCAAAGAAATCATACGCTCTTCTTATGCCCATGCTGCCTGATTTCAGTCAGATAAAAGGGAAAAATGTAAGAGACACGACTGTTTGTCGTGCTGCTTTTATCACAACATACTCCAGGTTCTCAGGACTCCCTGCTTCATCTCTCTCATCATAAAACTAATTCCCCCTCGGTGAAAAAGAGGGCACTGCAGTCATTTCCTCCTGTGATTAACCTAATCCCTCTGCTGATGGGTGCGCCTCTCAGCGGCTGCAGTATTACGCATTCGACACCAGTTGTCTGCCGTTGTGACGACCTCGAGCATGCTCAGATCACATCACCGTCAGCAATCTAATCTTGAGTCAGACAGAAGGGATCCCACAATTTTCCTCCTACAGTCCTGTTTACTTCTCCCAAATGCAACATTCACTGCTGTGCACAATCTTCCACCCATCCATCCATTTTCTATACCCACATAGTCCCATACAGGGTCAACAAAGTTCTGCTGGAGCCTATCCCAGCTAATTACGGGCGAAAGCCATCAGTACACCTTGTGCATGTTGCCTGTCCATCGCAGGGCCACATATAAGGAAAAACAACTACACACGCTGTTATGTCCCACGTCCAGTAATCCTAGTATACGACGTGCAAAATTCTGCAAAGGATTAAAATGCACTCCAGAACACCTCGTAGACATAAAAATCTAAACTTAAATACCATTTTTTTTAAATGAGTTTCTTTTTCCTGCGCTCAGAGTATTCATGGTTAATGTGTGGCCACCTCAGTCTCAGTGGTTCATGTGCTGTAGCAGACACATGGAACCAGTGGAAATCTATGATATGGACAAAAATTAACAATATTTTATGCATTTTAAATATGAGTGATTTAATTTACTCCATTTTCTGTTGTTTTCTTGCTTGAGTTGAGCTTTCAATAGTTTTTGAGTTTTGCACCCTGAATGTGGTGGTATGTGGACTACACCTGTCTGTTTAAGAGTAAAAAAAATGACTATATTGCTAGTATTTTTGATAGTGCTTCACCGTTCTCTCTAAAAATACTACATATATTTCTTTGACCTGATTGTCTAAGTATAAAGTCTTAGCTGGCTGTAGTTAGAGATCTTGGAAACTCTGCAGCTCCCCATCAGGACAGGTCTTCTGGACAGCCAGGGAAACCTCGGGGTCTGACGTAAAGTTAATCTGTGCTCTTTGACAAAACATGTTTATTTTGTTTTAGGCGCTTGCTTAAATTTAGCAGCACGTGATTGATTTCAACTAACTAAACTGGGTAATCAAACCGGTGTAAATAGTAATGGCAGTGTTCGCCTCTGTTTTAAAGCAATACATGCAATCAAATTTATTGTACTTGATTATATTTTTTGAGCATTCTCCAGCATGCATCATATTTTAGATGAATATATATGCATAGAACTGAAATGATCGTCCGCACCTGGCCAAGACATGTTAAAGCAGAGATATTTTTTTAATACTCTTACGATGGACTGGCTACCTGTCGAGGGCGCATCCCTGCCCTTTACCTGAAGACAGCTGGTACAGGCTCCAGCAGAGCTCCACGACCCTGGATATGATGAAGTTACTATGAACATTGGCTGGATGGATGGTTCACTTCAGGTCCATAATGATCAGATGTAGCAAAGTAAACAAAACAAACGTTAAAACACACGTCACTGCTTTCTTTCAAACACACAACGCGTATCTAATTAAAATAGTTCATCTGGAATTGTTGATCTACTGTTTTTTTGTTGTTTTATTTTCCAGTGTGTCCAGTCAGCAATGTTCTTTTGGGGATGTTGTGGTGGAAATATTTAAAGCAAAGAACACGGATGGCTTGCGTTTAGGGTTAGAGAACTCCATCGTGACATGAGAACAGAATCAGGTAACAAGCCCCACATGTGCCAGTTTTCCTCTCGCTGGCTCTTTCCTTTCTGCTTCTAAATGCTGCATTGTTTTATCTTCTCCGTCTCCCCCTGTCAAGCTACAAGAGCCGTGGGAGAGTTAATCCACAGAGTGGCTGCAATTCAAAACAATGATTCACTTTAGGACCACAGATCAAGGAGAATACGTGATGTAATGTTATTCAAATCTCTACGGTGACAGAACTGTACATGCCTTAGTAAATACAGAACATGTACGAAAACTTTTGTTTGTTTGTTTTACTTACGTTACATTTCAGCAATTTTGCAGTTTTAACTACTTTTACTTTAGGCTACAATTAGCTTAATTATTCTGCTGGATGAGCCTTTACTGAATTGCATAATTAGATTGGGTGCCACTGAAATCCCCAAAGAGGAAATGTTTCCCTCGTTCATGTAACTCTGTACTATTACATTTCACTGAGGCAATGCGAGAAGCTGAAACCTATTTGCGCCGGCCTTAACGCTTTCCTATACTACATCTGGCACTAGTAGACCAAGAACAAGAGAACGCACTTTTGAATGTATGTGAAGAAATGTAAACACAAATTTGAATAAAAACCGTTTTAAGTCCAGACACGCGCTGGGGAGTTGATATGGATGGAAATATCTGTGTCAGTGATGAGACAGAAGAAAAGCAAGACAGTCCTTTGAAAGCAGGTTAGGACGGGAGGGAAATATGAAAGGGGCTATTTTCACACCACGGTTTGACTCCCACGCACTGAGCTGATTCGCTCGCGGCATTAAGTGTCAGCAGTTTTCAGCAGTGATGCGCAGACAGTCCAACGCTGAGCTATACTGAACACTACAGAGAGCTAAATGTAAGACTCTTAAACACTGTGTCTACTAATCTCTTTCAACTACAAACACAAGTACACCCTGTGATGGGCTGCTGATGTGTTCAAGGTGTAGCCCACCCTTCACCAATAACAGCTGTCCCTCCATCCCTTCACAACCCTGAACTGGATGGATGGAAATATAAATACTGTATGTTTAAAGGAAGCTTACCTCAACGCAGTTCCTTGTTCTCTGAACAAACAGCCCATAGGCACTAAAACCTATCGGATTCATGGAGATCAACAGGATTTTGTACATTTGGTTTTGTGATGGCGAGCACGAGCCTCAAACGAATATATATATATAGTTGGAGCCTTCTCTCCTGCTTGCACCAAGTTTTGGTATTTTGCAGATAATAAGCGGCTAGTAAGCTGGAAAAATGTTGTTTCTAACATGTAACATGTATGTGCGAGAGGCAGTTTAAACCATGGACTGATTAAAACTCTAACCACGTAGCTTTAATTGCTAAACCCAACTAAACTCATTACAACTGCATTAGCACTCATGGGGCTTATTGTACAGTGTAAACGTCAAACGTATTTGTTTTTTTTATAAAAATATAGGCATGCAAATATTCTAGTTATGTTGAGGTAACAGGCAACAGAGACGCAATGTCTCAATTAGCTGAGACTACATTCCTAAGCTTAATCAAAACATTTGTTTAGTCAAATCAAACAAATGCTTTTGTTGCATAAACTTAAGTAAACAAAGGATCATGGAAAACTCACCATCCATCACATCAGCCTTCTGCAGCTGCTATGAGCCATGATTTCATCAGAAAGCAAAAGTCTGCCGCTGAACATGAAGTCAGCGACAAACAAACAAATAAATGCCATTTCCTAGTAAAGCGAGCGGTTCAAAATCTTACTTTTCCTACATGTCTACATACCAGACCCAGGTGTGGCGACGAATGCAGAATGGAACGATGGGAACTTCCAGCCTGGGAGATGCCTTCGTCATCATCGTCATCATCATCATCTTAGTTATGCTTGTAATCAAAAATCCATTTGTTTTTTATTTATCTATTGTTCTCTGAAAGTCTCAGTTTAATAACTTACTTGGTTTGATTCATCAAAAATGAACACACAAATTGCTCAAATTGCAATCTTGCAGCAAACACAAAATCATCCCTTCCTGGAATCCCACTCTGAATGTTTAGAGAAAAGTCTCAGAAATTTGAAAAAGATAATTAGAAAAAAAATAAAAAGAAAAAAACCCTCCAGATCTGTAATTTTTATAACTACTTTCAGTTTTAATAATCGACAGCATAAAATCCTCCTTAATGATCGTCGCTGCCACTTCTCATGCACGGCAGGGTATAAGCTTTTAAAAAGAATGAAACAAACAACTGGCTTAAATGCACTTTAAATCCTCAATCCTCATTTTGTCACTGCAGACGGAGCTAAATGTTCATGGTGCTGCCACAGTCTTTAAAGTCCTGGCAGTAAAAAGGTCAAACAAGAAAAAAATAAACAAAAGATAAAAATGTGACTCCTGAGGATCCTACTGTCAAACATTAATAATCTATTCCACACCAGATTTCATCGAGCATCCAGAGCCTCGTTTCACGTCTCTTACGATCCCAGTCCTTATGAACCCGATACTGTTCCACTTTCTAGCTTCAGCCTTGCTTCAGGCCTGACGGACCATGCACGGGTCACATGTCATGGATGATTTATGAACCCCCCCCACCTGATAAGAGTAACTGTATATTTGCATGCAGCCATCTCAGCAGCTGCCACACAATCCAGCACAATCCAGCACAATCCAGCACAATCCAGCACGAGAGTTTACATTTAACAACCGTCCTACTGAGCCTTAGTATCTTATCAAGCTGCTGGAGGACTTTGTATAAATTCACTTTACTGCAGTACTATTTGCCCTTAGATTCCTGTTGGTGCATCAGTTGTAGTGATGACAAAAATTACACCCAATTACTAAAAGCATCACATCATTTGACAACATTCATAAACAGTCTCTTCTTGTATTACAACAACGTCCCTCACAGTGCTTTATATCACCAAAGACACGTTCGTGTTGCCCGGCATGCTAAACGGATCTACACCAGACCTCCTTGAACAAGAACACCATCCCTGCTTTTGAAAGCAGTGCACACACGGGGTAAAGCCACTGGCTGATACTCAGCTCGACGCGTGAGATTCAGCAAGCACAAACACTTCCAAGCTGAATACAAATTCTGTTTCTGCACTGTTGCCCACTTTGATAGTTCACTCGCTGTGCTTCTGTGCAGCAGCATGTGAAACCGCCGAGCAACAAGTGGGTTCAAAAGCACTCGACTTGTAGCTCCGTGTGGTCGGCGATTGTTTGCTTAGAAATTCTGTGCTTTTCACTGTATCCAGTTTCTTTGAAAAAAAAAAAACATAATTATAATGGAGAAAAGAGCAAGAGCTTTTTAGCCTTGTGAGCTGACTAATAAATGAAAAAGTTTAAGTCAGCCGCACGCATAAAGTGGAGACTGAGTGACAAAGCATCATCAGTAAACATTTAAGATCAAATTAACTGGTGTGGAGACAGGAAACAGAGGTAATATTTAGTTATTCAGTCAGCATACATTTTCCATTCTCTTCAGTCCACGTTCGTTCATCATACACCATGAATTTGGTGAAAAAAGAAAGGCGAGGCAGCTGCTCTTCATTTCGTTGAGGTTTTCAAGACTAGCTAAGGGGCAAGAATATGCAAATGGTGGTACGGTGTTGTAGGTAGAGGAGGAAATGTTCAGACTGCCAACGAGGCGTTTCGTACGCAGCAGATCCGGAGTGATGCCCTCAGAGCGGAGAAGGATCCTTTGGGTGTGGACAGCAGGAATTTTGCAGCTTATTTAATTGCAGCAAAGGTTTTATAAACACACTAAATGAAAAACTAAAAAATGTTTCTTGCAATATATGTCCTCTTTTACTAGTGTTTTATGAAAGAGAAAAAAGTAATCTGAGATCTACAAATCGGGCTAATCTCTGGAGATTTGTCACCTCAAACACCTTAAAAAAAGAAGATTAATACTTTTAATATCTAATAAATAAATTAAATATGACATCATAGCCATTTAGGAGGATGAACCTTTACCTTGTTGTGTTTAATGATTAAACAACACTTAGTTCAATTCATTTACAGTACGGAAAGAATCCTTTTTCCAAGTTAGTTATCAAATCTGAAAGCTTCCTGAAGTTACTGAGATGAAAATAACTCATATCAGATTTGTGACTTGTGGGGGAAATAAAAGAGACTTGATTGGGATTATAAGGTTCGGGTTCCATCAGGTTTGTTTACTGCAGTGTTTTGGATGATTAAAGTAGCCAAATGAGGTTCTGCAATTGTACTTCAGCTGCGTGGCAAACTGGAAGCAAGTTTTGCATAATCTGCATCGATTCCATTTGTTCAATATGCATAAACCAAAGCAGCATTAAACTGTTAAACAGCAACATAGCGCTGCTGGATTTTATTATTATATCAGTATTTTTTTTCCTCTCCCGAAAGCTGAGACCTGCACCTCACCTTATTAGCAAACATCTCCCACATGGAGCGTGACTCAAAGTTTAGTTTACAATCATGCACAGCCAGTCTCACTCAAAACACACAAACGCTTTATTTCAAAATAGAGGATGAAGAGAAAATGCTGCTCAAATATAAAGATGGCAGGCAAAACACATTAAAATATATTTAACATTGCAAAATTATTGCAATCTATTCTATATTTTCTGTTCTTCTCATGAATATTTGATTAAGAACTAAAAGTATGGACCTCTTAGCCTGCAGATCAACAAGCGCTACAATAGTTTCTCATGTAACTGATATCCATCATGAAAACAAGCCAACCTCCATCCTTGTACTCAAACCTAATGATTGTGATCCTCCCATTTAAAAACAGATGTTAAAGTAGGAAAATTCTGAACATAAAATCATGTGCTGCAGTAGATTTGGCTTCTTTTTTTTTTTTTTTTTAAAGAAAGATAAGAAATTTGCAGCTGCTTGAATCTGTAATATCTGAAAAGTCTGTGTGGGTGAGGATGAACCAGGAGGAGTGTTGTGAGTGAGGGATTCGAGTTTTGAAATCACTGGTGTAAATGAGTTGCTGACTGGAAGAGGAAAAGAGAAACGTCAGAAGTGAATGTTTATTCCACTCCATTCTTGATCAGTCATTTGTGAAAATAAAAACTGATGGATTCTAACTTCCTCTTATTTAAATGAATGGGAATTATGTGATTACATTTAAATATCATCAGCATCCATTCAGAAATGAGATGAGAAATTATTTATGTTACCGGGCCTCCTTCGTACTCCCGCTGTCAGGTCATAAAGGAGAAAAACATGCTGCTCAGCTTGTTGCCACCACCGCTGTGCCTGCCAACGCATGTCACCGCCAACCGCCGCCCCAGCATCGACCTGTGGGCTCCAGATCTTCATGCCTCCCTGCCGGGGGAACGGGGGTCTTCATTGATCTTGCTCTGCTCTTGCTTTAGTTGACTTTAAATTATGCCTCACAGGGAGCGACAAGAATCCTCAACCCTATGCTGCAAAACAAGATCTATAGACTTATTTGTGTCCAATTAAAATGGTCTCTATCAATATGTTAAATGGGTGTGTGCATTGCATTCAGAGTCTTTAAACACATGGGTACACCTTTTTTTTTACAGATTAAACTTTTTTGTACGTGGATTAAAGGAAGGGAAATGTAAAATTCAACTACATCAACACGCCTCGTCTGTTGCATTCAGGCTGTGATGCATTTTGTCCTTGACACAGAAACCAGACATGAAACCCTCAAACATGTACAGAGTGGTGCAAAGGCCACCACTAAAACGACTATGTTATTATCACCAGGACCCCATGTGGGTCTCGACGCTTCTCAATCTGTTTTCATAAATTGTGTCTGCATATGTCACTGTGACGCAAGGAGACAGCAGCAAATATTGCCGTCTGGTTGCTAAGGCTCGAGGTTTCAACAACGCTATCCGTCGAAGCGCTTCCTACTCAGAATCTCGTTTCCATCTTTGGCTCTTTCTCTTTCCTCTTTTCCGCTCATTCTGTGAGGTACAGATTTTTTTTTTTAAACAGATTTCCTCATTCTTTATTAAAGCTTTTTATTTTTATTTATGTCAGTTCAACCTTTCTGTAATCTCTTTTTTTCTTTTTGTTAATACTCTTGAAGTCAGTCCACTGTTGCTTATCCCTAGATTTCCACCCGTCCCGTCTCTTTTATTTTTCATGATTGAGCATGCAATTATCTAATTTCTTATCATTACATATCAGCATCAAATTGTGTATCCGTATGTTTGCAGCTGCGCTCCTGACCTTTTTGTCTTTAAAATCAACAAAACAAACAAACAAAAAAAAAAATCAACATGGGACTGAGGCTCCTGTGAGCTCGTCTCCCATAAATAACAGCATCTAAGTAGGACACATGGGATTTTGTTTACCTCTTCTTTGAGGTTCTTTTTTTTCTGTCTGAAGTGAGAAAGTAACAGCTTGATCACCGCAGCGATCTGGCTTTTTTGTTCATGGTGTCCACAGGATGCAGCCGTTTCTCCTTGACCCTTTACAAACTGATGCAACATATTCATTTAGTTGTGCTCATGAGGGGCACCTTTGACCTTTAACCTTGATGACCTTCTCTCTTTTGTAGCTCTATTCCTAAACATCTATTACTCATTTTTAGGAATGTTGTACACAATGTTGAGATTGTACACATGCTCCCAGCAGAAGGGTAACACATACACACAACACGCACGTCACAGTCACACCCGTTGATAAGTCGGAGGTTTTGCAATCAGCTGCAGATCCCCTCCAGAAGCCCGTGATGAGCTTTCCTGAGGAGGCTGAGCTGCAGGATGGTCAAACTCTGGACTTGTCAGATACCGTGGCAAAAGCTGGTATGTGTTCCTGCACCTCTGCCTGTCCAACATTTTCAGTTGCACACATCAACACAAGTTGTTACATAAGCATGAGTGAAGGATTGCATACACTGAAGCGGTCCAAAGGCTTTAGCACTTCCAACTTATTGCGTCTTATCTCTTTAACAAGAAATTAATGCAACCTTTAATCTTGATGTGTTTTTCAGAATGCTTTCATGGCTTACAGACGCCAGCCATGCTTACATAATATCCAACTACCGTGTCGTGCCATGCTGCTTCCAGACTACTTCTGGGACTTCCATTAGAGAAATGGGAGAGGTATACCTCGTGTCTTTAAAGCAAATGCTGCAAAGCATTTAACTTTCAGGAATAACTGCAGTCCTTTCGCCTGCTATGTGTCGGGATAGGCTCCGACAGACCCCCGTGACCCTGAGAAGGAGTAAGCGGGTATAGATGGATGGAATAACTGCACTCTGACAGTATTTCTAGCGGAGGTCAGCAGTATCTGCTTAAATCAGTGCCCTCCGTAGGACTCTGTCACACAATTTGTACTTATTAACAGTCAACTCATCATTTTTTTATTCCCATTTTATTTTTAACATGTGAATTTTCCTTAGTAATTTATTGTGCAACTCTACAAGTTCATTTTACAGCTTAGTATAATTAAACGCAGGCAGCGTTGGGCTTTGCTGCGATGCTCTCTCATCATGATTTAGAAATCAGTGGAACATCATCCTAAACAAATGAGCTCAACATGTCACAGATTTTAGGTTCAAATCATGATTATGCTAAAAGACAATATTGTTCACAATAAAGCCTTGTTTTAATGTACCTAATCATGCGAAACTGAACTTTGTGTTCAACAGTTTATTGGAGGTAAATAAAAAGCAACAAAAAAATAATTTGTTCTGATGTTAACAGTCATAGTAGTTAGATGTTACGCTTTATTAAAAGGACGGTATATTAAATACATCACCTGGAGATTAAATAAAGTAAATTACATGTTAGGACACCTAACATGTAATTTACACCTCTGGCCACTTGGTGGTATCTGGCATCCCCTTTGACTAAGGCAGACCTAACATTGATGCTCCTTGACCATAATAAATGAATGATTTAACTATATGACATTAAAGATGGTGACTTATGGACCTCTGATTTTGGCATCAAAAAGCTACAAAGGAGCTATGCATCTTATTTAGCGCCTTTAAATGAGAAAATACCAAATTACAAATTGCCTTGGCCGCCATATAAATATGGTGGCATATTTACGTCCAAAATATATATGAAAAAACAGTTAAAACCAAAAAGGTGTTTTAATGGAAAAAAAAAAAAGTTTAGGGTAAATTTCAAGATAATGCAAAAAGACAACATGACACAAGATATTCAAGACATTTTTTGATGTAGTACACTGTGGTGATGTTGTATTTTTACAACAACAACAAAGCAGGAATAAGCTTTTCTCAATCAACAAGAGTTTAGGTTAGATGATACAATTAGGAGCTTGTGGCTACGCAGCGCTCTGAGTTAGAGTACCCTGGAAGTTCCAGGTTATCCTGTGTCATGGATGCTCACATCACCAGTGACACCGATGTAAAGGGACCTCTGTGTGTTTGCTTGTACATCCTGGGTGTATGACTGGATCCTTTTTCTGTGTGACCATTGTATACCAAGTCTGACATCACAACCCCTGCAGCTGCAACCACACACACAAACACCTCAGTCTCTGCAACCTGAGTCTAGGAATCAAATTCTACTAGCCTCTTTTACACACACACACACACACACACACACACACACACACACACACACACACACACACACACACACACACACAGGTAGCTCTAAATTAGATGGAGAGCCTTATAATTCATATGACATCAGGGGCACTTCAGAGACTCACATTAGTGAAACGTACATCACAGTAGATCAGAAATGAAAAGAAAGACAGTCTTTACCAGCATCAGCACACAGAAGGACAAGCAAATTCTTTTTTATAACACTGCTCTGCTCATCTTCCACAACTCCATGCTCTAATTCCACCATCATGCACTCTCCATCACGACATTTCGCCATCACTCACTCAGCTCCTCTGTCCCGTCACCTTACCCTCGACAATTTCTTGTGCTGTATTATTTAATAGGGAAGAGTGTTTTGTTAGTTGTTTGTGCAACTACTGTGACTGTAGTTCACCAGTGCACTCCCGACTGCACTCCGAAAAATCACTTTCACTTTGGCTGAATGATGGACTTTCATCATGTTTGCTCACAGTGTAGCACATCCCAGGTGTCCAGACCATGTGGCAACATTTCACAATTCACACCACGTCATCACGAAGGCAAGGGGGAGGATTTGAGCGAGTAAGAGCTCCATGAGCCCAGTGGTGGAACAGCTCAATGAGGGCGTTAGAGGATTGTTTTAATCCTTTACTGCTGCCCATCAATCTATTTGCTTTGCAGCAGCATTCACATTGTTCAGTGACAAAACACAGCCTGCTTAAAAACATTAAGCCCTGCATAGTAAGGGATCAGTGAAAATAAAATGCAAAGAGAAAATTAAGTAATAGAAAGTAGACAAAATGAATAACATGATACCATCTATCTATCTATCTATCTATCTATCTATCTATCTATCTATCTATCTATCTATCTATCTATCTATCTATCTATCTATCTATCTATCTATCTATCTATCTATCTATCTATCTATCTATCTATCTATCTATCTATCTATCCATCCATCCATCCATCCATCCATCCATCCATCCATCCATCCATCCATCCATTTTTAAGAAAACAAGGGAGCCCCAGAATGAATAAATGGATCCAGAACAGAACAGGCATTTTGGAAAATCGAAACAGGTGTGAAAGAAAACACTTCTCGTCTTCTTTAATTCTGGTCCAGCTGAGTCACCTCACTGCAGTGACTGCAGGACTAAACCACCACTCATCTGCCCTGAATTCATTTTGCAGGAATGCCTCTGATAAATTATCAAACAAGCAGAGTCCCAGTCACTATGGCAGCTGCAAAGGTTTGGCTCTGGCAGCACCATCTAAAAGTCAAAATTGTTACGGTGGCACATAGTGATGCAACAGTCTACATCAGCATGGGTGAGGGATCGATCTCTGAGCTCCTTTCTAAGGTTTCTACACAACTTTGTTTTACCTCTAACCATCCCACTGCACAAGTCAACATTGACACGCTCTCTCTAGAAGTATTCAAAATTCTCTAAATGTACTCACAAATAATAGAATTTGAGATTAAAAACATTGTATTTCCAGCCACATAAACTTGTAATCGTACCACACAAAGTCAGCCAATATACAGTTTATGCACGTTTAAAGCGTAACCGATTTAAATGTGTTGTGCCTTTCTCTCTTGATTACATCATTCCAAGATCTCTAATGAATTACCCGGCTCGGTCACTGACTGTTAAAGCACTTAGGGCAGAATGCATTAAAAAACTACTGCATCACAAAGATGAAGTCATGCTCTTGCTGTCTCCTAAATTTCACAGTAGACTGGTGCAGATTGTTTAAAATTTCTGACCCATTTTGTGTCACGATGCAACAGAATCAGTTGTTAAAAAAATGCAGTTTAAATGGCTGCGATTGTGCGAGTACTCGTGTCTGTGTGATGCCCCAGCCTTAATGAGCCTCAGTGATAAAGTGGTGCAACATTAACAACCCAAACTCCTTCCACAGGACTCGCGGTGTGTGTTAGACAACCTATAAGTCCTCATTAATTAACCACATATTTCCACTTGGACGACACAAACACTGCGAATCACCAAGACTTTGGTTTGTTCTCCTTAAAGAGAGAGAAGACATACAACCACAGAAGAAAATTGACAGTGTGTTAAAGTGCAAATCTACAGGGACCAGGAACATATTTCAGCAATCTTGAAGATCTGTAATATCGCTTGTGTTGTGTTTAAAAAGCTTTCAGGGTGTAAGTGCAAGAGCAAAAAATGTTGAAGAGGAAGTGACAAAAGTGGACAAATTAAATATAAATGATATAGAAAGTGTGCTAAACACAAGTCATCCAACTAACAGTAGGGGCCTGACACCGTTTCTTCTCCTCCCGCCATCACCTGTGTACATGACATTAGGGAGTTAAGGAAATTAACATGGCGAGCTGAAAGTGGCCTCTTTGCTGTATCTGCCGCAGGGGCTGTTTGATTTGATCATGTGAATGTGGAGCTCTAAAACTGTGTTTTTTGTTGGCTTTTTTTCTTCTTTCTCAGAACCAAAATGGCCACTTCGCTGGCTGTAATGGTAACAAATGTGGTTATAGCCACTATTTCAAGCAGAGGGTGTCCTGGTGAGAAAAAGCTGGGGCCACTCAGTCATGCATGAGCTAAATGCATATGTCTGTTTCACAATATGTGAAAGACAGAAAAACAAAGCTTCACTTGAGATGGATGAGCATTGCAACGCATCATGCCAATGGTCCTTTTATTTGCAAGAATGTCAAAGGCAGCACAACATCGACAAACAGAAATGCTCAACTGCAAGTGTGACAGACTTCAGACACCTCTGCAGAGTAAAGGTCTGGGTGCTGTGTTACTGTTGTGTTACAATCTAAATTGCCTAAATGTATTTTTTTCACCAGTTTAGGGACATGGGGAAATAACAATTACACTAATTTAACTTTAGGACAAGCCGTTCCTATCCAAAAACAGTGTCATGTTTCTATGGTATGAGCGAGTCAGACATACCCTTCCACTTCATCAAGCTTCTCTCTCATGACATGTATCTCGTGCCTCGCCCATTCACGGCCGTTTCCACCGGTGCAGAATCCACTCAACCAATCGCATCCTCGTGGGGGTGTGCTTAGCTTTACGATTCATTCAGGAGAGGCCAAGAGCATCGACTCAAAACAACCAAGACGAGTAAAGAACTGTTAAAAACACGAGCTTCCTACTCTCCGGATTTTCCCTGAGATGAGAACATTAATAGGAGTTATGTTTTTGAATGTTTTGTATGTTAAACTCTCACAGCGAACAGTCATTCACCAGTGTTCCTACTCCGCAGCACAACCATTTCGGGTGACTTATGTTGATGCTATTCTGGTTGGCTGCAGTCACATGATTTGAGGCAGTTTCCTTTGTACAAACTGGTTCTCCTCCTTGATATGAAAGAGAAATACATTTGAAAACAAACAAACAAACACAATTGAAAGTGGAAATTGTTCACCATGACAACACGAGTGCTGGGAAATACACACACTAGTCCACACAACCCGATGGGTCAGTACTCTGATCTCCTGGTCATGTCTGTGGGGTCAACAACAACTTATTATCTTTCATTGAGATGGTAAATTTAAAAATAGGTCAGTGAGTAAGATGCTAACTGAGCCAACAGAAAAGAGAACAAAAAAATTGTAAGACCCACGTTGGAAGATTTCAGCTTACCACAACTAAATTTATGCAAAGAGCTGGATGATGATACTTACAATAACCTGCTGTAGAGGGGGCTGCAACTCACTTTTGGGTACAGACAGACAATCAATGGCCACCCTAGAAAGCACCAATACTAACATGCAGCATATAAAAATGAGGGGAAGAAACCCGGCTGAAAGCTGCTACCAAGCATCACAAGACAAACAAAAACACAACTCAAACCACAAGCAATTATATGGACATGTAGCAAAAACACAATATCCATATCCACTTTAGTGCTTCTGCAAGTTTCACTGCTTCACATGAACTGTGAAGTAGTGAAAAATCACAAGTAGTTATTAGAAATATTTGTTGTTGTCTGTATATATTTAACATTTTATTCTCCAGTTGGAGTCAAACTTTATTCCTGTTGAATGGTCTAATTACAACGGAAAATATATGAGGAAAATGTATACAGGCTTGAATGAATTTGATTTGGATGGAATGAATAACCATAGTGAAATAACAATAAAATATAATACGTTTTCCAGTCTGCTACCTGAGAAAAATCAGTTGGCACATATGGTGCTAAAATGGCACATTTAGTGGTTCCGCCTGGACATACCTTTTCTTAAAACATACTTAACCCTTTACAAGGCAGATGACCATATTTGGGCACTTCAGTACAACTACAGTCTATGTTTATTAAAAAACTAGTTACAAATAAATAACAGAGGTTAATAGAGGTTCTTTAATATTCTCAAATAACTCTTTAAAGTTGAAAAGTAAAGTATTTTATTTACTGCCCCATAGAGGATTATGTGAAAAGCATCTACTTTTACATATTTACAGATCCTAAACAAAATTTGCTACCATTATCTGATTAAAAAGTGGCATTTGCTCAAAGTAGTGTGTTTGGGGATTATTTTTTTTTTGGTAGAGATAAAGGAACAAAAAAAAAAAAAAACATTTTTGCTGAATTTCACATAAATTTACTCAGACACAGTAACACATCTTGATTCTGACACTTTTGTAGTAAGCTTAGATGACTTAGCTTTCTTTTGAGACCAAGACGATACAACCTTTATACTTGTGCAGATGTACTCCATACACTTAAACCTTCCTTACGCATCACATATAGCCACCACTGCAGATGGTCTTACTGCCACCTTGATCCGAGTGTAAATATTCATGCCTGCAGTTGTGGATTCAGATGCAGCCCTGCTGAATGGTTTGTAATGACAGACCGAGCAAGGCAGATAACCCCTCAGGGATATATTTAGGTGATAAAAATGACAACAGTAAACAAGTCTGTAATTAAAAGCTCATCACTTTTAGTCTCCCTAGTGAAGTTGATTGCTTTCATCTCATGGTTTACCCCTGGAGCTACAAAGCCACTAACATTTCCAGCTAATCACAGCAGATGAGTGCAAGTTTGTAGCTTCTTTCGTCAGCCGCTGAAACGCAGTTGTCTGCTGTGCCTCAGGTCAATTATGGTCAGGTTCAAAGTTGCTGATTAGCGCTTGTCTTCTGTCTTCTGCTGATGTGTTGTGAGACTCTTAGTGTCACAAGTCGAGTTTAAACGTCATCAGAGAAAAATCACAACTTGACTAATCTAACTGGTGCTCTCTCACTATTGCCTGTATAATTGCTGTCATTGTCATCACCAACCATCATTGGACAATAAAGGCTGTTCAGTCACTGGCATTTATCATCTGTGCACTCTCCACTTCCATCACTCTCGACAGTCACTGAATATTGATGAGCAGAAGGCGTGAGAATGTGTCAGCGAGATGAGCACACTTGCACAAACCAGTTTTGCTGTGTGTGATTTCTTTGTGCACTACTGTGTTCCAGAGGGGTCTGTTGTTTTTGATCAGCTCCCTGTCTGGACTTCTCATAAGGAGAGCTGCGAGGACACTGGCAGATGGTGAGTGCTGTCAGGACTCTTTATGCCATCGGGAGAATGGTGCTTGGCTACAAGGAGGCTTTTTAGGCCACACACAGATGACAAAACGCGCTGGCAGACAGGTCAAGCTTAAACATGCAGCAAGGACACTTGCAAACACATGTAGGCCCCAATTATTTACTACACATGTAGACAAGGGTAGCCCAGACTGTGAGATCACCAAGACTTGGAGTGTTGTAATTCATTTTGCAGCTGGTGTGACGTTTCTAGGGCATGTAGTTGTGAAAGAGTCTGGGATCTCCCAGGGGTGAAAGTAGGCAGAGAGGTACTCAAAAATGAGGAATACGAGCTCACGAGTTCATTATTGGAAACTAGATCAAGCACAGAATGATATACTGTGATATCCGGGAGGGTGTGTTGTGGGCTCTGTGTTTCCAAACTATTCACGAGTAGAAAACAGTCAAAAGTGGGTCAAAATCACATCAAATGGAGCACAGGCTCTTCACGCGTATTTATTAAGGAGTTGGCAACATTATAACTTACAGCTCGAGTTCCAAAGCAGTAAAGAAGAAGAAACAAGTTTCCTCTGGCGGAAACATTTTTAATATCTTCTGACTACTTTAAGAGTTTTAAATTAAATACTGCAAAAAATTGTTTGAAGAGTTTATCAGGAATGCACCTCGTCACTGCTTCGTCATAAATGTTATTTAAAATTAATATATAAAATCAGAAAAGACTGCAGTAAGAAAAATTAAGAACGTCAGTTGTGTACTTGGACTTTTATTGCATTTCATTAAGTATAAATCAAGATTTTCATGTTTTTGCCTTCTAATATTATACATGACATCCTGCATTTTAGATGAGACAAAAACACGAAATCTGTTTAGGTCAAACAAACAGATTTCTGTGAGTTGTGTGCAATCAGATGAAAGGCAAAATAATTGTATGAATCATTGTCTTTTGTCCTTCTTTATATATATTATATATTATCCAAACAACTCATGATTTTGTGTTGTTTTTTGTCATGCATTAAACTGCTAGCAGGTTCTAGGTAGTTTCAACTTGAACAGAACCTCCTAATTTTGCAAAAAGCTAAATCTGCGAAAGGTTTATCATTTCCCTTGAGCACATAGAAAAACAGAAGTTGAAGTTCTACTTGCTTCAGTAGTGAATATCACAGTCTTGTGATTAACATGGTCACAAATCATCCAACTGTATTTCACGAATCAAGTCGAATCATTGATGTGCACTATTTTCAGACTTTGGACATCACCAACATGATTTCAAGTTAATTGTCTTGCAACTGGAAAAAATAACTCGATTTTGTTTGAGCAGAATGACATGAGAGCTGAACTACAAAGAACGTTTCGCCTGATTTTTGAAATGTCAGAAAATTGCTATAGAGAAGAAACAGAAAATGACATCTGTACGTACTTTTTTAATAAATTTTCAATGATCTTTCTGAGTTTTCTTAGGGCAATTTTTAACAAATCTGTGTTCTTGACTAACACCAACATTTTTTGTTACTAATGTTTATGTGCTCTTCTGATTTGATGAGACAGACGTGAATTTGCAACATATTCTGCATTTCATATTACTGAAATAATTACTTGAATAGATTTTACAATAAACAGCGAGGCATGACAACTGATGAGTTCTTCAAAAGGGTGCATAATAAATCACGATTATCAAGATTAAATGCTGAAAAAAATTGATTTAAACTGGTTTAAGTGCTGACGCACACAGAGCAGACTGAGATTGTGGCCTCAGAGAAGACATTGCTTCTCTCAACAGCAGCTTGACAGTTTGCTCCTTAAAAGAAATAAACATTCTTATATTGAGGTTTGTGGGCATTTAGCCGAGTCTTGTTGCCTCAACACAGAAGCCACCTCATTTTAATTTGAAGTCATTCACTTATCTTCAGAAATAAATTAATGAGTGACCATAATGAAACCAAAGGAGGTCAAACCGTAATGAAAAAAAGTAATTAAATTCAAACAAAAAGAGGCCTCCCCTCTACAGAACATAAAACTTTGGAGGATATTACATACTAACTTTACTAAATCTTTAAATGAATAATTTAAAAACAATTCTCATCTATAAAGTCTAATTAACATCTAGTATTTCACTACTGGCAATTTTTCAGCTTTGGTCTGATCAGTGGACCCGTGTATGTGTGTGCACCTGTTAACACATGAGGACACTCATCTCTAGTAGGGAAATGGTTTTTATATATACATCTATACATTTGTAGCACTTCATTAAGAGAGCAGCAACAGTTTTATACAATTTCTAATTCACAAAGCACTCTGTGGCTCTTACAACCAAACTACTGTCAGAGTGTTTTTTTGTTTTTTTCCCTCCTTGAGCTAATCTAATCATGTTATCAACTGAGAAAATGTTTTTATGTTGACAAATAAACAAAAAAAAATGTTGTTGCCATCGCCGTTGTGTGCGTGCGTGCATGTTTAATTATCTCAAGAGACTATCAAATCACAGTAAAGAGCAAATCAGCACAGATTATAGACATTATATCATGATTGCACTCTAAATAGGGTTTTGGACAACTCATCAATTCATTTTCTTTCACTTCAACCAATTTTTTTGTTCTCGTTGGCTTTGTATCTGACATGTTTATTGCTTGAAGGTCAAAATTTGCCCAAGGGCAAGGTTTTGGTGCAAGCTGCCTAACGATTTCCTCTAGATGAAAAACTTAGATATGATGTAATTTAAAGTTGCCTGGCTCCCCATCATGCTTGACTGTATAAATGACATTTTTGAGGCTCAATGCACCTTTTTTTCTTCCTCTGAATGCAAAAAAAAAAATTTTAAAAATCCCTTTGTCCAAACTCACAAAACGAGTAAAAAAAACAACAAAAAAACCACTAAAGACTTGTGTCTTTGGTCAGACGAGATTTTTGAAAAGCGAGGAAAACCTGTGTGTTCTTGGTGAAGAAGATCTTATTGGTCAGAGTCCATTAAAATGAGACTTCTGTCTGCCTGAAGTTGGTGGGACGAGATGATTCAGATTGGTACACAACCATACTTGTGACACTGACTTTAGAGATCTTTCACATTGTGGAATCATGCGGACTTTGAACAGAGTGCAGCTAATGGCAATCTGGTCTTAGCACCAACTTAAAAGTGACTTGTTATTAACCAGATAACTGCTACAGCAACTGCTCTCAGTTTAGTGTATTAGTTTGCTTCATGGCAGGTATTATACAACACCATTTACATCCTGGAAAGCATATAATCCCATTTGGTTTAAATTGCCCATTAAAAAAATTATCAGGCTGTAAAATGTATTGAGATGTACATAAACAGTAAATGCTTTTTTCTCCCCCCTTTGTATGCCCCCCGATTCCGCCCCAGTAACACATTTATTCTGCCCCGCTGTGCTGTGTGAAATGCACGGAGGTGAAACGGTGTAACTCTTCCTCAGCTGTTGCTCTAAATTTGCAGCCAGTTATCAGAAAGGCAGACCCCTGCTGGACCGGTCGTGTTGTGATCCCAACTTGGGAGGCACAAGCTACTCTGCGACGCTTCTGGCTATGCTTAGCACCTTGGCAGAGCCTCCAGCTGATGAAGATAAGTGAACATCTCCCTTTTGCAGCTGTGCAAACACTGAAAATGCCAGCAGTAATGGCAACAACAAAGGTCAGTCCAGCTCTGCTGTACGTGTCCCATTCAAACAACTAGATGTGCGTTTTGTCAGAACTTGCTGCTGGCCGAGGAAGGCAAACACGAGTAAAAAGAACCGTCTTCAGATTGTGTAACACCATAATGCTTTAAGAAAGCACGCAGTGCAGAGGCAATATTACACCTTTGTGGGATCTCTGTGAATGCACAGCTGGAGGGTGGAGGCGAAATGAAGAGGGGGCTCTCCAGGGCATGTTTACACCATGATAGCTGTGTGAAAGTGACTAAGGTAACCACAATAAATGAAGAACACCCCGTATTTACTGTATGTATAAAACTATGTCTTTATGAAAATTGTTTGTATATAAGTTTCATTTCAACAATCTTACATTACGGGCACCATATACTACTTATAATCTGCTTGAGGAGGATACACAGCATGAACAGGAAGATGGCTCGCCACACCCAACACTGTTATCATGACACATCAACCTGCTACCCATCAGACACGCACACACACACACACACACACACACACACACACACACACACACACACACACACACACACACACACACACACACCAAACCCCACAGTTCATGCTCCTTTTGTTACCATGGAGATCAAGTAAAAGTCTTAGTCTTAGACGGAATTTAAAAAAAGAAGAAAAAGAGATGGCCCCACCCCTGACATTTCATGGCCATAGAAGCGCATGCACAAAGACATGCATGTCTCTCACCAAGGTAAACAGATAAAACACTCACACAGAGTTCTTTCTTCACATGGACACACACAGTGATGCTATTCAGTCATTATCCACCACCTCCCCAGGGACCAGAAGGTCTCAGAGATGACCAGACTGGACAGAACTTTTGGCCTCACCTTCACCACATCGCTGTCACCTGTCACATTGAGAGACGAGACTGATGGAAAGAAGAGACGGGTGTGTCTGTTTGCATGTCTGTTTTTTGTGAGTGCTGGGAACTAACAGTGACAGAGTGGTTAGTGTTTGAATAGTATATAGGCCCTATGTGGCCCAACCAAGCCTCTATTCGTAACCACTCAGCACCCGCCATGCCCGATTTCATGCCTCATTACCTCTTTAACGCGCACACATATGCACTGTACACAATATGTGGTTAAATGTGTTGGCAAATATACACAAATGGAAAGATAAACATGGTCGGGACAGCTGCAGGAAAAGATCAGGGGTGCATTAATTGCACTTTTCCAGCACCTAGGTCCAGAGAAGTGCCAGACACTTATGACCAGTTTGATGCTAATGTTCCTCTGGTGAAATCTCACCTCTCTTTTTTGTGTGAAACTAAATGACATAGTGGTATTATGTGTGAAATAATGAGCTGAGTGTACAATTTAAGAAGCAAATTCTGGTAACTGCAGTTCCAAAAATTGTCTTTGCCATTAATAGCACAAAATTTAATGAGTGAATCTCTATTACGATATAAAAATAATATTGAAGATTTCTCAGTAATGATGATCAAGCTGATATTGTCTATTAACCGACTTTGCTCCCCTGATGCAAATAAACCTTTTTATCATGTGAAATACAAGTTAAGTGCATTCATAACTGAAAGTTACTTCATAATATATAAACAGCGCTTATATAAACAGATCATGTAAGCAGAACTATTTGCACCAAATCAGACAGCAACATTTACGAGATTAATAACAGCGACCGAAAGCAGTCACTCAGCAGCGACTTAGACGTGGGATTAAAGGAGATGATTTTGCTAAACACAGATAAAAAGACCAGACTCCAGCCACAGTTTTATACAAACAACTGTAATATTTGACCAGTGCATTTCAGTTTTTGATCATCAGTATATTGATTAAAACAAATGCAATTAGGAAAAAAAAAAAAAAAACTTTACAGACACAAGTTAACTTACATAACTCAACAACAACATGCATATTCAGAATATATAAGAAGTTAGACAGGACCTGACAATAAATCTTTAGGTCCCTATTAAAGCTCATATGATAGAAAATGACTTGAAAAAAATAAGTCTGTGTTAACAAACCTTTGAATTTGTCAGTCTGCAGCAAAAGTAAAGTATTTCAGTAAGTTTGTCCAACATTTCAGCGAACAAGCCGTTAATAAATGTCAGTCAAGGATCAGTTGAAGCTCCAGTATATTAAAGTGGTTGATTCATGGCAAAGAGTGACATAACGATAAACATATAGACATGAAAACAAGTGCAGCAGTCCAAGTGAAACTGTTTTGCAATTATTTGGCAAACCAAAAAGCACAGTGGCCCATATGGTGAACACATGATGCACTCACTGTCCGTAAAGGGTCCTCGTAGAGGTTTAGCAGATGGTTTCTTATGTGATAAACACACAACCCAGTAATATTGTTAAATAATTACATTGTCTCGTATAAATAATTACACACCCTCGTTAAAAGAGAAACAGAGAGAGAGAGAGAGAAAAGTGCCTTTTTAAACTTTTTAGTATTGGATTATTTGGCCTATGCCTAAATGTTTTATCCATTTGATCCAGGCAGATAGATGAGGCAAAGTGGGATGGGCTATCAGGTAGGAAGAATTGCACTTGAAATGTGTGTATGTGCTGCAGCAGACCCTAAGCTGTTTTAGTCAATATAATAAAAGCAGACAACAGTCACAACAAATGCATTTAATCTGGACTTACAGTCATGATGCTAACAGGATCCTGGCCTTTAAGCAACAGCTGTGAGCTGTACTCTGTATACATCAAACTGACGCAATTAACTACATGCAAGTCCTTCACACAAACACACTTTAGGTGATTTATAATACTACACTTGCCTCTACGCTTGACATGAACATTGCATTCAGGACCATTGTTTAAACGTATAGTTATTAAATATATAGACTATTTAACAATTGCTGAGGATTTCCCACAATATATCACTTCTACTTCATTCAGTCTGCTTCTCTATCCAAAACCAAATATTAGAGCGTTAAAAGAAGGGAGGGAAAAAGCCCATAAAATGACTGTAAAATTCTTGAACACAGACTGCATGCTTAGTTAAAATAAAGAGCCATAAATCAAACTTAAAACGTCCAGCTAACGATTTTACCTTGTGAAGTTTCTGGGGGACGAAAAAGGGTAAACTTTTTGAAATCATGCAACTAATTAAAGTGCATTTAAAAAAAAAGTCCAATTTCAATTCCTTCTGGGCAAACAATAACAAAAGCTGAGGTGGGGTGGTGCTTAATGGAGAAGCCTGCATTACAAGCAATTTAAAACTCAACAGTCTTGTAATTACTGGCGTAGTGTTGCAGTTCTGATTAAGCAACGTAACTGTGTTTGCCTGCTTCCTGGTAAGCCTGTCAGATCTGATTGAGAGATGGGGATAATGTGTTTTACTGTGGCTTTCACAGCTTGTTCAACACCCTTTCAATTTGGATCTGGGTGAGTCAAGCCATGTTCATAAATAAGCAAAAACACACATCGACATCACTGACACATCTACAAAAGAGGGATTATACCCTTATTTTCACACATGTCAATTTGGCTTTTTTTTCCTGTTTTCTTGACTAAAAACCCTGTGCATGGATAGACAGCATCCTTGCTCAAAGCTCCAGATGTGTCCAGCTCCCTGACAGGGCACTGCCAATCTGCACAATCACCTACCACAGAGCAGCAGCAGACACAGGGACTTTTCAGTGTCTTCACACATGCATGTTTGACTACATGCATTTGTTTGACCTGACTGTCAAATGATCTGTTTATCCATATTATCCCCCCAGTTTACCAGAAGCTCATACTGAATCACAGCATGGATATAGATGTTGGTCTTGAGAGCAAAATCTGGACTTTTGAAAAACTGCAATGCACAATATTGTGTATTTTACATTAAAAGGAGACATTAGTGGGTTTTTTGTTGTTTTTGGTAACCCCCTGCTACTTAATAGTACTATAATGCTGTAATGTTGCTTCTTAAACACTAGGCTTTCATTAGTGAAAGGTTTTGTCTAGGAAATGTGGAAAAAAATCAAACCAGACTGTGCTAGTCAATGGTTTTCATGGTTTATTATGTTTAAAGAAATACATTTCTTGACTAAAAGAATAGGGAAGTAATGGTATCTGTAATAAAAGAGATGTAGCAGAGCTGCATCTATCTTACAAAGCAACTAATAATTCTCCCTCCAGTCAGAACAAGTGCTATAAACCGTGGGGCTTGATGGTGTTGTGGCAGCTCAGATGACTCAGGCACACACTGTGTACCCGCCAATCTGGCATGCAACCTTTGTCACATGTCATCACGCCTCTCTCCCATCTTTCCTGTCTGTCTCTTCTGTTGACTACCAAAAACAACAGAAGCAGTAAACGAAGAAGAGAGCACAAAGTGGCTTGAAGCTAAGTAGAAAAACTTTCATGTCACCAGTAAATGTTAAAATAAGGGTTATTGGTGATTTTTATGGTGCTAATTAATGTTAGGCCGTCACACTCGCTGTGACAGAGACACAGTTAGAAGGAAGCAGAAGAGCACGATGTCACTAACACACGTTCCTCCTTGGAAACAGTTGACGCTGTAGATTTCAATTACGATAGGTCTTATTAGGCAGCATGCATGACATGAAGGTGATGAGCACATTGAACAAATACAAATACTGTGGATTGAGAAGTGCTGTTACAAAGAAAGCCCATCGTTGTTGAGAGGCAGAATTTCAGAGGCAGAAATTAAGGGAAATAGAGTGGCAGAGTATGATATTAAATGAAATATCCTCTCATTTCCAAAGCAAAGTAGTGGCAGGTTTATACATTTGAGAGGCAATCGGTTGCCTAAACAAGAGGTTTGCCCTCAGTTGCATTTCTTAAGCCTCCTGGGTTTGTCTCTGGAGATTTTTCCTTTTATTTGTCTTCAGTGCAGTTTGCTTATAAATTTTTTGTGTAGAAAATCTGAAAAAAAATAGATAAGTATCAAGCTGAGCGCAACAGTCACAGAGATCAGTGGCATGTACGTGGATTTCTTTCTGCGCAAGATGTGTGTTTAGTTACATCTTTACCAAGACGTGAATAATAGATGCGTGACGCATCAGAGAAGAAAGAAAAAGGCTTTGAACTGGAGATGAGGACTAAGCAGATGCCCCTCGGCTCCACGTAACACATGAGCAGAAGAGGAATAAGAAGGGAGTCAACCGCAAGAAAGTAGTGGGGTGAGGAGAAAAGGGAGCAGTGGGTATAAAACACAGACAGACAGAAGCGGAGGAGGAGTGTCACAAGGAATAAGGACAGGAGACGGGAAAATGAGACAAAAGATTTAATTATCCCAGTCAGTTATGGCAGAGTAAACAATCCATGATGGCCTGGATCAGTGTCTGTGTCGACAAACATACTGAGGCTTGATTGCATAATGATACACAGACACAAGAAGTGACACGTTAATAAACGGGATTGAAAAGTGTCCACATTCTTTTGTGTATAATTACACTTCAATTATGATGCACCCTGAAGTCTTGATACAAATTTAGTATGCCATTTTAACAATTTTAAAATCATTAGAGAAATAAAGTATTAAAAGAAAAGGTTTAAGACACTATTGGGAGGGTGATAAACTGGCTTTTTTTTAACTAAAAACAACTAAGCTACAAATAATTCAGCTGTTAAGTAATATTTCCTTCAAAATATGTTTTACTTAATTTTCTGCCAAAAAAAACACTTGAGAGGCTCAACCTTTGGCCTCTACGGTGTACTGACTTTGTTCTCGGTGTTGAAATAATTTCTCCTGCATCTACAACATATCTGTAAAACACTGGCTGTACAATCTGGAATCAGAGTTGAGCTTGGACGCGTTGATGTAAGAGGATTGTACAAGGAGCTGACAGTTTTCACATTTTCATCTTTAGATTACAGTATCACACTGAACAGGATGTACCATAAGTTCCTTGTGGCTGCCACTTGTATTGCTGCCAATGATCAAGAAAGTTCAGAACAGCCTGAAGTGTTGATGGAAAATAAGCAGATAGGATTTGGAATAGGAAGTGGAGGAAAAACAAAAGCAACACTGGTGTAGGTTTGACACAAACAAAGAATGTTGCTCCACAAAATCTAGCCCTCCCTAACCTACATTTGGTGGCAGGGAGGTGGCAGGGTTCTGAGGGTCCTTGTGGACTTTGGGGGGTTTGTGTAGGGCGCTGCACTGGCACGGGTCTCCGGGCCCTTGGTAGCAACGCTCGAGGTGGGAATGGGTGAGGTTTCTGGGTGCTCTCAGGGTGCACTGTGCGCGTGGGTGTGAATATGTAGTATATAGTGTAGTATATGTAGTGTACGGTGTAGTATATATACTATATAGAGTAATATGTGTAGTATACAGTGTAGTATATGTAGTGTACAGTGTACTATGTGTAGTATGTGTAGTATATGTAGTGTACCGTGTAGTATATGTAGTATACAGTGTAGTATATGTAGTGTACAGTGTACTATGTGTAGTATGTGTAGTATATGTAGTGTACCGTGTAGTATATGTAGTATACAGTGTAGTATATGTAGTGTACCGTGTAGTATATGTAGTATACAGTGTAGTATATGTAGTATACAGTGTAGTATATGTAGTGTACAGTGTACTATGTGTGGTATGTGTAGTATATGTAGTGTACCGTGTAGTATATGTAGTATACAGTGTAGTATATGTAGTGTAGAATGTCGTATATGTAGTGCACAGTGTAGTATGTGTAGTATGTTTAGTATATGTAGTGTACAGTGTAGTATATGTAGTATGTTTAGTATATGTAGTGTACAGTGTAGTATATGTAGTATACAGTGTAGTATATGTAGTGTACAGTGTACAATGTGTAGTATGTTTAGTATATGTAGTGTACAGTGTAGTATATGTAGTATACAGTGTAGTATATGTAGTGTACAGTGTACAATGTGTAGTATGTTTAGTATATGTAGTGTACAGTGTAGTATATGTATATTTATTCATTTATAGACACATAGATTCATACTAGCGTTAACACTTTACACAATGGTTTTGACGTGTCTGGAATGAAAACAAAACCTACGACCTTTATTCCCACTAAGGCTCATTTCAGATAGGTTGCTTTTTTTTTTTGTTTGTTTTTTTTTTTTTTTGCTCAAATGCTCCGTTTCTTTGTTGTTTTTTGTTGGGTTTTTTTGCTGTTTTTTCTGTGTGTGTGTGGTTGTTGACAAGACTTTGAACATGACAAAGCTCAACAACAGATGCAGAGACGCTGACAAACTTCCAACGCAGATTACAAGATATGTGAAAGAAAGGTAACACACGGCAAAGGACGGAGGACCAATACTGTTCTGCCAACATTTTCTCAGCTGAGGCACCATGTAGTTGACCTGGTTAAGTAGCACTCCGTGCACAGAGGTCTCAGACCTCTTGCAGACACATGAAAAAGAGATTGTCTTTCAGATCAGAGGTTTTATGTATCAGTTGAACTTAATACAAACATAATTGATGGGGAGCAACAACAGCTTCTCTGAGACCATTGCTCAAGTTTTTAACATACAAATAGGAAAACCACAATATTACCATAACTGCTTTTATAGAGGTGGATGTAATTTGGTATTAGTATGATAATCTTGCTGTCTGCATTCATCTGGAGGCTATAAAGGTGTGCTTAGTTTCTCACACACTGATTACAGTTTTAAATAATTACACTGTTTAACATGTCATGAAGTTTTATTTATTTAAAATTAAAACCCGGCAGCGACTGTCTTTTTATCATCTCCTGAATGCATAAAAAAGTAAAAAAGTGAGTGTAATTATACTCTTATGACTGTATATGTAGTTTGCACTAAAATTAATGGTTCTTGGTGCTAAAATCTGGAGCTGTAACAATTAAAAGCAAGACAGCATTGAAATTTGCTTTGCATTGTTGCGTAACATTAATCAAACACATTAATATGTTGACTGACACTGTATGGGGCTGCATCTGCATTCATCTGTAAGATCTATATTCAGATCTGCGGCTCATGGCTCCTCTGTGACTCTGCTACTGACCTTCAAATGCCAGGCTCACTCAGAGCGGTGTGGTTTCTGAAATAAAGATGAACGGCTCGATATGTGAACAAAAACTTTGGGAGTAGAGTGATTTGTAGTCAAAGAGCAAACAGGGACTGAAACAGCACAAGATGACAATGAAGGATATTAAAGACAGGAATGCATTCGCAGGTTCATTGAGATGGGAGAAGCTGTCATGAAAATAAATAACATGGGAATATTTAGACCCCCTAAGCAGTATTATCTGTTTCCAATGCTGAATATTGTAAGAGCTGACGCTGAAGTTTTACTGTCATAGTAATGTCTGAAGTCCTATAATGCAGCTTTTATAAGCCACAACGGTTCACTGTCAAACATATTTACGGAAGCTGTGGGTTGACGACAGGATTCGTCAGCTGACATGTGCTCCGGTGAAATACTCCACTTTAATAGTAATTCACCTACCTGCCACAAAGTGGTGTCTACTTAGCAAATAAATGATTAAACTCTTAAATATACAAATTTTAAATTCTACCTCGAGACAAGTAAAATGTTACCACCACACACAAGTATGTAAAAAAAAAAAACTAAACTAAAATTAGCTTTTTGAAATGTTGTTGAAGTGCATTTGCCTTTTCCAAATCAGCTCATTATTGCTTTAATGCAGTTTTTATAACCTCCAACGACGTATTCTGTTTACCTGGCATGTCTTCAGGTTCGAGCACAACCATGTCCTGCTATCATTTCAGAGAGGACGATTGTTCTCCTGAGAATTTGATCGAGTTCCAGAGAAGATGATGAAGCCACAACCAAGCAAAACTGATAGCTGATGCAGCTGCTGTACCGTCTCCACCTATATTCATCTGTGCATCTGCGCCAGAAACCAGGGAATTGGCAATGACAGCGAGTCAAAACACCCACTTGACGGAAATAAAACATCTCACCTGTGAGTCGTCTTTTCTAATTAGTGTCCATTTTCCTCTTATACTGTCCGTCCACCACTCTGCCATTTCTTTCGCTTTTGTTATATAATGTGTGATTTTCAGTTTATGTTATTTGTATCGCACAAATTCGCAATGAATGTCATCTCAAGAAGGTTAAGTGACTAAGTGCATGCAGTTGATCATTTTGGTCTTTTGTTTCAAACTTCAGTAATACATCTTTAATTTTAACTTTATCAATATGTTTGGCAGACCTTACGTTACAGATAAACAACGTGAGTAATCAGCCAACAACCCTTCAGTACACCAGCTTCGTTCTCCACCAGCTCTCTTCGGATGGCAAATTCATTTCTTCCTGGCACCCGTATTTCTCCCAGTACTTTTCCTGTCTTGGTCTCTGACTGCATTAACAACACATGTTCCTACACATTAGCTCAGTTTGTTTGTGTTTTTGTTTTTTTGTTTGTTTTTTACTGGAATTTGTTTACTGGAATTTGAACTTTAAAAAGGAGATCATTTTATGCACCAATTAATCCTCATGTTTTCCTCATCCCCTTTTCATTTGCTCCTTAATGTACTCTGAATCAAATAAGAAGCTACGGTGGAAAAAACAAGAAAAATGTCCAGCCTTTGCACCTGGAAAGAAATGCTCACAATTCCTTTATATCTGAGAATATGATCACATAAATAAACGGCCCAGTCTGACAAGCATCAGCATGATGCTTATCCCTTTTGTAAACATTCTGCATGTCCTGAAAACAAAACACAGGCAGATGATGCATCTGAGACCGGAATAGGGTGAAATGTAAACAAAAACCTCCTTTGTGTGTTTTCTGTCCATTAAAAAAAAAAAAAAAATCAGTCTGTGCTTGTCAGTTACAAATAAAACAGTGTTCATTTTGCACTAGAGGACAGGCCCGTATCCTTACATTTGCCAGAAATCCTCAGTTTGATGTGTGACGGCATTTTGGTGCTGATCAAGCTGCTTTGCTTACAGAAACCAACACTAAGGTTGTATAAATAATGAAATGAAGGCTTTGGACATGCCTACTAACATTTAAAAAAGTGGATAATGTATCTTAGCTTTTGACCGGTACTGTATATCTGCAAAATCTTATCTCAAATGTGGAATTTTCTACATTTACCATCATGGCATTGATCTCAAGTAGTTAAATTGACACTATAAGTGCAGAGGTGCACAGAGCAGCTCTTCTTTTCAACAAATTCAGATAAAAATGGCCAAAGTTTTTCCAAGTGAATTTAAAAAGTCCACATGTAGTGAAATATTATTCCAGTCAGCCATTAGTCATGCCAGCGATGCTGTTTTCACAACTTCCCTGGAATGTGCTCCATCATCAACTTCTCTCTGAAAATGTTCCTAATCGTTATACTTCCCATGAACCATTCACTGTGCATGTTTAGTGTGTGTTCGTCTCTGTGCACAGTACACCTCTGTATCAAATGTGTTTCTCCACATGTATGACTGCACATCTGTGTGTGTTTCCACTGCCAGGCTGGAATGTTTTCTTATCTAAAGTTTCTTTCACATGCCACCGAGTTATGATGTTTCCATCATGTAGAGGAGGAGACAGAAAGGCCCCGACCTGGCTGAGCTTGTACAATCAATCAGCAGAGCTACAGTGAGAGATAACTCAGTTCACCTCTTGATACAAAGCTGGGAATAGTATGAGCAAGTTCTTTCTGTTGTGTGGTGTACATTAGAAAGAAAGGATCTAAGTGTATATAAATTACCTGACAATAATCTAATTTATCCTCAAGGAGAAGATACATTTCAATGCTACCTGTTTTTGTTGACTAATTGCTTAATGCTAGAATACCCAGCACACGTTATGATGCTGCCAAAGTCATGTTTATATGATTTGATTAAATGGGCATCTAATATGCAATACATACTGTACAACCCAAAGATCCTGAGGTATATTTTACTGCAACCTCATGACGTCACTAATAAATAAATGCATTTCAGTTCCTGGAGAGATCCTGAGATGCAACAGCATAAACAATTACTACTTCCAAGTAAAAAGAAACAGAAATAACTACACTGAAATACTGCTGAAAATTTTCCTAGAGATTCAATTAGTTTTATAAGCAACCAGCAGACAACTTCCCAAGAAAGATATTTGTGTCTTGAGCCTTGTACTTAAAATGAACCAAATCTGTGAATATATGTGTTAACACCATGTGTCACCCTACAATCATCAGAAAATTTTAATATCAGGGAGCCTGCAAGATTTCTTTGAGTAACCAGTGTTGTGGCTAAAAGACAATTTCACCCACACAGCATGGGAAGAACCAGATTGAGATCACCATCATCACAGTTGAAGTGTACCAAACTGATGACACGCTGTAGATAAACAAAGAGCAAAAGGCCAAGACAAGAACTGAGGCATTTTAGTCAGTCCTGATTCAATGGTTTTTATGGAAGATGTAAAACAATTACATCGCTTGTTTTGACAGTTTTCCATTGAGTAACAACAAGGTATGAAAAAACTCATACAGGTTTGTTAGTGAAATGTCAATCAAGGTTCCAAGTAACTTTAACCAATCATCAACTGATATATAACAGGAACAAATAAACAGCACCAATGATAAAAAAAAAAATAAATAAAAAGAAGAAGAGGAGGATACCAACAGCAGCCGGATGGCCAGCAGGCTCTGTGGCATTTTGCCACTGTTGTGTGTTGGAGAGCACGTGTAACGATTAAGGTGTGCATGATCTTCAGCTCAAGTCCCACTGGAACTGGCCTGGTCTGGTTTTGCAGCGATCGCGCTTGGCCCTCAGGTCTCACCAGGAGCGTTTCAAAACCACCTTTGCCTCTTAGGCTAAATTCATGAGTTTAACAGAAGGCTTCGGGATCACACGAGAATCACACATCAGTCAGTTCATTTCAAGATGTATATCTCAGCATGAGTACTTCTTTGTAGAATTATAAAAAGGATGAGTAATGTCAAATAAAGGTATCTATTCGACTTTTAAAAAAGGAACCTTCATATGTGGTTCTGTTTTGTACCTATTGAATCATTCACTGATAGAGTTAAACTTAAACACACTCTTTGTTTTATCTCATCTTATTTTACGTACTGTATTCTGCTTGTCTTAGATCATTGTACACGTCAGAATATATCTTCATGTCATTTGTGACCTCCTAATCACTTCCATGGCCACACAGGTCAAGCACCTAGACATCAGACTGTTTTTACAACTATTTGTGAAAGAATGAATCACTCTCAGGAGCTCAGTGAAGTCCAGTGTGGAACTGTGATAGGATGCCACCTGTGCAACAAATCCAGTCATGAAATTTCCTCACTCCTAAATATTCCACAGTCAACTGTATTATAAGAACATGGAAGTGTTTGGAAACGACAGCAACTCAGCCATGAAGTAACAGGCCACGTAAACTGATGGAGCGAGCAGCTGATGCCAGTGTTAGGAGGTCGCCAACTCTCTGCAGTCAATTGCTACAGACCTCCAAGCTTCATGCGGCCTTCCAAGTCCAAGCAGCTGCATCCAAGCCATACACCACCAAGTCCAATGCAAAGTGTTGATGCAGCGGTGTAAAGCACACCGCCACTGGACTCCAGAGCAGTGGAGATGCGTTCTCCTGAGTGACGAATCACCCTTCTCCGTCTGGAAATCTGATGGACGAGTCTGGGTTTGGTGGTTGCCAGGCCAACGGTACTTGTCTGAATGCGTTGTGCCAAGTGTAAAGTTTGGTGAACTGAAATGAACCTTGAATGCTTCAACATACCAAGACATTTTGGACAATTCCATGCTCCCAACTTTGTGGGAATAGTTTGGAGCTGGCGTCTTCCTCTTCCAACATAACTGCACCAGTGCACAAAGCAGGTCCATGAAGACCTGGATGACAGAGGCTGGTGTGGATGAACCTGACTGGCCTGCACAGAGTCCTGACCTCAACCCGGTAGAACACCTTTGGGAAGAATTAGAGCGGAGACTGAGAGCCAGACCTTCTCGTCCAATATCAGTGTGACCTCACAAATGTTCTTATGGAAGAATGGTCGAAAATTCCCATAAACAGACTCCTAAATCTTATGGACACCCTTCCCAGAAGAGTTGTAGCTTTTATAGCTGCAAAGGGTGGCCCGCTATCATATTGAACCCTATGGATTAGGAATGGGATGTCACTTGGGTTCATATGCAAGTCAAACCAAGTTAGCCAATACTTATGGCCATATAGTGAATGTACCCATAACAGAGACTCGCGTACTGGGTGTAAGCCAACAGTGTCATTAAGGAATTGTGCATAGTGTACGAAATAGGCCTCTCAGTTTGTGTGTTTATAAATCAATGTGACACTAACTAAACAGGAATTGCTGGAGAGCTAAGATAATGAACAGAGAAGGACCGAAGGCAAACAGTCGTAATCCTGAGACAGGCATGGTGGAGCAGGGAGTAGGGCTGAGAGTGCAGATGGAAAATTACTTATGCGGGGGGAAAAAAGAGGCAGAACAGAGATAGTTTGAAATGTCATATAAAGCAAACCTTGGTCCTATACCTCTGCATATTGAACTTGGCATTTTAAGATCCTACAGTTTTAAGTAGGCTTTTAAAGTTCTTAATATGATTAATTTGAGATTGATTTAGATTCTGCAGATTGTGAGATGATACTTGAACTGTTTTAGATCCTGATTCAGAGGTGGGCTAGACTCATCACAGACTGAAGCTGAAATATCAACACATAGTTGCTATTAGAGAGCAAAACTCTGGGTGGGTAAAATAAGATAGTTGGAGATTTGAGATCTGACAAAATTCCTTTGCTAATGGGTACCAGTTAAAAACGTGAAGGTGTCTGCAAATGAAGTAAGGAAAGCGGGAGGACGGAGGGAATGGGTGAAGTTTGGATGCCATTGCGGTGCCTGGATGTCACTGCCAGCATCCCAGCGTGGATAAACACTGACCACATGGCACTGGGACCTCCGGGACTTTGTAATTTGACGCACACACGGTGCCGCAAATGAAGCAATCAGAAACAAATTAATTTAACCTGTTGACTTTGCCATTTCAGAACGAGGCTCTTAAACTACAGGAGACACGAGCTAGTATATAATAGCACATGCAGGTATGCTGTCAGTTTTTAAACTGACACAATGGTAGACGTGACTAAAGTAGGGTTAAAAAATAAAACACTGTGCGTAAAGACATGTGCAGTCAGGTATGGTGGTGTAGGCTGAAACTCAAGAAATGTGGATCAAACAATACACAATGAGCTGGGTTTGTGCAGGGTTTTAGTTGGCAGGGTAACAGGTGAAATGGATGAGGGTGTTGATAAGGGCACAGGAGCAGTGCATGATGACGAGAACTGAGGAATGCTGGGAGTTGTAGTGTCAGGAAAGGTGCTCAGAAGGCTGATGATGCTGACCGTGGTAGCATGGGAGGACCCTAACCCTAACGCCCAAAAATACAGATATATCAGAATGCTGCAGTCCAACAAACAAACAGGCAATATATGCAAGCGAGACAAAAGCTTTTGTTACCATCACAGGCTGTGAATGCAAACCAATATTCTGGAGATAAATCAGGTGATGGAAACTAACAGAGTGAACAGAAGCAACTTTCCCCAGAACACTGACACATTATATATAATATAATATATATATATATATATATATATGATATATATATATATATATATATATATATATATATATAAGATATAAATATAGTATATATATTATATATATATATATATAATATATATTATTATATATATAATATATATTATATATATATATAATTATATTATATATATATATAATTATATTATATATATATAGTATATTATAGATGTATAATTATATATGTATATTATAGCTTTTCCTCTATATATATACTATTATAACTTATATATATTATATATATATTATATATATAATGTATTATATATATATAATATATTATAATATATATTATATATATATATTTTTTTTTTTTTTTAATTTAGTGCATTCTTAAATGTAGCTTTTAAAGTACGATGAAAACTTTAAAAATGTATCAACCATGAGATGGAGAAATTACAAAGAGAACTTGTCTATTAAGTGCTGACTGTCATTTAACATAACATCAGCTTTCCGACAATAAAGCAATGGTTTCCCAAGTGCATAACAATACTGTGGGCAAAAGTGGGATTAGTACCAAACAGCTTTAAAAACACTGCAGACCAGGAAAGTTTTGCATTTTAGAATAAAACTGCCAGTCAAGTACTTTTGCTCTCAGCTTGGTTTATGGTTGTGTGAGGATAAATTAAAGTCATTTTTGTCCAGATGTTCATTTACATTGATGAGAAAAAAATGTATATTTATCACAGAGCAGGCAAAACCCTCAGAAAATGTTATCTTCAGTCTTATTGCACATCCATACAGTCTTTCATTCTCACAGTTGTGGATCCAGCTTTCCAGAAAACCCTTCTCTCACATTGTAAGTCAGTGGGAAATCGTGTGTACCAAAAAGGGAGCCTGGATGCTACAATGTGTAAACGCCACTTATGTCCCACAACATTAGTTATACAAAAATACACACCCGCAATGCATCACATGCAGCATATCAGAGTATGTGGGCGGTGGCTTCCTCATAGGTCAGTGACGACAGTAATTCGAATAGACAAGGGATGTACACACATGCACATCCACACGCGGAAATCAAAGCAAGAATAAACATGCATTGAGTCTGCTGCTAAAATATATACATTATTTCCTGCGGTTGCTCTGCTCTCAAAGACATTTATGGTTGAACATGCCAGAAAAGAAAAAAAAAAAAAAACAAAAACTGAGTTCAGATGGCAGCACAGAGAATCTGATTGTACCAGAAGATGATGATTCAGATCGGGTGCTTTGGAGTCAGACGGTCACAGGACACAGCTTCCCCGCTGGATTATTTAATTTTGTGTACATTTGAACTATTACTCTCCTGAATTACCCAAATCCCACTATCTGATTTTTTTTTCTTTTTCTTTAGTCTTTTCAGATGAGAAGAATCTACAATATTTAAGTGTGTGAAATATATTATATTAGTGACATAATGTTCTTTCTAAAAATAAAGACTCCTCATCCAACTGATGTCATTTATTAGTAATAGCTTTGTGCTGCCATTTCAGTTGACTAGTAAAAAAAAAGACAGACTAAGAAATGTCTTTAGCTGCACTACCTTCACATACAGGACCTGAACATAAATATTTCAGTGAAAGACTTTCACCGTTTCTTCTTCAAGTGAACGTCTGTACAACCATTACACAAACACACCCTCTTTTTCATGACTGCAACAGCGAGACTATATATTATATCCGTTTGGCTGTTAAAGGGTACTTTTGTTTTTCCTTTTTTTTACTAGTCAATTGCATGATTTGCACAGTCCATGAAATATAAGAGATTTAGCTCAGTGAAGGCCCATTTAATACTGGAACCATCTCTCAGTATGACAACATTATACAACGCAACAGAACCAATAAGAAAGAAAAAACTGATATAATTTAAAGCAGAGCTGCCCAGGCTTGGTGATAATGAAGACTGTTACCTTTTAGTTCTCACTCTCAATAAAATTCAGTCATCAGGGCCAAATAATACATTTTTTTTTTTAATGGTCAGCCAGCTTATGCGACGATTTTTGGGGGGGCGTAATTTCATGATCAACTGGAGAAAAAGGTCAGTATTTTGCTGAGTGCAGGTCTGCGATCCTTTGAGATAATGTAGCGCTACCCAGCTCTGCATCGATGCACAACGTTGCCTACTGACAATAATAGGATGCTGCCATTATTCCTTTCAGTCAGCGTGATGGGCTGCAATCAAGTGGTGAATAATGGCTGATTCTTTCTTGGAGCAGACAGAAGGGAGACAACGCAGAAAAGAAGTGCACCGTTATCTTCTGCTCATTTCAGCTTATACAAATCAAGCTTTAGCGCTCCTGTTATTATTGTACGCCTGTGCTCTTCTCAATGAGCCGAAAAGAATATTCAACTGGCACATTGGACACTCACACATCTACGCAAAAGAATACATGCACCATGACAGGAAATCGGTTAGTGACACAGCTGTATTTTCACTGAGCATTAAGCCCTCAGACCAAGAGGTATGTGTAGGTCAAAATTATGTGCATGCTTGCTCAGATGCTCATTAACGATTTCATGGTGGCTATGATGGTAAGCAGTGTATAAGTAGACATGTGATCCTTCCACACATAAGCCTGTTCTCTAACTTGGAAGTGAACATTTTTGTGCTGATTATTTTCTTTTGTCTCATTCTTCCCTTCTGCCGCTCTCCGTTTTCCTCTCCTCAAGCACACGTAGAAGTATACGTCTCTGAAAATTAAAAATATATATATAAGAATAAGAAACCAAGAACAAAAATAGAAGAATGTGTGTTGTCAAAAAAAAAAAAAAAAGATCATTTAGCAATGGAAAAAAAAAAAACAGGCAAATAATTTTAGGTACCATTGTCCAATCTTTTTTTTTTTTTTTCTCCAAAACAGCAGCAATTATTGGGGCTCAGTCATAAATGAAGAATTCAAGAAAATTAGTCAATTGTAAATTAGCACAACACATTTTATAACAAATGTCACATCATCACAGATTAAATGACACTTGACATGCAGGGAGGCAGTTGCAGAAACAGAGAACGATGAGAAGGAAGGGGGAGAGGAGAGGGAATGAGCGTGGCATATAACGAAGACAAATAGTCTTTCCGATGCTTCCTGAATGCCAGCACAAAATGCCACATGGTTTCCAGGAAACCCACAAGCGTTTGCAGCTGGAGAACAAATGCTGATTCATAAAGCCATGTAATCCTATTGCATAAATACAAATCACTCTTCTTGTTCAGTCTACATATTTTCTTTATATTGTCTCAAAAGACTGAAATGAGCCTGCTGGAGCTTGATGGTTAACTTTTATTTTCCCCCAGAAAAATACGTGTGTTTTATTAAAGAAGTTTGCTCCACTGATCCCACTGAAACTGTGCAGCACATCACATGAAGAATTGTAAATAAATTATAAACTTAAGATTTCCATAAATGTATTGATCCCACTGTGAATCAACAAAGAAGTCTGCCATACTAATTAACATAGATGTCTGTTGGGTCTATCAGTCATGTCATCATATATACAGATACAATAAAAATAGTTGTTTTTGATCATTGGGTCTTTATAATCCTGCCTGGTAATAATGTGCACAAATTCCTAATTCCTACAATTAAAAGGGTATTCTGAGAACAGAACCATTTGTGTGTCTTATCTCAGCATGCAGAACTCGCCACCCAAGTCCCAAATGTTCTTCCCTTGAAACCGAATCTTTCCCAAAGTAACAGCGTACAAGCATGTTAACATGCACAGGGGCACTCACGCATGTGCAACCTTGAATGTTCATACCACTTCACGCATCCATAGCAGTTATCTTTCCGCTTGGCTGGTTTAGTACAGGGAGATGAGCGAGCGAGAGATGTTGAACCAAGTCATGCAAGCCAGGACAAACGAGGAGAAGGAAGACCGTTTCTAAGACCTCTGAATCCCCGCCCATATCAGCGTTCATCAGTGCTTCAAAAAACGGTCTGGTCGGGTTGTATTACTTTGATGTGGTGAGGAACTTTTTGTGGTTACACCAAAAGAAAATGATGAAAAAATAAAATAAAATAATAATATCTCAATTGTTTGGTGATTTTTATGAATGTTCACTAGAAAATCCATCTAGCCATCCATTAACTTCTTCTTCACAGGGTCCTTCCTCTCCTCAGCCACCTCCTGCAGCTCCTCTGAGAGGAAACCAAGGCATTCCCAGACCAAGAGAAATATAAATCGCTCCAAAGCCGAGATTCTCAGTTTATTGCTCAATCTTTGTTTCTGCTCTCACTTATGGCTACATGTTGTATGCTGTGACCAAAAGAAAGAGATGTTGACTATAAACATCTGAAATAAGTTTCGCCTGTAGGGCTGCTGGATTTCCATTTAGACATGGAATGAGAAGTCGAGAGGAGCCAACTGAGGTGGTTTAGGTACGAGGTTAGGATGCCTCCTGGACCCTTCCCTTGGTCTAACTGAGGGAAGTGCCAGACAAAGAACCAGGATACATTTGAACGGTATTGTTACCAAAAAATATTCTTCGAATTATCAAGATAATGCAGATTTCCGTTGTATTTTCATCTCGGAGGATTGGACAGAGGATTGAAAAAGCATGGACAAAATGTTGGGTTCTTTTTTTTTTTTTAATATGTTGGATTCTATTTTTTTGTTTGGTTTTGTTTAGTGAAACAGCATTATATGAAGAAAAATTAGAATGGAAATGAGCTTACTGGACTGGACTGAATTGGACTGCATTTAACTAAACTGCATTGACTTCTCAAGTTCACTGAGATAACTTTGTTATAAAAGAAATATTCCAGTTTATAAAAAAAAATAAGATAATGCTAATTTATAGCAGATTGTTTATTTTTTCCCAGTTGTTGCTCATGGTGCCATATTCCCATTGTCTAGACAAAGGGCCACACATCGTCGTGGATTCAGGTTCCCAGCTGATTCAAAAGCCCCTTTAAAAAAAAAAAAAATGCATCATCAGATGAAGGTTTCTTCTATTTCACAAGCTTGTATGAACTCCTTCAATACAATATTTTTTTGTTATTATTATTTAATAAAACTGCAACTTGTTTCTCATAATGACTTCTTCCATTAAAATGATCATCCTTGCTTTCTGTGCTGGAATTTAAAATGTACTTATCCTGTTGAATATAGTATAAAATGAATATAATTAATATATGAGTAATAATCATGCAATGTGAAGAGGTTGTGGTAATTTTATATGATTTTCTAAATAACTTTCCTTGACTCTGCCTTGTCGTTACTCTGCCTCATCAGACTCCTTACACTTACTTAATACTCAATCTACAATCTGGTCACACGTACAAAAAGCAGTGCCAAGGGGCGGTATGTGACACAGTGGCCAGGATCCCCACAGAGCTGCAGGACATTACATCATTTCCAACACATGTACATAAATTAAGAGTCGCTAATGAGACAAACTCTTTAGGCAAATACAAGTGTTGTAATTTTGCAGAAGAGTCACTACATTTCACCATAATTAATTAATTTATTCTTCATTAATTTGACTTTAGGGGTTAATAAAGTATTTTTTAACTAATTTGAATTGAACAACTTTTTTCAAATATATTTAGAAGGATAATAGTTAAATGTGAATTTCGCTCCACAATGAAATTCTCTCTTTTGTTTCTTCATCTGCATCGCTGTTTCTTTCTCAAGTGAGCAGTTGGCATAAACACACTGGCAGCAGCAGTAACAATAATCACGTCAAGCTTTCCCTGATGGTCACATAAGGATGATTTTGGATGAGTCACACAGCCAAAAAGAGAAAAAACAAACCAACAGCAGACATAGTGCTTGATGGAATATCGCAGCAAGATGCATATTTGGGTTGAGATTTAGGCTAAAGGTAAATAACCCTCTGCATGGAGCCAGGACTGACGCCACTATGGTAAATGACATCTGTTTTTCTATTTATCTCCCACTCTTTAACAACATGGGGCATTTTCTTCCTTTCACCTTTGTTTTGGTTCTTTTTTTTTTCTAAACCCCCTGAAAACGTCTGACAGACATCATACAGACGCAGTCCAGACTACTCATAAGCAATCTTCTTTTGAAGATCGAGTCTGTTTTATTTGCAGTTACAGTTATACGTTATGTCTTCTTAAACAGGTGCGGAAAGCAAAAATGAATTTAATGACATCAAATGTTTTACTGTGGAAAAAGGTAGCTTTTTGCCACTGTTGTTTCCATTTTTTACATTCTCTCCATGCTCCTATTCCCACGGCAGTTCCCTCCCATCTCCCGTCTCTCTGCACAATGTGCGGTCATGCTCCTCGGCTGGCCATCAAACATTTGCATCATGTGAGGCTTTGGGGTCCAAAGGAAGAAAGCGAGAAAGACACAGACAGAAAGAGGGAGAGGCACCTACAAATCAAAAACAGAGACATGGAGAGACAACAGAACAGAGATGAGCAGACGACAGGCAGCAAGAAGTACAAAGAAAGAGGCAGACGAAGCAATTGAAATTTAAGAGACACAGAGACCCACAAAGAAAGCATTAAAGACAGCAAAAAGGGACAAGGGAAGAGCTGAGTGGCCCAAACAGAGGAGACACTGTCTGAGTCCCAGCGGTCAGGAGGTCATCACACATTTGTCCACAGCAGTGCCAGCTCACGCAGCAGTGAAAGACGATCGCATGACGTCATCAGACGTACAAGAATTTGGAAAAACTCTGATGATTTAAATCAGCCTGGCACCAGATTTTAAATGAAATCTCCACACCGCGGTCACACAAAGAGAATTATGTAACAATTTTAAGTAGCATGTCAGTGATGTCTTAGCCTTTTCACATTTTGTAAATAAGAATGTTTAGACACATGATAAGGAAGATAATTCACTCACAAATTCCACAAATGCATTAAGTGGCTTAAATTGTGGTGGAACTATGGAGTTTGGGGAGCTGTAGGCCAATGACACTTCACCATGTGAGCTGGAGACGATCGCGACTGACAACCAGCAACCGTCAGATTGAAAACAGAACAAAAATGTCTTGAAGGATTTGGTCCACTTACAATCACAACCAGATTGCATTTGCTCCCTTCATTACCTCCCCAGACTGGAATTAGACCCCACTTCCTCCAAAAGACAACATTTGAAGATGTGGCTATCCACAATTAAAATATACAAGACGACTGGTTTTTTTTTTTTGTTTGTTTTGTTTTTATGGCAAACAGCTTGCTCATGTGGGGAAACTAAAAATTAATCTGTCACTAAAAGTAAACCATTTTAGGACTTTCCATTTGTGCAATTTTAAAGCAGATAAAATGTAGATGTAGAATAAAATGTGGAGGAAACATCAAACATAAATATAATTATATAATATAAAAGAAAAAAAACAGATCTGGTGCTGCACGTTTAAATAAAATGTTTGTTTAAAACCTAAGATAATTAAAGTACTTAGCAACAACATACAAAAATGATTACATAGCCTTTTGGTTTAAATAATGTAGCATCTCTGGGATTTATTGGTGTGGCCACTCCCCTTTTTTTTTTAAGACAAAAAGGGAAAATTTAACCCTATTGGTTAAAAAGTAATTTTTGCTGTTTTGCTACTTACTTTAATACGTTTAGCTGAATCGTTGCTAGTAACGTGTGCCTCTGTGCTTCTCTTTTTTATGACTCTAATCTGCTCTTGTTTTTTTTTTCTCCACCATTTCTACTTTTAGCTTTTTAGCCTTCCCGCTTAGAGCCTCATGATGAAGGAGCACATAGCCCTCAGTGTTTGGCTCTTGGATACTTTATGATGGAGTTAGCCGTTAATGGGCTGGACTGCTGGTTAATGGCTGGAGTGGGTGTTAAAGATGTTGTCAGGTCCCTGGGTTGAGCCAATATGCAGTGGATTTATGAAAACAAACAAGTCAAAAGGACATCTTTAATGATTTCTAAATAAAACCATGATCCTTGTTTTTCTTCTTGCATTCACCCCTGTACCCACCCAGCCCTTGGTAGCCCAGCCCCCCCCCTCACAAATAGGCTATACGAAGGAGAGATGCGGTAAACAAACATTTTGACTGCTGCTGTCGAGGCAGCACAAGCATTCAATTACAAATGCAATATATGTGGTCAAACTCACACACATGGGTTAAAATATACACACACAGATGGGAGGGGGAAAAACAACTTGCATATATCTCATGTCTTTACCACCAGAGACAACTCAATATGCAAGCAAAACATGGAGGAGATTCATATCTGGACTCATTTCCTCCTCTGCATATCCCACATCCAAGATTTTTTTCAAACCACCCCATGCAGCCGTTACAAGCCTGCTTTTATTGCTCAGATTTGTAATCCGTTTCAGACATGTAGCGTGTGTATGTGTGTTCAGTAATTCTTCCTGTTGAGGACGATCTTCACAAATGTCACTCAATATTTAATAAATAGTAAAACACCATTTATCTTCTGATGCTTAAGCCCATCAAAAAGTCACCTTGAGACCTTGCTGCCAAATCACACCAGCTCTTTTAATTACATCTTGCAAACCCCTGTCCTCGCATACTGCCTAACTGCTGCAAAATGCAGACATAGATTTGGGGATTGTGTGGGGGATGGGGATCCAAATGGACATGTTACTTAGAGGAAATAGAAATGGGAAAATACTGTGTAATTTTCTAGACCCCTGCGATCACGTTGACTTGAGAAAGATGGACTTATTGCCGGCCTTCTCTTTGGAATTAGACCCTGTGAAAACATCATATTGCTGGCATTTCAATGTAAATATAATGTATATAAATATATTTTGGCACATTTTCAAAGCAGTAATCCATTTGCTTATTTGGATTACGACCAAAGAGATTAAGAACCACAATGTTGCATAACACACCTAACGCTCCCTGTATGTATGTATATATATATATATATATATATATATATATATATATACATACATATATCACAGCAGCCATCCAGAGCAGGGACTTACCCCCCCCCCACCACACACAGATTTCACCCAGGTACAAGGCAGTGATACACGACAGCAAAATGGAGGAGAGTGGAGTCAGCTGTATATAGTTTGATCACATTATGTAATCCTCAAACCCACTAATGCATCACCACACAGACAGATGACACCTTTTTGACCTCCACATAGTCAGACATCTCCAGTTGTTTCACCTTCTACATCATTTTCCAATCTTCTGTTTTCCCACCTTCCTCATATTGTCTCATTCCTGTCTCCACTGGACTGATTAACCCCTTAAACTTCTCACCCCCCGATCAACCACTCCCCATTTCAGTCTCCCTCATTCTCATAAAGTTTATTTCCACTATTGTGTTATTGTGCTTCCTTATTTCTCTCATTCCCATCTCCAGGTATCAGTCTCTCTTCCTGCATACATGTCTAAACCTTGTTTCTCTCCCTTTATTTTTCATCCCCGGTGCAGCCACAGGCTTGCCCTTACCAGGTATGAGCCACAGTGAAGCGCCGCCTCTGTCGGATGCTCTTGTTCACCATCAGCTTGCGGAAGAGCCGCGGAGAGCTTCTCGGGGACAGTTTAGGGGACGTGGCACCCCTCTTGCCTCCCACCACACCTGCGATCTTGGGGGGCTCCAACTCCAGATGCATGTGTTCCTTGAATGTTCGAATGCATGAGTCCATCTCAACGCTCAGCTCGTTGGATGACATAGCTGCTGGCCGGGATTGAGTCCTGTACGGCAGACGGTTAATCCTGTGTCAGATTCTGCCAGATTGTGTCCAAATTCTTCCCGAGCAGCCAGTCATGTAAAGCCGATTCGTCTCGTGTTAAGTAGAAAGAGATACGTTTCTACAAGTTTGAAATACTGAAAGATTGATGGAGCGTCATTCACAAACATTCATACAGGAAAAGTCAAGCACGACTATAGTGTTATGTGCTCATGTTGCTCTGCTTACGATTGCTCTTCTTCCTTCCTTCCTTCCTTCCTTTCTTCCTTCCTTCCTTCCTTCCTTGCCCCGTTCTTCACAGGTTTAAGTATTAGCCAGCTAGTAGATGTGCCTTTTACCTCCCTCGTTTCCTCTCTCATGCCCTGTGCCTTCATGCAGATCTTCTGCTCCTCAGAGACTGTTAGAGGAGCTTCTACAGCACGGTGACAAGCAGAAAAATTCCTTCTCTCAACTCAGTTTTTTTTCCATCCTTTCTCCAGGTCCTGCTTTCCAGCCCTCTTCTCTGTATTCCTCTCTTCGTGCACACCTCAGTACCACCTCCTTCTTAGTCCATCCAGGTAGCTTGACGTTGGAGGGATTTTCTTATGAAAGATTTAGAAGAGCTGAAAATTGCTTTCAGCTTTCTCCTGTCTTGCTCTCCCACTGCTTGACTGACCTTCTCTCTCCCCGAAACAACCCCCACCTTTCTCCCAAAGGCACTCCCGGTGTGGCACGGAGTGACTCCCACTATGCTGCGCCTCAAGTCAGATTTCTCTTCACTTACACAGTCAGAGCGATGAGCGGAGCAGGGCACAGCTTCACTTGCTGTTTCATTCAGAATATACACAAGCGGCAGAGCAGGCACGCAGCAAATCCAAGCCACACCTACCCTAACAACTATTGGCCAGCAGCTGTTGTGACGACATGAACCGAGGCTCAGTAACAGGTTGTCAAATTTATTATTTATTTTTTGTTTAGCTGGGATTTGTGGCAATGTTGCTGGTGATATTGTGACCTTTAGTGAAGTCGACAACTGGTGAGGACAAGCCAAGGGGAAAAGACTATTTGGAAGGCCGATATTAGCAAACAGCTTAATGAGGATTACTCAAGCAAAACATACACACGGCTCAAAGGTCAACTGATTCAGATGAAAACTCCACAGTAAGCACTCCTGCCAAGCAGTTAGAAAACAGTCTTATGTAAGCCTGGGTTTCTTTGTTCCACCGTAGCAAACATATTCTGTCTCTCTGACAGAAACAGCCTTTAATCGATCCATAATTCTGTCTGAATGGAAGCAATCCAACCATAAAATTGCCTCAGTATGACGAGTGAAAGATAGGAGAGAGTGGTGCAAGTGCACACCGGGCTATTGGGAGTGGTGAACAGAAAAGAGACAAAGAGGGGCAATGCCCGGAAGGTAGAATAGCTGCAAAGATAAGGAAGAAAATCCTAAAAGGACAGAAAAGAAACGGAGCAGCATGACGAGCGTTGGATACGCGAACGCTGGCTTATCTGGTATTGGACTGATTTGTTCTGGTAGTGAGTCACTGAGAATTCACAGCCATGGAAAAATGAATAGCTTTCTCACTTAATTCATGCCAAGAAATCCCTTTGTAAATAGTCTTTCCAAGCTTGTACGGATAGGCAACACTTGTAGTAACGTGAGGCATCTAGAGAGCTCAAATTAGCGCGAGTTTCAGTGCTTAGGGAATGATGCACAGTGTCCCCTGGCTGTGTTATTTTTTTCCTAATTTACATACCACTACAAATGATGAAGTTTCTACCCACAAATGTGTGAGTCTACAACATGACAGAGCGCAGCAGTACTTAACAAATCTGAAGTAAGTTTATGCCTCTGACTACTATAAAAATCACAAATTCTAGGAGCAACTGGTAGATCAGCTTTGCAACATGGAGCCATATCCAATACCATTTTTATTTCCTGACCTTCGCTATGAATCAAACTAACCTCCAGACTGATAGTCATGCAACTTAGACGATGTCTCCTGTAGAAAGGTCACACTGTTTGTTCTGGGGGAAGATGTGTTATCATCCTGAGAAATGACAGCATCTTCATGAAACCTATTGTTGTGATGGAATACATGACATGTAACCCTATACCTTCAAAAACTTTGGAAATCCGTTTTTTTTTTTTATCTTCCCTCTCTACCATTTTCAACTTATTCCCACTAAGTGAAGGTGTTGCAACAGCAGATCAAGGCTGTCCACACATCAATTTGGCACAGGTCTTATGCCGGATTCACAACCCTGCAAGTGCGGGGAGACACACATGCAATCATTAACCCCTATTAAAACCCATTTAAGCATGAAGAGAACATGAAAACTCTTCACTTTCATCTTCTGCATGTAAGAATGACCTTCTTAACCTCTGTGCCGTTCCTATAAATTAAAAAAAAAAAAAGTGCTTAATATGTTCATATTGATACAAAAAAATAGAATCGGTTACAGACAAAGTTGGGTGTATTTTTTAAATTTCAATAAATAATACACACTATAGATAAAATATCTTGAAGGAAGTTCTACATGCTCAATCGGTTGATGGCATTTACACACCAACGGAAGACATATCACTAAAAGCTCGGACATTTGAAGAGTTTGAAGAGTTCTTTTTGACATGTAGCTCCCATCAGCAAATGTGAATAAACACAAACCCAGATGAAGCAGCTTCACCAGATAGTTTCACCACACTGGAAAAAACTGCAGCAGTGAAAGGGTTATCCATAATCACTAATGCAGAGTAAAACAGATTCAAGGACTGGAAGAGAAAAAGCGTGACTGGAATTTCACAATGTGTAGACATCTCATTTCTGTCATTGCCAATCAAAACCGGAACACCTACAGACTTTCTATTAGGTGAAGAAAATTCTGTGGTGAGATATGGCTTTATCTTAAAAAGAAGCCAACTTGGTAGCATTTACACCAGACCACCGTGTTCTTTGACACATTTCCTGACTGTGTCTTTACGTGAAAAACGGTTGTTTTTGGTCATTAGATGCAGACAAGCGCAACTGAGGTAACTGCTGATGAGAGCTCCTGGGGACATGAAAAATCCCAGCGAGGTTTAGTTTAAAAAGGCTGCAGACGAGTCAGCCACAGTTTAGTAGTGCGAGTAAAGTCAAAACACTGGCTGACACGTTGTCACCACATCTGTGTCTTGAGAATTACTGTGAAAAATATCATCCTTTCCCAGTAACGGTTCAGTGGCTCTTGAACTAAAGTGATTGTTCAGCCTGGCTCCTAATAATAATAATAATAATAATAATAATAATAATAATAACAAAACTCAAGAAAACAGGTTGTGTGTTGCGCCCAGGGGTGCTACCTGTACTCACCTTAAGTTCAGTACAGCAAACTCAAAGTCTCCACAAACTTTGTGCTAATTAAACAGATCCTCCAGGTGTCTACTCTCACGGATGCATTAAAGTGGAGGGACTCAACATCTGTGGCTCCCTAAAACACACCACTCAGGGAACAAAAGTTACTCAAAACATAAAAACAAACTAAGTAACCCAAGCTAGATAACTCTCAATAAAGAGACAAAACAGCAGAGGAAACAGCAGGTGGCCCTGAAAAAGAACTCGAATTAAAAATGTCTTCCATTTATTAAAACCTGTTTAAAAATGGTCACCAGATCTAAATCAGCCAGCCACAGCAGAACGCCGTTTATGCCCTTGCCCTGATTGGACTGCGATTAGAGGGAGGGGCTTGCCGATTTCTCTGACTCTCACTTCACTACATAAAACAAAAAGTGATTTTTGAACATTTGAAGATGACTCACTGGGTTCTGGGACACCGTATGATATGGTTTTTCTAACTTTTTACTAACAGCAAGATTCTTTTAAATTATTAATCGAATGAACTATAAAAACAGTAGCAGCCCAAAGGCTGTTCCACTTTGGTGAAACTGTGCGTTTTGGTTTAGATTCCAGTAGTGGCTTTTGTTGAGGCACAAAACACACAGACAGTTATGTACTGGAAATATTATTCCTTTTTAGAAAGTACGTTTTCTAAGCATCCATGTCCTGTCAACATGTCCCCTCATTTTTCTGTATTCTCTTGCCTCCCACAGTGAAACCCAAAGCCAGATGACAAGATCATCCTTCAGACCCGAGCATGTGTTGTGAAGTATTAAGATCTTGCTTGTCACTGAATGTATACGTTGGGTGGAGGTGACAGAGAGTGCTTGGGATAGATTTAGGTCTTGAGCTGTAAGTGGTCTCGCTTGTTACGTAAAACTCCTCCTTTTTCCTCCCGTCACACTCCACTTCTCTCAGATAAGCGAGCACAAGGCTGCTTTGTGGCCTAGATTACCAGACCGATGACGATTCACAAAGACTCGCGGAAAAATGAAAAACAGAGAGACTTGAAAGCAGAGATGTCTCAAGAATGTGTACAAAGGAAAAGGAAAAGAAAATGGATATGCAATGTCCTAGATTTTCTATTTTTGGTTGCTTGAGTTTATGCAGACATTTAGAATAAATTAAAAAAGGAAAAATTAAAAATCCGTCTGGATATAACTCAACACTGACCGGGCTCAGGTTTAATTCACATTCACACTACAAGCACAGCAGCTCAGATAAATGCACCCATCTCCCCAGTCACATCCTCTCCGACTCAACCGCCGCTGTCCACTGCCCCCCCAAGACCAACAGGAGGAAACTTTAAAGGACTGCGTGACAGAGAGTAAGGACACTTTACACACATCTCACAGTGATAAATAAACTGCTGGAAAAATCCATAATGACCTAAACACAGACATTGTGTGTAATTTGTCTGCTTTGGTGTTTGCCGTTTGCTAAAATGAAATGACTAAGATCCACCATCTTCCAGTTGGCTGTGTGGATCGCTAACACCCACATAAAAGCTGTCTGGAACACCAGGGGAGAAAAAACACCAGACACGTCGAAAGCAGACAGAGTGCAAAATCTTGATCTAATGAATGTCATCCTAAGCATGCATTCAAAAGAGAACAAAAATCTGAATTTGGTTTTAAGTAGGGTTTTTGGAGGCAGTCCGTCCGTTCATTCATCGATCTTCACAACATTAAATAAATCAACATTCCTAGAGTAGGTACAACTATTGCCCACAACCACTTCTGCTAGGGTGGTTCGTGGTATTTCTGTAACCACATTTAAAGAAAGTACAACTGTTGCCAACAAAGGGGGCACAGAATGGCAGAGCCTAAAACCCCAATTTGTTCACAATCTCTGCCAATCTGCCCTCATAAAGCATCCTGCTTTCCATCCTCTGCCTGGTGTGACTCAGAAGGTCTTGGACCTGTGCCTGAGTGGGGTCAGGAGTTCCCGTTGGTAGTAAATGGCACCAAGACAATGGATATGGTCATAAGTGCAAGAAGACACAGCAATATCCCCTTGCTTCCCCTGCCAACAATATCTGGCCAAAACATTAGCAGAGAGTCTCCACTTTCAAAATATTTGAGTTATGGTGAGCCAGAAATGTACTGATGGTGATCCCTACAAACAAAACACCAAGGACCAACATTACATCATCTTGGTGTAAAGCGAGGTAACATTCTGCTTTGATTTCTAAATGCTAGAGGAGTTCCTTCTTCACCAGTTAACACATTCCCTCAGCACCTCAGCAGTTTTCATATTTACATGAATACAGACTCATGAACTGGAAAAGCCACACAGAGAGATTGTTCAATCAATCCACGAGGCACTCAGAGCTCAGAAACAATTGCACATCAGCAGAAAAAAAATAATTGAATCCCAAAATAACTTCTTGCTCCCTACTCCCCTGCCTTCCAAACACTGACGAAGACACTTGAATAAGTATTTGAGCAACAGGGCATGAAGGACAGGCGAGAGAGAGGTCTGACATACGGACATCAAAACACACACGGACACATACATATACACACACACATACACACATACACACATGGACACACAGTAAGAGGACGTGAGCCTTGAGGAAGGTCCTACCAACCATTCCATTTCACAGCAGTGATGCCTGAAGATGACAGTGTGACAGCTTTTAAGGCATTATATCCTGAACTGATCTGTGCACATATGTGCAGGTGCACTCAGATGTCACATCCGGTATTGATGGGCTTGATGGGATTTGGAGTGAAAAACACGGGTAAAACTTCAAACTGAAAGGCACCTCTGTGAGAGCAAACTGTACTTACATCAATATACTCACTGTTAACAGACATAAAATACTTCATATACTGTATAATAATTTACAAATGTTCAAGAGGAGCCATAAATTAAAGGAGTAAAACATTTTAAAGGGTCATGGAAAATCATAAGCCTGTAGCACTGGTGGAGTTTCTTCTAAACATATTTACAGAATTCTTTAAAAACTCACCATCAAAAAAGACAAAAGAATATGAGTTTTTTATTTCAGGTTTTTGTCATATAAAGTTGGCCATTCAGTTAACCCGTGTTTAGAAGCACTTTCCCTTCTTCCCTTTCCATTTATTTGACTTTGTCTTTTACCGTGTCACGTTTGTCCAAGTGCGTCCATTCAAGCATTACACTGCACTCTTCTGGCTGCAACAGGAATTGCAGGTCAGGACTCCTTATATCCTTTGGCATTTTTCATTTCCTTATACTGTGCTTCATTGTCCATTCTTTTTCAGTTTAACCATATGAGACAAATAACTCAATCTCACAAAAGTGTGATTAAGTCGTTAAATGCATTTGAAAGAGGAAAGATAAAGGAATAGGCTTTTAAAACGAGCTAAAGGTGTGGATGCAAAAGTCTTCTGGAGAATGTTTTGTATTGAGTGCATGGTTTCAGGAATACATGCAAGATGCAAATCATTGCTGATTATTGCATAATGACATGACTTATATGATATATTAATAAATACCAGAATATTTGGGTTAGGGTTAGAATAAAAGCCTGACAGCAAATATCTCAGAATATATATATATATATATATATATATATATATATATATATATATATATATATATATATATATATATTCCTACTCACTATTCTGGATCCACAGGTGTGATATCTATCCTGGGTGGGGTTCCAAATGGCAGTGATGTTGGCCTTGCCATGATCTCCTCATCGGGTGTCCGTGACCTCTCCCCTTGACGCCATGACAATGGGGGTAGCTGCAGATTTCCAGAGAAGCGACGTCGGCCTCGCCGCAGGTCGACGCCCAAAAAGCACGAAGGAGAAGTGAAAGATTCACTGTGGCAGCAGTCAGGAGGCTCTTTGCTATCCTGAGAAAGGAAAAAAGAGATAAGTATAGAGAGATGTACGAATGTGAAATCAGGCATTGAAGCTAATAAAACATTTTTAACACCAATATGGACAAAGGATTTATAGTTTGCTATTATCAAACAATAAAATCTGCTGAATTATTGAGCACCACAGCTGTCTTTCCAGCGCTATCACCATGTTTGTCCACCAGGTGGCGCCAGAATATTGTTCCTGACTAAACAGGAGTCGCACAAAGTCCCTTTTAACATTAATATAGACGCTATTTTGATCCCAAAGGCAATTTGTGTCCCCCTGTCAAGAAGCCATAAAGTATTAAAATTAATATTAATTTATCGTTTTGCATGCAAAACATTATTGCAACTATGACAATAGAACCACCAATGTTCTTCTCACTATGCCCACCTTTTTGTCTCGAATTATCTTGTAATCCTTTCAGATACACTAGGAAAATAAGGGCTCTGTCAAAAACAATTTCAAAAACGGGTCAGAAAAACATCTCAGGTCCAACAGGACATGGTTTTGTTCTGAAGTCATGCACAATGCACAAGTATGTATGTTTACTGTTCAATAAGGGCTGAAAATCTCTGGTTATAGAAAAGGGCACAGCGTTTAGTTTTCATTTGCAAATGCTTATTTTTACACTGTTATCCAGGATCAGAATGAGATAATCAATTAAGCGCTCTTTTTTTCTAAACTCAGATATCAGCTGCGTTGTCACAATGATGTGCTCAGGTTTGACACACTGGAACACTAAATAGCTCCAAATAAAAAGCCAGCAGGGAGCAGGGAGCAGGAGCAGAGGTGCAGAAGCCAACGGTGAGCGCAGCACTTTAACTTATATAACTTAAACACACATGCAAAAGTATGAAGGCAGAAAAAATGACAACAAATGCAAAGATTTAAACACAAAATGTCATGAACACTGCTGAATGTCCTTAACACTGCTTTGTGGACTCATAGACAGGAGACCAGTGAAGTCAGATGACAAAATAAAATCTTTTATGAACAAAAGGTTTTGCAGACATCAGTAGATATCCAAAATATCATAACTAAGCAATACACAGAGCAAGGTCTAATTTGGGATGTCTCACTGAGCAGAGAAATAAGGAATACTTTCTTTTTTTTTTTTTAATAAAATTGTGAAACAACAATCCAAATATGAAATAGTACAAATGATCAAAAAAAAAGAAAAGAAAAGAAAAAATAGGCAAAACTTAGTGGAAAAACTAAGGTTTTAAGCTGAATTTCTATTTTGTCTTTTGCCATTCTGAGACCTTACACTTGATTAAGCAGATATAGAAAATAGATATGTGGATCTTTTGCCACTTACCAATTTGAACAAACAGAGAACAATACATTACATATAAATCATTACAGACCAAACACAGCAGCAGGCAAACTATTTCCTATTACATTAATGTCTCTTTTGGAGGTCAAACAAAACAAGACATTAAAGATGTCACCTTGTGCTTTAGGAACTTGCCGTCTCAATGTTATTGCATATTTTGAGGTCCATCCATCCATCTTCTATACCTGTTCTAATCCTTAGCAGGGTCACGGGGGTCTGTCGAAGCCTATCCCGGCTCATTACAGGGGCAAAGGTTCACCCTGGACAGATCGCCCGTCTATCACAGTATTTTCAGGTCAAACTCATAAAAGAAAATAATCTCAGGATTTAATGCAGTTGTGGCTCTGGAGTGATGTTATTTCCTATCAGTGAACTTCCAGTAGAAACATATAACTACTGTTTGATACATGTTTGATACACTTATGCCAAATTCTTTTTTAAAGAAATCAGCCCATTTTTTTTTAACTTGATCATTGTTCTTGACATTACAAAACTAGCCTAAATTCTATCCGCTTATTGTGAAATAAAATGTTAGAACATTTACTTCCAAATATAGAGGGAATTTTTTTTTTACATATACATTTTTTTAGTTTTCTTAGAAAGAGCTGAAAATATTCTGATTTTTTTCCAATGGCAAGGCAAGTTTATTTGTACAGCACAATTCAACATTAAGGTGATTGAAAGTGCTTTACAGAGACATTAAAACATCGATGAATTCAAGTAGCAAAAAAAGGGAGCAGCAAAAACTCAGATGGACCTTCCCCAAACACAACATCCTGGTCCACTTCAAACCCAACCCTCAAATAAAAAGTAGCTGCTTCCGCAGTGAAGTGAAGGGAGACGTGCCCAGACCTTTGCGCTCCACAAACACATGGTGCAACACGGAGCAGCCAGCTCATCTGACTCAGGAGTCCACCTGCATCCCAAAGACCAGAGCGGGGACACGGTTTCAAGAGCAACAAGCTGCAGACTTTGCACAGATGATTCAAAAGACAAATAAAAAAGGCAGCTGTCTTAAATGGTAAAAACCAACATTAAATAGAGGAGGAGGCCTCATGCTTCATCTATCCAACACAGCAGTGACGTTTGTATATGACTTCAACTGACTATAATAAAAACCTCCATTTATATTCGTTCTCATACCACAATATAAGAAACGGAGTGTATTCTTTATCCAGCAGAAATAATTATCCTAGTAAAAAAATTCAAGTAAAGGCTTTATAAAATGCTCTGAATTATACTACCGACATGACCTTCCCTCTAGTCCTTAGCAGCGTTGACCAAATGTAATTAAGACTCCTTCTGCCACGAGACTTGGATTGGATTTCTGATTATTTATGTGACTTTAAATGTGGGTTGTTTTTTTTGTTTTTTTTTTTCCTAAGAGTCATTGAAATTTCAATGAAAAAGATTAAAAACAATAAGTCATGCCAACTTCTTCCCTTGAAGGCAAAACCGCTGCGATGCAGCATGGAAACAGCTCTTTAGAATAACATGGCAACCATCGCAGGTGGACACATTATGTAATGAAATTCAAAGCAGTAAAAACAGACTTGTGAAGCTAAATGGGTTCGACTGCAGTGCCGTCTCTATGTATGAAAAAAAAAAGATATAAATACAGTGCGTGGCGAAGAGCTCGCCTTTGCTGTTGAGATTTTTTTTTTTTTGCCAGCAGAGCTCAAGAGTAAAGAGGAGGAGACGATGATGCTTTTTGATGACAGCTCTGGAAAGAGCCTGCACAAGAGCCCATGTGTGGAAAGACGAAGGCAAAGTGAGATATGCGGTGATAAGAGCAGCACAAAGAGAAAGAAAGATCACAAATAACCCACGGAAGAAGAGGTGGTCACATATAGAGAAAAAAGACACTACAATAGGAAGTGTGATTTAAGGCACTTTTAACAGCAACAGCAAACAAAAACACAGACGTTCAACCGTGCTAAGTTGATTCCCAGTCAATAGTTAAATCCTTTTTTGAATGCTTAAAAATAACATGTTTCCATGCTTTTCAATCCTTATGATTCTATGTGTTGGTAACTGACCTGATTTTGTTCAAAAAACACAAAATGATTTACTTTGCTTCTGTGGTCATTGCAGAAACCACACAAGCACAAGAACAAAAGGTTAACCTGCAGAAAACCCTGACAACAAAAAAGTGTTTAATTTCCACTTCTGTTTGTATAAAGTCTCCACCCCCCCATCCCTTTTAACAGAATTGTGAGGTAGCAGGTCATTTCATCACCTGGGAAATGAATGAGACAGAGCTGTTAGTGGCACAGACGTCTGGACCAAAGTGAACTGATCTGAGTCAGAGTCAAAGTTATGCTGCAGTCCTCTGCCTCTTCAGATATTGAAAGAAAGGCCCAGAAAATCATGCACAAAGTCTGAAAAAATCAGAATTGACTATAACTGGAGTCATACAGTTTATTAAAAATGTTTATAATGTAAGTTAAGCTAGCGCTTTATATGTTTACTAACTATTAATATGAAAAGTTATGTCCTTAATTGAGTGTTGGCTGGTTGTCTAAACACACTTTAGATCCACTGAATAAACTATTAGACAATTCTGTGTGTGCTTTTTATCTCTGCCCTTTTTTGAATCTACATTTAAAATGGAATTGTAATAATTTCTTTGCAAAGAAACTTAACAAAAATCCTCTGAAACTTGCCTTCATATTATGCAACTTTAACAAACTGCAGTGTTGCAGAGTAGATCTGATGCCATATTTGTGTATTTTGCAGATGAAGCAGTATGCACCATTGGTAAATAAGAAAAAAAAAAGAGGGTTTTGGTAGATTTGAAGAGTCAGTTATATTCAGGCAATCCAATTAGTGTCCCTTGGACACAAATGCACGACGTGAAGCATGAAGCACCTGACATGACGGATTCTCTTGTGATTTTGTGAATCTAATTAAAGTCAAGCCATCTTTCAGGCATGCCGTCTGGGAGTGTAGGCATGTTGAGCTTCTAAGATCTTTATACAGCAGGTACAATGGATTCCAGTTTGTGCCAGGATATTTTGGCGATGAAAGAAAGAAGTGGACAAACTCACCACGATGTCAACTTTTTTTCTTTTTTGAAGAGCTCCATTTTCTTTTTTATTATTTTGTTTTTATTGTAAATGACTTTGTGACTGGTGTCTGTGAAAGATGCTCTATAAATAAATGTTACTTACTTACCAGCTGGATCGAAGCCTTTTCTTTTAGGACCAGTGGATGGTTGCCATGTTGGAAGAAGAAGACTCCTACCACTCCAAAAGTGGTCAACTGGTGAAAGAAATACTCCAGGATCTCTTTATTTGTTTGATGCAAACAAATCAATTAAGGCGGTAGCTCTGAGATTACCATAACAATATTGGTAATCTATGCTTTCAAAGATGGCAGCATAGAGCTCTGTTCTTCATTCTTTCTTTCTGATCCCCGTTTTCCTGCTCCACCCGGCTGGCCTGTAGCAGGAAAGTCCCCCCTTTCTGATCCAGGTTTCTTCCCTATTAAAGGGGGGTTTTTCTTGCCATTTTTTGGCTTAAGGTTTTTCTCCCACTAGGGGAGTTTTTACCTGATGTTTTTTTATGTAATAACTCCTCAGGGGCCGTGCTCCGGGTCTCTAAAAAGATCCTAGGGACAACTTGTGTTATAATATACGCTATATAAATAAAATAAAATTGAATTGAATTGGATATCTTAGCTAAGTTGATTATTTACATGGTGTCCATTAACTGAAAACTGACTTGATGAATCACACAAGGCTCATGAGCCATGCAAAAGTAGAGAGACCTGGCAGTTACCTTCCTCGTGCCTTTCATTACAGCTAAAAGAACAAAATGAACAAATAAATCAAAATATTGTTTTTAATAAAAGAAATGCATTTGCACTATTTGTCTTGTGTCTTTTCAGACTGCAGCCATAATGCATCACAGGGCTCCCTTGGCATCATTCCCATTCATCGCTCACCCCACCAACACTCAGATCTCTCTGCACTTTTGCCATTTTGACACCAAGGCAACGAAACAACAGGGAGGAGATGACAGTAAGAGCTAAGAAAACAACACCTGCCTCCCATCAGTTATAACAGAATAGTCACAGAGAGTGAGATAGGAAAGAGAGGGAGGATGGTTGCTGGTTGTCAGGAGGCAAAAATGTAAAACAGAGAGAAACGTAAGTGAGATGATGGACAGGAACAGCAGGGGCAGGTCCAGGAGAGCAGTGGGGTGAGTAAGGCAGAGGGAGAGAGGATGGGAGGAAGTATAGCTGACAGGAGAATGAGAGAAAGATGAGGGGAAGTGAGAGGAAAAGGAGAGGGGAGCACTCGGAGACCAACGGGGAAGACTGATTGGTTTTGTGTGAAATAAGCATTTATCTGGAGGATGGCTTCAAGCAATATGCACAAGCATGTCTCCATTTTTTGCACATGCAAGCAAAACACCCACCTGTTCATTTAACAGGATGCAAACATATGGTTTGCTTTTGGCTTTAGGGTTGAAACAACTGTTGCTTGATGCATTTCTGATCTTCCTTATTTAATGTGTACAGATTTGCAAGCGATGTAAATCGATTACACAAATTTTCACCAGTTTTAAACAGAAAAATACCAAACATTGTAAGATTACTTTTTGTTCAATTACTTGTTTCCATGTTTTTGTCAGAGATAGTGTCTCTGCTTTTTAATCAAAGGTCATTTCAGTTTTATTACATCCATCGGCTGCTTATTTGGCTGCTTTACATGATGAAATATTCCTCCAGGGTTGACAGAGGAACAGGATATTAATAAAACTGTTTGGTGAATTATTGTCCCTCCTTTCTTTCTTTTATCATCATCTTTTCCTTATTGCTGTGAAATAGCCTCATCTCTGTGTCTCAGACAAGAGACAAAATAGATTACTTTCCCTTGCAACAGCAAAATGTTTGACATGTGATAAATTTAGACTGTCATAGGATTCAGCACCAAAACATCTCGGGACAAGTTTGCTGAAGGCCATTTCTATATATGAACTTCATATATTAAGCATGTATGCACAGCTTATTTGAAATGTAAACAGGATAAGGAGAAACAGCAAAGACAGAAAATGAGTTTAAGACATACGTGAAACCTTTTTTTTTCCATCCTTGTCACTCCCAAAGAAAATCTTCAACTCCAGCTCCATCCTGTCTTTGGTCAGTCATATAAAAGAGCTGGTTTCACTAATATCTTGTGAACCTTTTCCTTTACCCTCTTCGCTACTCTACTGTCAGATTATCCAAACACTCTCCATCCGTCCCATCCTATCTGCTCTCTCTTCATCTCCATTCCACACCCCTCACTGATCTGCACAACTGAGCTAAAGTACTTAAACTCCTGCATCCCCTTCACCTGTACTTTTTGCATCCTCACCATTCCACCTGCTCCTCCTTCAGTTACCACGTATATTTTATTTTGCCATTCTTCTTCTTGCTAGTGCACATCTCCACCTCTCCAGGTTTTCTTGCACCTGCTCCCTGGTCTCACTACAGATTACAATGTCGTCCACAAACATCATCATTCATCGAGACTCCTGCCTGACATCGCCTGTAAACCTGTCCATCACCATGGCAAACAAGGCTGGTTCAAGGCTGATCCGGGACAGTTCCACTTCCACCTGAAACCCCTCTGTTGCTCTGACTGCTCACCTCACAGCTGACATGCTGATGCCACAAATGTTCTGTGCTTCTGTTCTGCCACTCCTGACTTCTTAACACAATATCACAGCTCCTCTCTCAGTACTCTGCTGTACACTTCCTCTTAAATCTACAGACAATATGATTTCTTCTGACTTTCCTTGTACTTCTCCATTAGCATTCCTAAAGCAAACTCCTAAAGCATACCTCCATCTGTAGTGCTCTTCCTTGGCATGAAGCCATTCTGTCACATTTCTTACCCTAGCTTCAACTAGTCTTTCCCAGATTTCCATCATGTGTGCCATCAACTATACACCTCTGTAGTTGCCACCATCTCTAAACTTCACCTTTGTTCTTGAAAATCGGCACTTGAACACTTTTCCTCCTCTATGCACTTCCACATCTCCACTAATATGTCATCAGGAGCAGCTGTCTCTTCATTCTTCATTCTTTTTAAAGCTGCTCTCACTTCACCCTTAGTTGCCCATGACAATTCTTGGTCTACAGGGATTACAACTTCCACTCTTCCCTCTCGCTCTCATTTTTCTACATTCATCAGTTCTCCAAAGTACTCTTCCCACTTTTCCCTCACAATTTCCTCATTTGCAAGCACATTTCCATCTCTATCCTCAATCGCCCTAACTTGCTTGCACATCCTTCCTATCTCCCATGTCCTTGTCATTCACTATAAACCCTTCAGCCTCTCATAAGTCATCATACTCCTCCTTCTCCATCTAGTTACTCCATAGTTACACAGGTTGTATCCTCCCCAATGTTTCTACCCTTTCCACTGCCTTTCCACCTGGTTTCCTAGACTCACTGTATCTCCACTTTCCTTCTCTGAATTGCATCAGCTGGCATAATTTTGAAGCAGGGGAATTGGACAACTTTGAGCAAAATGACAAATAGAAAAACCCATCAGTCCATGTTAAGTGAACATGCACAGATACACAGCTGATTCAAAATGGGATATTAAAATGGGAAACGTTTTGAGTCACAAAAGTAGAAAAAAACTCCATGTTTAAAGTGTCTTTAATTTTGGCAGTTAATTATTAGTTTCTTTAATCACTTCACAGCAGTGACAAATTGATTATGCATTTTAAATTTGAATCCATGCATGTCGTATATACTGCTTCATTTGTTTAAATGGATGACTGGCCAATGCGAAACACATTGTTATAAACATATTCTACATAAAAGGTAAAAACCATCGGTTAAAACAGAGATCTTAACACCACTCTGCTCATGTGGCAACAGGATAGTTCAACTGAGAACGTGTGAGCTCTAAACATCAAGTGATTGACAAACAAGGTTAAAGTGGTCACAGTTCACGCAGTCCCCGGAGCTGTAGTTGCTGCAGTAATATCCCTCATCTTTATCAGACACAAAAGAGAAAGGGCATGAAAGATAAGTGTATTGAGGCTGTCACAGATACAGTGGAGTTTGAGGTTATTATAAAGAAAGGAAAAAATTGATAGCAGTGGATAGATATTGGCACACAGTTGCTACGCTTCAAAGCTCTGTAATTGGAGAATGACGAGCTATTCGGTTAGACCCACAATTTCTATAAATACAACCTCTGATGACAGAGGTGGAAGAGGGAGCAAGATAGCTGTCAAATGTTGGGGAAAAAGATGGAGCCGAAAGAAGTGAGAGAAAAAAAACAAAGAGAGAGGCAGCAAAGAGAGTTCAAAGGGTCATATGAGAAGAGAAAGAAGACAAAAGTAAACCAGCATGTTCCACAGCATCAATCGCTGTCATTTTCTAGACTGAAATATGCTCATGGTGCCATGAGAAAGGAAATATAGCACACGGTCTTTCTAGTTTCATTCTCACCTACTGTTTAGTTAATCTGAGGCCCCTAAACCGCTCAAATTCACATAAGTACTGCAGCCAACGTATGTATACACTCACAAAAATAAAAAACATCTACTAAGTGTCTGTAGCATAAAAAAGGAAATATTCCACGAAATTGGCATTCTTTGTCATCCTTACATACTCTTAATGTAGGGCTTAAGAAATTATAAATTAAAACCATTAACAATAAAATACTTTTTTTTTTACTAACAGTCATATGATTTTGTGCAGATGAGCCTGTATGTTTTGCAAATATAATCAATATATAATGGTAAAAGCACCTCTAGGAGCATATTTGATCAGAATTGTGCACAATTAACTCTTTATTGACACCTAATGATGTTTATTTCAACTACATTATTTCAAAGGTACTTAGATAATAAAATTAACCTTGTATTGTAATAAGTGTTTTCAAACAAAGCAGTTAATCAAATTTATTGAGAAAAGATGTGCAGTTTAAAAAAATACAAGGTCAGGCTTACAGAGCTGAGGAATTGGTTGCTCCGAGGATAACAGAGCTGTGCAATCACAAGAGGTTAATAAACTCAATCAAAGTCGCAACATAAGGTGTATTTTTAGTCAATGGTACAAGACTGGTGACAAGAACATTCTCAAGACATGAGCAAATCACAGAGACAAAGAAAGGAAAAAAGGAGTGCTAAACATGACGGAGGTAGCAGTGAAAGAGTCGAGTGAGAAGCAGAGTTTACTCAAGAAAAAAATACAATCTTTAAAATAACATGGAAAGTGAAAAATAAAGATGAATATGAGTAATGCACACCCACAACTTATGCATAGTTACTGCAAAAAAACAAAAAAAAAAACAAAAAACACCCACAGCCAGTCAAAAGTAGACCTGCATATACTGTACAAAGGTACAAGTGTGGCACCTGAACTGGACTACGGCCTACAGATGAAAGCAGCTGATTTGCTGAAGTAATTCATATGGTGGCATTTGGAGCAAAGAGAGGTTTTGACACTTCAAAAAAAAAAAAAATGAAAATAATGTGCAATTTTTAAATATTTGTACTGTAGCTGCAATGACTCAGATGTTTAGCAGGGATGTGCTACTGATGTTACTGCTGAGAAATGTTACATCACAACTTATCATAAACCAGTTTAAAGTAGGGTTAATGCATAGCTGCAGGAACAATTGTATGAAAGGTGCAAAACTTGCATCATTTCACATAAGGCAAATAATACCTGCCACCAGGGGTAAAGAGACAAAGGAGTCTGATCATAGGCAGAAAGAAGAGAAGAGGAGCTCAAGTGCAAACAAATGAGAAACTGTTGAAGAGAATCACGCTGGAGGAAGAGAGTCAGAGCACAGCGCAGCCGTTGAAGCACAGGAAGACTGACATGGAGCAGAAAAAGTCAAGCAAAAAGGACAAACCCTAACAGCCAGCATCCTGCCTCAGAGCCACAAGAAAGAAACCACATGAAATGTCACTTGCAATGATACCCACGCGTTCAAAATATTGTTTCCCTGACTGTTTTCTGTCTGATCCTCAGTGTTAATGTCTGGCATTGTATATGTGTCTGTGAAATTGTGTAGGCTATTCATGCAAATGGCTGTGTGCAGCTGCCAGACCAGGAATAAATAAGTATTCCAGTGCCTGTAGAAGGTTGGCTGCTTCGAGCTGCACCAAATGGTTAAGGGGCTGGGATGATGGATCACCAGAGGAGAGGCTCATTCAGATCTCCCTCGTCTGTCAACCAGCCACTTGTGCTGGTATAACTAACAGAGATGTCAACTTCTAGGCTTTGTAGAGGTGGGCTGCCATTTATTATGATTTTAGCTTTTTCATGTTTATTTTAGTTACGGAGGTAAGTAATTGTCTTTGGTTTCTTTTTTTCATTATTTGGATGGACATATTTGGTTATTTCAGCAAGTTTTGTTTGTTGTTTTGGCCTTGGTCCACACTGAAGCTTTAACTCTAGTTTCTTGAAAAATGCTTGTGAACTTAATAATTTTTCAAAGTTGTTTGAGAATTAGAGATGGGGCCTTTTTTGTGTTATGTCCTTTTGTGACTACTAGACCAAGTGTAACAATGTGAACACATCTTTGATTGGTTGAATAGAAATGGAGGCTCCACTCTCTATACACAGATCATACCAATGTCAGTGATGGCACCTTCAGGAGTATATTTATGGTTATAACAAAGCATTACAGATAGATTACAACTTACATTGTTGGGAGACACCGTGACAACGCTCCTGCTCTTCCTCATCTTTCCGTGTGTCGTTCCCGTGATCTCCAACAACAGCAGCTTCTCTTACAAACCTGGAAAACACAAATACACAAACATTTAGAACAATATTCAAGAAAATATGGCAAAATATTATAGCAAAATCTCGGTATAAGCAGGAGAAACTAGATATGGTGTGGTATAAATTAAAAGAGGCTGGCTCTCCGCAAGGCAAGATTCTGGCATCTGTATTGCAGTTTTATCCTAATATGCTACTTAGATCAGTAGTCTGAAAGTTTGCTCTCTGATTTTTTTTCTTCTGCAAATTCTCTAAGCCATCTGTTCATGAACTTACACGTTTGTTTGCATTTCAGGAACAACAGCGTAAGCAGCCAAGAGATATTATCCATCCAGCATGTCCTGGTGTCTGCCATGGGGCCTCCTCTCTGTTGAACATGCCCAGAACACCTTCCCAGGGAGGCTTCCAAGATGCGTATAAAACAGTTTGGGAAGCTTGGGCATCTGGTTAAGTATTGCACAGTTTGACCTTGGAGTGAACTTGCTGCTATCTCCATTCCCTTCCCAGACAGATGGGCAACACCAACTGTTCCTCTAAGATCACTGCGGATCCTTTTTTTTTTTTTCCTTTGGCAAAACTAAATGCTCCAGACTAGTCAAGGACCATAGAAGTGATCACCTGCTATTGATCAATAAGTCAAAGACACATGAGCAGTAATCCCTGGTTGCCACTTATCTTCTTTTTGACTGTGGAAACTGTAAGGCTCTGGGAGCATGTACTTTATTTTCTTTCTGACTGTATACTGCCTGTGCATTTACATCTTCATCATTCAAGATACTCCTGTAGTGATCTGTACGTATTATTCATGATGAAACTGCTAGAACTGTGTTTTTGTAAAGTGCACAAAACCGATACCAAAAACAGTTCTTTATTTTAACAAACAAATATTTTTCATTTTTCTAGGTTTTAAGCCATTAGGATTTCTTTCTTGTGAGTTGCATTTTAGCAACTTTGGACTACCTTAGAGGAAAAACATCAGAACCTTCTAAGTAATGAATAATTGTCGTAGTTGAACTGGGTCACAAATTACATTTTACACAAAAGTATTCATGACATGAACAGACCATCTGGCTCATTTTGCCGCTAACAACCGCAAATTATAGTGAAAAGAAACAAAGTTTTCTTTCAGCCCATTGTAAGACTAATGTGTATAATAAGAATACACAACCCCTATTTCAAAGGCCCTCCCGCTGTCCGACTTCTTTCCAAGTCTATGAAAAGAAAGAAACTACATAGCGCACTCACTTTAAAAATCCACTTCTTGTATCAAAAAGCTCATTTGTACCTGTATGACAGACAGGTGAATTTAAATAATAGAGTATTAGTACTCATGTGTCCCCCTGCTCTTCCCCTAATGCTTTCAGATATTCTTACCATTATTTATTATTCCTGTTTCTTTGTCTATATAAATTATACCATTTTCTTTGGCAAATTGAACTCTCATCATGAATCGACCAGCTAATGAAAATCAAAGCATCATTAATGGCTCAGGACCTGCTGTCCCTTGACACCTTCCTCATGGCAGTAATGTTAGAGTTCTTTACATCCACCATATTTGGGTTTATCTACATATTTTGTGCATTAAAACACTTTTTTGCATGCTACTTTGAGTTTGAGGCGGATGTTACTCAAAGATTATTCATTTCTCTTCTCTGAGATGTCATTTCTCTCAGCAATCACTCCAAATATTAGCAGGATACAGTCATATTTTTCGTTTCCATGGAGCAGTTTCTAGGTTGACGTGTTCGCTTTAAACTCCAAATGGAAATGCAGAGTTATACGTATGAAAGAGAGCCACAAACTTGCTTCCTAATCTCTTCCAGGAACTTTCTTTTTTGTCAACTCTTTTTCTTATTTTTCAACATGTTTCAACTGGCCTGACTGAGAACCATCCTTTGTACATTTATACTAAAGGATAGAAGTAAAAGCATTCTTTTTCTAAATCAACTTATGCGTTTTCAAATGCAGAGCCATCAAGTGTTAAGCTACATAGTAGAGTCATTTTACCATTTTAGGATGGCATATGTACCCTGTTACATAAGGATAGTGTGTGTCCTTGATGCAGATGGATCCAGCAGTTTAGCCAGGACAACCTTGAAGCCCAGAGGATGTTACAATAGTAGACGAAATTACCATCATCACCTTAACACAGTGACAACATTTCAAAATGAATGCAGGCATATTTCCCCCTTTCAACTGCAAAGCTGCTTCTGGTCTACCCGAGAAGTTTATCACAACTTGTAACCCCCAAGCAATCATAAATATTTAGAGGAACTTCAATTCCAGCATAATATTGTACAACTTTTCAAGCAAATTTGTACACATGTTGTGCCGTCTGCTTTTAGGGGGAAAAAAACATGTTATTTGTAGCTTAGCTCAGGAGTGTGTGTAGGATTTTTTTTTTCTTGGTGAAGTTGCCTCAAGAAATATTTGCAGTTCAAATATCAGCAGTATTTGCACTGTAATGCTGCTTCCTCAGATTCTCTGTTTATCTGGTGAAATGCTCCACAGACTATCCACTGAAGATCCACAGGTGGCTTCCGGTGGCCTGCAGATCTGAAGTTGAGAATTGAGAGCAACATTCACAAGCCTGCTGGCCCATTTTAAAAAGATGCAAAAAGCACCGACGTGCAGGTTGAGACTGTTCAACCCAAACCCATCAATACTTGACAATAAATTTTCTATGACCAGAACCTCAACGGAAAAGGTATTACAGACAAAAAACTATGACCAGCTCATCCTGTTGCAACTATTACTTGAGAACCATTGCTTTAATATAAGTCTTTGAACACACTAGTTAAATAATTTAAGGCCTCATGGGACTTCACATAGGCAGCACGGTGGCTTAGTGGTTAGCACTGTTGCCTCACAGCAAGAAGGTTCCCGGTTCAATTCCCGGCCCGGTGGGTCTTTCTGTGTGGAGTTTGCATGTTCTCCCTGTGCTTGCGTGGGTTCCCTCCGGGTACTCCGGCTTCCTCCCACAGTCCAAAAACATGCAGGGTAGGTTAATTGATCATCCTAAATTCTCCCTAGGTGTGAATGTGAATGTGAGTGTGATTGGTTGTTTGTCTTCCATGTGGCCCTGGATAGACTGGCGACCTGTCCAGGGTGTACCCCTGCCTTTCGCCTGATATGCGTCGGGATAGGCTCCGACAGACCCCCGTGACCCGGAAACGGATTAAGCGGGAATAGCTAATGGATGGATGGGGACTTCACATAATCAACCACCACGTTTGATGGTTCAGATGCAATCGTTTGACTGTTATAGCGCTCACTGATGAGCTTTCGAGCCATTTTGTTCTGACATGTCACACCGGTTTTGCCTCTCGACTTATTCCTGCCTGCAGTCGTGGTCTTGGCTTATGTCACTGTTTGGACCATAACTCCATTCAGCATTTTGCATGTTATGTTTGCCTTACTGACTCTACGTTTTAAATTCTAATAAACTCATTTATAGGAAACACATAATTTAAAAAGCACTAAACCTAAAGTAATTTAACCTGTAGCAACTAGTTCAATATCACCATAAACATTTCTGAAATTTGAACTTTAATAGTCACATTAGTTGTCATCCCTCCATGGTCTAAGGCCAGGGTGGAGTTGGACAAGAATCAAGAGTGCTCAGCAGATTATTTTTGATTTATAGCGACGTTCAGGAAGAAACTATTGTAAATTTGCTATAAATTTTTACTGACAGAGTAATGAAAACTGAAATGAAACTAAATGCGTATGTATTGTTAATATTTACAAAGATGTTCTGTAGAAAGAAAACATTTTTTCTTTTTTTTTTCAATAACAGTTAGGCCCATTTAGATTTTTTGAATCACAAAAGAGAATTAAAAAAAAAATTATCTTGAAAAAGAATTTCATAGTGGAAATTACCACTAAGATTGGAGGACTTCTCTGTGGGAAAGCCAATCAATTCCAGTTATTACTACTAGCAGATAATCAGTGGGCAAAGAGGAAATTTGTGTTTCATAGCAGATCTGAAAATTGTGGTTGAGAGCACAGATGTAGGGAGTCATTTATGAATACAGATTATCACTGTAACCTCAGGGGCTGGAGCTTGGTACAAACAAGAAGGATGTTGTGTGTGTGCGTGTGTGTGTTTTGGGACATCCTCATTGGCGTTGCTTCTCCCTAATTAACATTTAGGCAGACAGGTGTGAAGACAAAAGACAAGTTTACACACAAACAACTACACACTTTTTAAACCTTTCAACATAATCCACTGCATGTTGCTGTTTTCATAAAAAGATATGTCAAGACAGAGCAAATTGCTTTGGCTGCCTGTAAAAATGCACATGGATTCTTTAAAAAACAGATCAGCACCAACAAAATTAATTAAAAAGGAGTAAAATTATCTTGTACAGAGAAGTCCTCAAAAATGAGCGCTCTGTGATGGCGATTTCCTTTAGCTTTCATTTACAGAATGTGGGTGAGATGGGACCCTAAATATATATATATATATATATCAAAATGTGACTCTGAAACTGAAATCTCTTCAGGGGGCATAATCATGACATCACTTACCACTATCTATTGTGAAATGTGCGAGTTCATGCAAGTCAGCAGCCTGTCAGCAGGTCTTGTGACTCTTGTCACAGTTTAGACACAAAATTTGATTTTGATGGGTTCTTGTTTGCTTTTTCACATTAACGTGAGCAGTCAGATTTCCACTCTGGAGTCTCACATACTGGAAACATACATTGGATTTGTGCCTGGAAGTAACAACAGTTTACTGCCATCCTTAACTCTAGTCATTTCTTCAATCAGACACAACCCAAATAGGAAAGAGGGTGAAGGAAACCTTGTAAAACTATGACTAAGATGAAGATTTTCCACTGTGACTTCACAGTGTTGTGTTTGCACATATACAAAGTCTTCAAGGCTTGGTGTATCCGTCTTTATTTCTTAATCATTGCTTTATCACCTGTCATTGTTTGCACTGAACACAATCTAATGCATAGCATCTCACAGCTTTGTCAAAGCAAAGCGGAGTTGAAAGAATCTCTCCGAGTCATCAGTCAGCCAGTGGTTCATGTGACAACCTGAAAAACACACCTGCTTCCCCTGACTGCACTTCACAGTTGTTTAATTTTATTCGTCATGAAGGGAGACAATGTCAGACTTCAAGGCAAAGTTTGACAAGATGTTCTGACACATGTCGTGTTTCACCTCATACACAAACAACACTGTCACCGAAGGTGGCTCAGCAGCGCATGTTGTGTATCTGCCTAATGGAGCAAAGACAACAACCTCTGTCTGCCCATCTTGTTTACTGTCAGTGGGAAGCATGACTTTAGGGGGGATATGCATAGTTCACCATCCGGTGTCTACAAATCTTTTGGTTTCTGCACCTGACTTTAAATTTGATTTTTTTTCTGGTTTTGTTGACCACACAAAAAGCATTTTATACTTCAACTACATACACACATTTGGTATTTTAAACTGTGCAGTACATTTTCCTTAAAAGCCATGTACACGGTCACAAACTGGCTCCAACACTTTTTGCTGTGTGGCCCGAAGAAGAACAGGGATGAATAGACCACCTCAGATTTATTCAGGCTCCCTTTTTTGATTGATAGCTGTAAGACATGAGGGTTGCTGTGAAATGTGACATCAGTTTTAGACGAGTAACCGCAGTGTTTGGAAAATAAAATTACAATTTTCTTCATAAACAAGTACAGTTCTGTACTAACTCCTAATTTCATAAAGGTTTGTCCAATCTGAAACTTTGCTTGCTAATAACGAGGACAGAAGCATTACCGTAGTTACTGTGCTTTATTTATGATTAAATTTAGAAATAAACATCAAACCAAGCATTAAGGGCTCAGCCAGTAAAATCATTCATTTATATTTCAGCTGAGTTGAAAGCTAACTTCAAATCTAGAGCATTAAAGTTGGTAACATTGTCAGAAGCAGATGTTTCTTCCAGTCAGAAGTACAGTTTTTCTCTGCAGGAGGACGCTTAACAGCTATTATTTTCCTTTTCACACAGATATCCAAAATCGTGCCAGAAATTCTAAAACATAAATGCTGGTCCCCTAACTCAGCATTTCCCAACCCTGGTCCTCAAGGCACACTGTCCTAAACGTTTTAGACGTCTCCTTGCATCAACACACCTGATTCAAATTAATGATAGTCATCAGCAGCAGTACAACTCTGTTAATGACAGTCATTTGCATCAGGGTGCATCAAACCAGGGAAACTTTTTTTTTAAAACTCATTCTCAGTTTAATTCTTTTCTGTGGCGCTCCTTGGGGCAATCGCTGAGAAGCTTCACAGCTGACTCCACAGACACTCTCTCTCTGTCTAGCTACTTAATTTGCCCCGAGGGATTTCATCAGCATCATACAGAAAATCATCCTTCAGGAATTCTTAATATGAAATGTCTTTTTAGTTCTCACTTTTTTTCCAATTAGTTTCCTTTTTCACTATCAAGTAATTTCATGCTCATACAACTTCTCTACTCAAGCCAGTTGCTATCTTCCTCTTCTAGTGCCTTGACAATGTAGAAAAGCAAGTTCTTCCAGCTCTTCCACTCATAATAACCCTTTAGGATAATCAGCTAATGCTGCCTACATATTAGAAAACAGAGAAAAGAGTTGTGCAAAGTTGAAGCATACCACACAATGGAGGGGAAAAAAAGTAAATAAACTTTTTATCAAGAAAGAAATTTGCTCCCCAGTGGGAAATCCACCACTTTGCGACAGAACATCTTGTTTCCAATTGGCGACGCTCATGCCAGCTGCACTGTAAATGGCTCTGCGGTGTATGATAAATGGTACAGCCTTGTGAAGCATGCTTGACCTCATCATGTGCAAAAATCAGGGATGCAGTCCTGAGATGTTCATTCTTGTCTTTTCCTAGTTACTGCCCATGAAGTTCAGAAATATAGTCATAGGCAAGACACAGTCCATAACAGGATACATGCCTGATATAATCATTGATGAAACGGGGGAAATAGTTCTGGGTAAATCTGAAGACAATAGAGATAAGCCTGCTGTAGTAGTAAACTTACCCTTTTATTACTATAAACTCTGCACAGTTCAAATCAAACTCACTCTCATACTATACCAGAGTCTTTGTTAAAAAAAAAAAAAAATTGACTATTTTCTGGATGGCAAAGTTGATCTGTGGAGATCTGTGGAGAAGACCAAGGAGATTTTTGCTGACTTCAGGAGACAACACACCCAGCATGCTCCTCTGATCAGCAACGGTGCTGCTGTGGAGAGGGTGAGGAGCACTAGGTTCCTGGGTGTCCCCATCGCAGAGGACCTCTCCTGGACTGTTAACACCGCATCACTCCCCAAGAAATCACAGCAGGATCTCTACTTCCTCCGCAAACTGTGAAGAGCCAGAGCATATACACCTTCTACAAAGGCACCATTGAGAGCATCACCGTGTGGTACGGAGCCTGCACCGTGATTTCAAAGAGCATTGAGGAATCAGCTTTACTTCCCCAAAGAGGTTGAATGATAACAAGGTGAAGCTGTGACAAGTCTCGAGTACACTTTAGCCAGTTGAGTAACATTCGCTTGTTCTTGTACCCCAAAAGACAATCATAATAAAAACTTTACTGTTGTGCAAAAACAAGCAATAAACATAAGTGTTTGTGTATTAAAATGAAGTCAGACAACTGTCTGGTTTATAGGAACGTGGCTGTTCTCTTTGCGTGGGTTTAAAGCACTTATACACTTGTTTCCTGTGGGCTGTCTGCTTTGCAATGTTTGTGCATCTGCTTTGTCAACACACGGTGGACAGTCAGCACATTGGACATTTGTATTAACAGCCACGGCTCATATTCAGTCATCATGCACATAGTGAGTTGGCAGTGCCACTAAACTGGCAAAGAGGCAAAGAGGCAAAGAACAGAAGCAAAGCTCTGAATGTATGCGCGCGCACGCACGCACACACACACACACACACACTGCAAATAGCAAATATATGAATGTACACATCTATATCTATCTATATAGATCTATATAGATGTAAGATAGATAGATCAAAGTCAAAGTCAAGTTTATTGTCAATTCTACCACATGTAAGATACATACAGAGAATTGAAATTACGTTACTCTCAAACCCTCGGTGCTACACAATAAATACATTTTAAACACAAAGTGAGTGATATAGTGAGAGAGAGAGAGGGATCTTATGTGGCGGTATTGCTGCAATGTTAGAGCTGGAACACTGTCCAATACGAGGTACCAGGCCAGAATTTTAGATATGATCTTTGTTTAAGCAGTAAATGGATCCAAAACTGCTGACATTTTAGTCAGCCTTAGAAGTATTTCGCGTTTTATGTAAATTATCAAATTGCTGTGCAAGACTCGTTAAATTAAGATGATTTATTAATGTGTGCATAAAATTTGCACGCTAATTTGAGGATTTAGATCAGCTCAAAAATGCTCAAAGCATCACGGCAAACAGTGTCACAGAGCCTCTCACTGGCTGTATACGTATTTTTTACAGTTTCATATGACGTAACTTCAACAGCTGTGAGAGTATCACCAACGTCAAACCAACCAATGGGAGTAAATAAAGATCCATAATTAAGAAATGTTGCATCCTAAATGCAAAAGTTATTATGTACAAACCCCAAAAGGTTTGATCTGATTAGACCATTAGGAGATTTTGTCTTTTGGCAGTTGTAGTTTCAATATAATCTGAATTTAAAGAGGCGTCCTTTCACAATGTTATATGGAATATAGTTTAAAAGCATTGGATTTAATTACTTTGTATCTACACTAAACTGTTAAGTGGAACTTTAGTATCTCACTCATCGTGTGATTACAGTTTATATCTCATTACTGTGAGCAATTTAAAGTCTATTCCTCGATCATATCTGTTCAAGCATGAATACACAATGAAGCGCAAACTGCTTGCCATGTTAATTATACTTATTTATCTCGCTCATCTCTGGCAGACACTCTTGTCATTCAAGAAGAGGACATTCTTTTTTTTCCCTTCTCACATTGAATTAATAACCATGATTGTTCACATTGCTGTTTAATATTCATTCACAGTATGACAGTCAGAGTCAGGGAGAGAGCTGAGAGACTGGCAACAAGTGTTCCCACAAGAACAGAAGTCTGAACTGGAAAAATATAACTACAAAACGAAACAGCACCACTTTTCTATACCAATTTATCCTTTGCAGGGTCACGGGGATCTGCTGGAGTGTATCCCAGCTCATTACAGATGAGAGGCAGGGGTACACCCTGAACAGATTGCCAGTCCATCACAGGGCCACATATAGAGACAAATAACCATGCACGCTCACACTCACACCTCCGAGCAATGTGGATTAACCAATCAACCTAGCATGCATGTTTTGGACTGTGTGAGGAAGCCGGAGTACCTGGAGGGAACCCACGCAAGAGTAACCCAGGCCGTGAGGGCTCCGTGCCTCCCTGTACACCCGAAGACTCTGCGTTGTGTTTTGTTGGTGTGGTTGTTGTCCGGCATGCACCGACAAGGCAAGAGTCAAACACATGGCCTTCAAATTAAGATGTAATACGCCATCGTAGGTTACGTTCTGACCCGCAGCACCTTGTATGCGTATCTTGGAAGGCTGCAGCTTCTGCTTCTGTAGCGTGGGATGATTCCGCCAGTATGTGTGGGTTATACTCGTTATTTGAGAGCCCGAGTCAATGAGCGCCCTGCACTTCACTCCATTGACTTCTACTCCCCCCTCATTTCTAGGGCCCACTAAAGAGGTAGTCTCTCCTAATACATCAGTCCTGTCCACCGGCAGAGGGGAGTCTTTCGGCTCGCCCATGGTTGCCCCTGCGACCATGGGCCCTACTCGTTTAAAGTATTAGCTGAGTAGGATGTACTCACCTCTGCATGAGATGTGGGCTGAGGATGATGAGCCCGTGGTTGAGTATGGTCCTGCCACACTGTTCTGCAGACCCGAGCTATGTGTCCTTGTTTTCCGCATCAGTAGCATGTGACCGCTGGGGACTGGAATGTTGACACCACAGGCGGTTGAACTCTCAGCGAGGGGGCTGAGGGCGGGGGGGGTAATTCTTGCTTCAAGGTGGGTCAGTCTAGTCATTTGCTAATCCTGACAGAGAACTAGCTTCTTTATCTTCTCTGTTAAGTCACCCCGCTCTGGTACTGGATCAGCCTCCCCTTTTGTCAGTATCGGACTACAGTCAGGTGCCACCTGAACCTGAGTGTAGGTCCTCTTCGACTTGTATATGGACTGGAATCTTTTCGTTTCCTTTTTCAGATCTCTGAGCTCCGCTTGCAACTCCCGGAGGCTCAAAAGCCTGGGTTTCATTGGAGCAATTCTCATGTACACATCCTCATCATTTATTCCCCTCAGAAACTGCCTAGTGAGTTTACTTTCACAATCTGGAAATGGCTTGCCATCCCTTTGACTTTCCTCCACAGCTCGCAAAGTTGCCTCCAGAGATATCGCATAGGATCTGGCAGACTCCCCTGACCTCTGGCTACGTTCATAGAAGTCGGCCAGTAGGTCCAGAGACCCTTGTGTGTCGCCATACTCTGCTCTCAGTTCTTCAAACGCTTTTTCTGGGGTTTGGGCATAGGAAGGAAGATTCAGAATCAGCTTTCGGGCTTCACCCCCAAGATGGGGTACCACCGTGGAGAAGCGCAGATAAAGGGGGAGCTCTATTACTTCCAGGTACAAGCATCCTGCTATCGACATTGCCCGTGAAGACTGGGGCGTTCTTGACTTGATGAGTTTGCAAGAAACCACCATAAGCGGCTGGAGGGAAACTTAACGGCGCTGTGGCCCTTACTTGGCTATATAGCTGTGTAGGCATCTGAGCGGTTGGTAAGGGCATGTGGGTAGGCTGAGAAACAGCATCAAGAGATACACTCGCTTGGGGGACACCAGCCAGGTGCGGTTGAATTGAAGTTTGGATCTGGGGGGAGACTACATGGGTAGGGTCAAATCCAGGAGCCTCATTCACAGCAGTGGGCATAGCTACCATGTGGCCCTGGGCACTGTTGGTCAACAAATGCTGGGGGACTTGCGGGTAGTAGCCGGCTGCTTGCGCCATATGAAACTGGGGGATTTATCCCAACTCCGCCCCTTGAAAGATCAGCTCAGCTCTCAAGGCGTCATCAGTTGCACTCTTCAGGTTTGGCATTGGAGCCACTGACATGGCCCCAGGGGCTAGTCACCATAACTCGCGGGTCCCAGGGGTCTGGCCTGCCCAGCTTGTGTTGGCACCAGGTTCCTAATGGGCTGCTGCACAGCTTGACGAGCTGGGAAACTCAAACACAGGGAGTTCTGGGGTAGGGGAGAGGCTGTAATTCCATGCATTCTGATCTGGGGCACAGGGTGTGTTGCACTTAGTCACAGGGGAGGTTATTGGGGACACATGAGCTTAAACTGCACCACAATCTGTATAGGGTGACAAGATGGGGGTGGGTGGAGTGTACCGAGTACATGGTCCAAGTCCAACTACTGCCGAACTGGGGTTTGATACTGGACCAACTGGGTAGAGGGGAACTGGGTGGTTAGCTTTGATCTCACCGAAGGCTGTTGGTAGCCAATGCTAGCCACTGCACCTTCACCCAGGGGGATGAGTGTCGTCATTGGGGAGCAGTCACTGTGTCTTATTACCTGCTCCGGGATGAGTAAGCGGTCTGTTATCGCTGCTGAAAGGCCCTCCTCCATGGCGCTGTTAGAGCATCTAACAACAGCTTCGCTGTTTCGGTCTTAAAACACCACACATCCGGGTCACAGCACCAAAGATGTAACCCAGGCCGTGCGGGCTACGTGCCTCCCTGTACACCCCGAAGACTCTGCGTTGTGTTTTGTTGGTGTGGTTGTTGTCCGGAATGCACCGACGAGGCAAGAGTCAAACACACGGTGCTCAAGGGCGTGGCTCAGACCGCGCCATTTATTTGAAGTTGGTCAGCCGACAGCTCCACAGGCATTACCTTCCAAACCGCAAACAAACACTCATTAATTTACATCATTCACAATGCTCACACAACAATTACAAAACCCGTAAAACATATAATGTCACTCACAAAACTCTCAGAACAATGAAATCCGTGTCAATGATGAAACTAATATACTCATATCACACATTGAAACAAACTACCAAAAACATTACAGGTGCCCAATAAACATCCCGAGAAATACATAAACCTTGTCTTGATCGCTTTTACACAAGTTATTGAACAGCTATGCAGCGAGCGCCATTCACACTGCTTACCTTCCAAACCGCAAACAAAAACTGATTAAGTTCCCACTGCCCACAGTAAAAAAAACTCCTACTACAGTGTCCCGTAAGGGATTAATTAGCAAACAAACATCCAGTGAATAAACTCTCCCAGCACCATAGCGCCCCCTGTCTACTCATTTAACCACTGCCTTACACAAGCACGGGGAGAACATGCAAACTCCCCACAGTGAGACCCCCCACCATGCCCAGGAATCGAACCAGGAACCTTCTTTCTGTGAGGCAACAGTGCTAACCACTTTGACTGCAGTAAAGCATGTATCCAAGAGCCAAAGTCTTTAAAACATTTACAATTGCCTGTCATTTATTTAATTCTGAAAATGGTTTGTGCAGTGGCTGTGGAGAAAATATATTTTCAGCTGTTGTTCTAAAATGAAGAATAAAGCAGTACATCTGAAAAATCACATTCCAAAAACAACTCCACAAAATGCATATTTAGATGAAAGTTGTGATATGGCTGAAAGCAGAGGTTTAAAATGTCAACATGGGGTCCCAATGTAGAACAGTTGAGGTGATTCCTGCACCTATAACATTTCCCTCCAGTCTTTTTTTCTTTTTGCCTCTTGTCCTTCCAGTTGTGTCTAATGATAACACTGATTAAAGCATCTTAACCAGCAACAGGACAGTGTCTCTGCTGGGCTCATCTGGTCATACAGCCTGGTTCAGACTTTGAAGACTCTGGTGGATTTTAAGCATCTCCCACATTTGCTTGTGAGTAGGTGGTTTTTCAAACATCGCTCTGTGAGAAGGATATTTGGCATATGTACTTCCTGTCTAGGGAATCTGACAAGTATTTCACCAAATTGTAAGAAAAAAATCAGAACCAGTATAGTGACACTGATGGAAAACTGTATAAATGTTAAAAGAAAAGCACAAACAGACAAATAAGCTGGAGTCTCTGTCCTCATTTACATGTAAAATGCTGTGCACACTTACTATAAATAAGCTAAATGAACCATGGACAGAAATAAAAACAGAGCCCTGGAACACATTACTTAAGCAGCACACAGCCAAATGTGACATGTACAGAGGTAGTTCTGGACATTGGGAAGTCCAAAGGTTGAATATTTGTGTAATAACTGAAAAGCCATATTTCTTTGTTTTAACAACAGCCGGTAAATGCAGTTTATTGTACAAGGTATGTTGATGTAGGACTCTCCAATTAACTGGATTTTAATCATGATTAAAATGTCGGCTCCCTCCGATTACAAAAACATTGCAAACGTATAGACTTTGCTTATCCACTGGTGGGTAAATAAATATTACTTTTTTGCATGTCATAAATTATTTATTTAATATCAAGGTCATGCTGGTTTTTATGATCAACAATGTTTTACAGTGATGTAAGAAAATGAAGAAATAGTTAAAATTATGCCATGAGTGGTTAACTATTTATCATATGTCTTGCTGTATCCATCAAAGCCAAATAGACTTTTAAGCAAATATTCTGTTTGCCTTTTCAATGGCATTTTCAAAGTGCATGTTGCATAAAGCGACCCAACACCAACTCTAATGTTAATAATAAGGTCATTGTTTTCGCAGTCTGGAGCATACTGGTGCATATTAACCATAAGGCAATGTCTGGCTTTCAAAACTGACACACAATAGCACAATAACTTGAGGTAACTTAGCTGAGGTATGTATGTCCCAGCAAGTTCAATGAAAGATCAAATCATGCAATACTTATAGAAGTTGCACTAAAGGTCTCACAATGTTAAATCTTAAACTTAGGAGTTGCCAAAAGAGAGCTTCAAGTCATCTTAGATTTACATTTCAATAAACCACAGTTATTTTGGGGCAATTTCCTTTGCACAGATGAGACTAAATTTAAGATGTTTGTCCGTAATACATAGTTCCACATTTGGCAAAAAGCAAATGGAGCATATATCAGCACAAATAACCCATACTATGTCTCAAGTATATTATAGTAGAAGAGAGATAATATTTCTCCAGTTCTAGCTTGTCTTCATTGGCTCCCTGTAAAATACAAAAATATGATATAAAGTCTTTTCCACACATATAAAGCTCTTAATGCCTAAGTCACATCATATATTTAAGGAGCTCATAGTTTCAGCTCTCTGCTCCCAGTCAGTAGGTTTACTAGTGGTTCCCAGAATTTATAAAAGTAGAATGAGCAGTAGAACCTTCAGTTATCAGGTTCCTCTCCTCTGGAACCAGCTGCCAGTTTGTGTCTGGGAGGCAGACACCTTCTCTGGTGGAGGACATCATGTGATGCACCCCTCCTTACTTTGTTCCCAATCTACTGCAACTTTATTAATGACATTATTACTCTTTATATTAACCTGTGTTTCTTCTTCCCAGCAGGTGGTCCTGATCTGTTGTTCTTCTTGTCATCTCCCTTCTGCCAGAGGTTTCTTCCTGCACTTTGGTCAACTCTGGTTGTTTTAAAACTGCTATACAAATAAAGATAATTGATTGATTGATTAATTGATTCCACAGTCGCCTGGTGCTTGCTTAAGGTTGGGAAACTGTGTCGAGGAAAACTTTTAATGCAATCTGTTGATTTCCTTTGTGGGAACATTATTATTATCATTATTTTTATTGGCTTTGTATTAGTTGGTATAATTTGGAATAAGATGAACTGTGTTCTTGAAGTGCTTTGAGGTGACATTTGCCTTGATTTGTTGCAATTTAACATCATCCTCATAAAATATGTATTTCTTGTGTTTTTCAGAAAACAGAAAAACTAAACAAAATATTTGGTTCTGTTTTGTTATTTATGACTTAGACCACTATTTTAAGACGGTGGCAATAAATGTAGTTGATTTGAAAGAAGCTAAAGTGTATTGGGGAAAAAGTGGTAATCATAAATTACATTTGTATTCCACAGTATTTCAAATTAAAAATGTTGGGCTGTCTGTTTGATAACTAAAGTTTGGACAGAATTGGCAATAAATGGAAGAAGACACAGACACTGAAGGCATTTGTAAATCTACAAAGAGTAGTTCAAAGGACAAGAATCATAAGCTGCAACAGTCCAGTCAAAGACCAGACCTCATTGCAATCTAAATGTTGAGATAAGACTTAATATTAGCTGTGCATAAGTTATGCATAAAGCCCACAAACCTCAAACCTACACTGTAAAGGTTGGGGGAAAGAATCTTCCACAACAATGTGAAAGATTGATAAAATACAGGAAACGATTACGTCAAGTTGTGGAGGTTAAAGGTGGTCCTCCTTAATTATTGTTAAAAATCAGAAGTGTAATATATGTTGCTGTATATCTGAAGCTGTATTTATGTCATTTTAACAGCAGCTGATTTTTAAAAAAGGCTTTTAAAAATGCTGCAATTTGTGAAAAAGATAAAAGGGTATGATTAATTTTACACTTAACTCCAGATGTGGTTAAACTACTTTTAAAACCACTGTCAGCAGGTCAGGGTTTCGACAGTGCTATGTGTAATACAAGTATATATAATAGAAGCTTACGTATAATAATTAGAAGGTTAGGGGTTTTAAAATCCCTTGAGTCACACGTGCGTTTGACATGAATAAGTACAAGCAATTCTATAAAAAAATATTCTGTATTAAAACATGTCTTACAAAAAAGGGACCTCAGAAGGTATATTTGGAATTTTTTTAAGCCTACTCATGTCGTCTGTGTTAGTAAGATTTATTTAGAGAAACTAGTTGAAAGTGTATTGATGTACACAGAACTAATAAAGCAGCTCCTCTGAAGTTATTGTATGTGACTTAATCCTGACGAAGCCTTTTCTCCTGCGTCCTTCCGGTTCACGATCTCTTCTGCTATGTACAAAATAAAATACAAATATACTGCAATGGATTCATTCCTTCTAGTAAATGATGAAAAAAAATCAATGACTTGGGGCTGAATTTCCATCCCTAACATCAGTGCATCATTATTCTTCTCCTTTAGTCTCTTGGGGTTGAGTTAATTTAAAGTATATTATTGTAAGCAGGCTGATTGTTGGCAAGAATGTGAAAAATACAGAATATAGAACTAATATTCAGACGGTTAAATGTGCAATGCAAAGCCCACTGTGTGACCCACATCAACAATACAAACACATTTAATGCAGGCGGAGTGGGAGTATTATAAAGTGCTTAATTAAAATCTCAAAGTGGGTCAGTGCAACAGATTCCAGCTGCATAATGATGCTAATTTAATATTTGTAAGTGCTACAAATCACTTTGAATGGAGTTGGATAAATTTGCCCAAATGCTTCAGGACTGAATGTATCAGTACCGCTCGACTAACAGCACATGGATCAATACATTTCCACATTTAAACATTGAGTGTAAGCCAACAGATCAATACAGTCTGAATTTTGGATGGGACAAGTCTTTGGACTAAGAGCTCTACATAATTCACCCATACTGCATCCAGTGAGGATCATGCAAAGGCTCATGTATGACAGATGTGTGCGACGAGCTGAAGGTCTAAAGGTAAAAAAATCTGGTGGCATGAAGAAGGATCAGGAGATAAAGAGTGCTATAGCGTAACTGGTCACATGAGATGTGAGTTGAGTAAACATTAGTGGAGAAAGGAAGTGCACCTATGAGCCAATCAGGAGATTGATCAATCTTATTTTCAAGTTGTGTTCAGGGCATCCATCTGTTCTGGTTATTTCACTATACCTGTCCATCTTCCTCTCTGACCTGGCAGGGCTCACTATTGTACAACAATCTCTATCTGCATGTTTTTGCACCCAAAAGTAACCAAAAATCCTGTTAACATTCACAATAACAAGCTACAGAACCAACCAGCAAAACACTGAAATTATAATAACTGATAACAGACAGGTCTTAAATTAAATGTTAGAAAGCTTAAAGAAATGAACCGAGAGATTCATGTTTGGCTGTCATAGGTTAAAACTATACATAGAGAGAGAAGTTCAAGTGTGATAACGGTTAATGGAAGCTGGTGGAAACACCTGAGATTACCATCTCCGAAAAAAAATAAAAACCATAAAATTCAATTTTAGGATTTATATGGATCTATTCAGATATGACAGAAATACCTCGCGTCTTCTCCGCAGATCATCCACACGTGTGGACAAAGGGAATCCCGGCGTGTCTTTCGCGTTGTTTGCGGATGAAGGCTCAGCTGTCACGGCATCAAAACAAAATAAAGAAAAAAAATAAAAGAAAGATTATTTTATTCCGGATCAGAGTCTTCTGATGGGACTTGTGTTTACCCCACAGCCGATCCTCCCAGCAGGGTAATCCGCACTTTTCCGCCGGGCTTGTCTTTTATTATTTCTGTTATTTTTTACATCGTCAAAGGCTTATTGCTTATCCATTTTTTCCAGAAATTCAAACAAAAGTAGCGCCCTAACCAAAGCCGTTATCAGCCGTCCCAGCAGCATACCGTTTTATCATCCACAGCCTCCGTCCCACACCGAGGTACTTCAGGATTTGAAGCAGGGTCGCTTTCTTTATTGCCAGTCAAATCCATCTGAAAGTCGGAACTCCCCTCCGACCGTCTCTTCCGCTCCCTCCTCCTCCCCATCTCTCTCTCTCTCGCTATCTCGCTTGCCATCTCTCCATCTAAGCAGAGAAGAGGTTAGGTAAAGTGTGATCCGAGCTTCTGAACCTAGTCTGGAGCCTCTAGTTACATAAAATAACAATAAGAATGATCTTGTTCCCTATAACTCGCATGTAGTTCATTCATGTTCACTTTTATAGTAACAGTTCTGATCAATAGGACAGAAGAACACCCAGATTTGGTTGATTTTGTTTTCCCCTCCAAACCTTTATCAATAATTTCAACGAATTGCATAATGCATGTTTAGTCTAAAGACAAGGGACAGTAAGAACTGCTAGTTTTGCTATGGTAAACAACATGCAATATATATTAATTTGCACATATAAACAAAGCAGTATATACATAAATGGACAGTCACACCACTCATGCATGCATACTCCATTGCAGCCCTGTAGCATCACATCATATCTCTGAACTGCAGTCGAGGACTGAGACACTGGCTTGGGAAAAGCTGCTCCTTCAAACTCTGTTACAGGCCATATGGATACTGAGATTAAACAAAGATTAAGATTTAAAAAGCAGAAACCCACTGACAGTTTGCAGTATCTTATTTTTACCCATACTTACTGGTAAATGTGCCCTGGTGGTCAAGCATTGGAGCATAGGTTATTTAAGAAACAAAAAAAAAAGAAAGACTATTAATGTGCGAGTGACTAAGCAAAAGGAGGAATTGTGATGAGGCGTTAAGAAATAGACAAAATAGCAGACAAAATTTTTACTTTTTAAAAATATGAGACCACTATACAAGCCATGTGGAAAAAGTATAAAACATCATAAGTAGATTTTTTCAGCCTTGACCTGAAAATTTCAAGAGACACTTTTGGACACTGTGCAACAATCATGGTTTTTTTTACATATTACTCCTCTTTGTGGTGCATGCCTTTGTCTTCATTTCATTTACAGAAGAAAGAGAACATTTTTAAAAATGCTTTTCTTTAGTGGAAAAATAACATTTCTACGCCTCAGTCTAAAACCAGACACTTTAGGGCCTAATGATCAGAAAGAGGACTCAGACCAAAACTGCATGTCCTGGCAAGGAGACCAACCAATCAAGCAAAAAACAGCAGTAATTTTTGACTGATCTTTTGTTTGTTTTTTCACCTAAAAAAATGTCTGTGAACATTTAAATCTCAAACCAACACAGAAACAGGACAGCAAGCTGTTCTTATATGCAGACTGGCTTCAAAGATGCTGAATAAAATGAGAAATTGAGCACATATATAGTACATTTCAAAGTTTCTGCCTCTTAGTGCTGCTGGTGGCGAGAGGGCTTTTGTTGTTTTTTTTTATCATCCGTCTTATTTTAATTCCACAGGGCAAGATCCTCTGGAAAAACCTAATTGATTTCATATCAATGGAACAACTATCTGCCTCAATTAAAAACCAAACTTCTAAGTTTGACCAAATTTGGAATAAATTTAATTTCATCCTTGAATTCATGATACATAAATCTCCTGGTAAATTATCTTAAATAATAAAATTGGATATTATCATTTCCACTTAAAAAATAAAACAATAATAAATACATAAATGTAAAAAAAAAAAAAAGGAAATAATAATTAACCTTTACAAACTTTCAGGGCTACTCCTCGTTGTCCCTGATTACAATTAGCATACTGTTCTTTAGCCGATAGTCCGCTGAACTACATTCAATTCAGTTCAGTTCAATTTTATTTTTATAGCGTCTATTACAACACAAGTTGTCTCTAGGCGCTTTCCAGAGACCCAGAACATGACCCCTGGGCAATTATTACGTAAACAATGGCTTTTTTAACATACAAATATGTGAGTTATACAAGGGCGTTAAGCTTCTACGATTAGAGACCCTGTTTCTCAAAGGAGCAACAGCATCTAAACCTGAGTGCAACACATCTGCAGTGCTACCGACAAGGAAATCAACATCTGCAGAGGTAGAACCGAGGTCACAGCCCTCAACTGCTTTACTATGTTCCACTGCAGGAAGATGAAGAACAATGGCCTCCCTAAATTTAGTCATATTATTTATTATTATTAATCATTTATTTATTTATATTTTATTTTACCTTTTTTAAGATAAATCGTGTATTGTTTTTTTAAATAGAAATGACAAAATCCAACTTTATTATCGAAGATCATTTGAGGGCAGATGTATGTGTCATGATTTCAAGGATAAAATACATTTTTCCAAACTCGGTCAAACTTTGAAGTTTGTTTTTTTTAATTGAAGCAGATACTTGTTCCATTGATATGAAATCAGTTAGTAAGTTTTTCCAGAGGATGACATTGATGGAGTTTTTGGTTTTCCAGTTCATGAGGTTTGTTTTCTTTGGCGATGATTAGGGCAATAGAAAGGATTCTGTTGGAGCTGTTATCCAGTGATAGAGTAGAGAAATCTCCCAGGAGGCAGACTGAGGGTGACAGTGGGATGCAGCAATCCAGAAGTTGGGAGAGAGAGTCAATGATGCTGTGCCAGAAGGTTTTGACTGGTTCACAGTCCTAGATAGTATGCAAGTATGTGTCTGTTACATTTTGTGTACACTTTGTACAAATTTTTGTGTCTTTAAATGCATTTTAATCATTTTTTCCCCCGTAAAGTGAACTCTGTGAATTACTTTGTATTGTATAAGTTGTAGATTTGCATTAGAGGTAGACATAAATATATTTATGTCTACATATATGTTTTACAAATTTGGGGCTAGAAGTCAGCATTGTAGGTAATCTCTAAGTCTTGTTCTCATATAATTGATGGGATAGATATTGTTGGGTTGTTTATCACAATTAACTTATAGATTTTAGATAAAATGTTGTGTTGACTAGTAATTTGTTACTAGTTAATTCTAATACCAGTGGTGGAAGGTTAAGGTTGGGTGTTTTACTATTTATTTTTGTCTGAACAGCAGATTTGATCTGAAGATATTCTAGAAATTGATTTCCTCCAATGTTATACTTCTGTACGAGGTGAGAGAAAGGAACCAGGGTGTTGTTTTCATAGATATCTTTAAGATGGGTTATGCCCTTAGTGATCCATGATGACAGATTTAATGGTTTTCTGTTTATCAGAAAATCCGGATTATTCCAGATAGGAGTGTATTTACTTGGTGATACCACAGTATTAGCCATTTGGTAAAAGTCCCACCAGGCCGTCAGAGTTGAGATTATAATTGGGTTTTTGAAGCAGGGGTGGCGGGTAATAGTGCGGCTTATAAATGGCAAATCAGAGATATTGATTTCTTTACAAAATAATTGTTCTAGCTCTATCCAAGAGCAATGACACCATTTAATTTATTTTTTTGTAGTGTCGATAGTTTAACTCTAGCCCTTTTGCTTTTCCAATAATAGTGTGTGACTATTGAATCTAGAGATTTGAACCAGGGGGTTGGAGGCTTGATGGGAATCATTGAGAAGAGATAGTTTACTGTAGGAAGTATGGTCATTTTTACTGTGGCAATTCTACCAATAAGGTTTATTGGTAAATTCATCCAACGTTTTAGGTTTTCTTCTATCGTTTTCAGGAGTGGATTGTAGTTAAGGCCTATTAACTCTGACAGCTTAGGGGAGATGTTGATTCCCAGGTATTTGATGTTGCTGGTGGTGATTGAGAAGGATGCAGTGTCAGTTGCAACATCCCAGCTGTTAGAGTTCAGTGGTAGTATGGTGGATTTAGACCAGTTAAAAGTGTAATCTGAGATATCAGAGAAAGAATTAATAAGGTTGATAGTTTGGGGAAGTGATGTTGATGGAGTTTGTAGATATAAGAGAATATCATCAGCATATAAGCTGATCTTATGGGTTGTATCTCCTGTTCCGATTCCTAAAATTGTGCTGTCTTGTCGTATGGCTGCTGCAAGAGGTTCTATAAAGATAGCAAATAGGGATGGAGAGAGTGGACATCCTTGCCTTGTACCCCTGTGTAGGGTGAAGCGGTGTGATATTAATCCATTTGTGGTAACTGTTGCAATCGTTGATGTGTAAAGAATCTTAATCCAATGAATGAATGATTCACCGAAGCCAAATTTTTTAAGTGTTTGGAATAGAAATTCCCAATTAACTTTATCAAATGCTTTTTCTGCATCCAGTGAAAATATGGCTGTCGGTGTATTTGTTTGTGAGGAGTAATGAATCAGATTAAATAGTCTGCGCAGGTTATTTGCAGAGTGTCTTCCTTTAATAAAGCCTGTTTGGTCTGGGTGGATGATAAGTGGAGTTACTGTTTCAATTCGTAGCGCCAGCTCTCCTGGACCATAGATTTTCATTGTATGGATCCAACAAAAATCTCCCGACAGAGTGGTACAGATCGACTCCAAATCGCATGAAACGTGCTCCTAACCACTTTCTACATGATCTATTTTGTAAAAAACACTTGCAATGCTCGATTCTGATTGGACGAGAGCTTTTTCGACTGTAACTCGCTAACGGTATGCCCTAGAAACTTGGAACCAAGCTCCACCACACATAATGTGACCACGCTGAACACGCCAGTGTGTCTTTCATTACTGTACGATATTCCGGTCAAAAGTTATGCACGATTAAACCCCCCCCCCCCCCCCCCCCAACACAAACACAGTTGCTCCATAGAAGGCCCTCCTGGACCATAGATTTTCATAGTATGGCTCCAAAAACAATCTCCCGACAGAGTGGTACAGATCAACTCCAAATCGCATGAAACGTGCTCCTAACCACTTTCTACAGGGTCAACTTTGTCAACAAACACTTCGGATATTTTTACTTGCCATGCGACATTCGATTCTGATTGGACGAGAGGTATTTCGACAATAACTCCTCAACCGTGTGTCCTAGACACTCGCAAACTGGCTCTGAGAAGGAAATTTATAAATTATTAGCTTCTCTTATGTTACAACTCAGCAAGGAGTAGCATACTGGAGGGAAATGTTAGAGTATTAGGTTTATTGGTTTACCACCTATGTCCTTTGACTGTGAGAGGGTTGTTGTGTGAGTAGTAAAGTGGTGTTGTTTGGAGGCTGTGGTCTCACCCCCTAAGATGGGCAGCTGATAAGAAACACGCTGACCAGAGGAAGTTGATTTAAGGAAACCTTTGATCAGGAGGACTGGTCACTTAGTGGTACGAGCAGCGACAAAGGCAATCTCAACCTCTCACAGCAGGAGAGGGGCAAGACTCCGGGGATACGCACCAAGAAGGTTGTAAAGAAGGCCTTCTGGTGCGCTTTAATAAACAGGATGTGGACTTAAGCAGAATGTTTTAGCCCAAAGGACATATGTAATAAAAAGTGTTGTAAAAAGGATGAGGAACAGACTTGCATTAACTCAGGATTGTATATAAAAGGGGTTGTGCGCAGCAGTGTTTAGATCTCATCTGTATGTTGTGCATGTTGGTGGGATCTCCAGATGCATCTGTATGGAGTTTCACGTTTCAAAGTGAACTTCTTCCTATCAACAGACTCGGGGAATCTCTCACTGGACCACAGCTTCTCATAGTATGGCTCCCAAAAAAAATCACCCGACAGAGTGGTACAGATCGACTCCAAATCGCATGAAACATGCACCTAACCACTTCCTACAGAGTCGATTTTGTCAAGAAATAGGATGTTTTCACTAGCCTTGCGACGCTCGATTCTGATTGGACAAGAGATTTTTTGACTGTAACTCGTCATCGGTATGCCTTAGAGACTTGGAAACAAGCTCCGTCAGACATAATTCGACCACTCTGAACACGCCAATGTGTATTTCATTGCTGTACAACATTCTCTTCAAAAGTAATGCACGATTAACCCTCTTAATCCCCTCCGCAAGGTCGGTTCTTCATCGATCTCACTAACAAAAGCAGCCCCTGAGGTTAATAACGAGCCATTTTTAACTCTTCAGTGTGTCTCTTCCTCCCATCCTTTTTACCTGCTGTCGAAGAATTAAATAGAAACATTTAGTGCTTCCTTTCTTTAATCTTTATATCTTATACACAGTTCCTGCCTTAAAAAACATGAACCCATACACACATCAACACCTGGTGAAGTCGGCAATGAGAACTGTGCACAGAAAAACCACACAGCTCTATAATTCAAATATAGTAGTGCTTTTTTAACTCTCTAATATGTCCAGTTTAGATATTTTGGTGACTATATTATTAGCATTTCAGTAAAACTACATGTTTTCCCAACTAAGGGGAAATCTGAAGAAAATAGTCAATCCTGTGACCAGTAATGAGCAGCAGCAGAAAGCAAGGCTTTTGTAAAACTCACACTGAGAACTGTAAATGGAGAATCAGATCCACTGAGCTCACAAAGACATGTTTGTCCTCAGACATGGCATCACTGCACACGTCTCACTGCCCATGTGGCACTAATGCCCGTTTCAGCCCAGCTTACTTTATATACATACACATATATGACAAAGTCTTATGACAAAGAAATTAAAAACCGTTTTGGTCGGGTTTGCTGTCTCAAAAGCTCATCTTGCATTGTCGGAAATGCGCAGTAAACTGTCCATAGTGACAGTTTAACTACTGGTACAAATGGGCTGACGCATCTTTTTTTAAATTTATTTTAATCATGACTACTCAACAAATCAGAAAGCAGGGCAAGATTACCCTTTAAGTAAAGTAAAAAAGATTAATCCTTAAATTATCCATAATAATATGAGATGGATCAAAGTATATGGCTGGTTTTCATAGTAGTGGTAATAACAGAAAGGCATTGGAGGGTTTCACTTTAAAGCAGCTGTTAGACATCTGCAGTCTAACTGTTCTATTTTCTTCTTATGTCGTGTCTTGTTCCAGCAAATGGCAAGACATTTGTAGAGATATAATGCTATCATGTAAAGCTAAGAAGCTCTGTGTACTGTAATTAATGTTTTGAGGCAGCAGAATCAATGATCTACAATTCAGAGGGCCTTGTTTTCTCTCCTTGACACTTCCATACGTCCGTCCATATGTCCCCAGAAGCGACTACTTTTAGTCTTCATTCTCCTAATTTTCCCTTATTTTCTTCATTCATTAGTTCTCCAAAGTCCTCGGTCCATCTTGTGCTCGCTCTCATTTGTAAGCACCCAGTACCGATTTGTTTCACCAACAGCTACAAGTCTTTCGCTCCATCCTCAGTGTTCAGCCTCTCATGCAACTTGCCATTTGTTTAACTCTTTTACTTACAGCACATTTCTTTGTATTCTTCCCAACTCAATTTTAATTATAATGCACTTTAAAAAGAACTATGCATTTGGCTAAAGCGCTGGACACCAAGAGAATTAAATTGAATTCATTATTGCCTTCTTTATAGATCTTCTTGCAAATGCATTACTATTTTATAAAGCTCTCACTTTCCCATTAATAAGATACTTAGATATGAAAACTTACAGTCCTGCAACATTAAAAAGGCTGCAGTTTGCTACTATTCAGATTCTCAGTGTATCTAAAGGGCTCTTAATTATATTTTACTTAAATTACTTTCATTAATTAGAGGCTGCAAGATGAAGTGTCACTAACTCCAAAAGTTTCTCATTATTCCCTTTGACAGCGCTATGTTTTATTGCAGTAAAAAAAGAGAGAAAAATGCCATGACGCAGGTGAAAGCGGGACCCAACTGTGGGAGGCAGTAGTAAGTAACCAGAAACCCTGCTGCAGCAGGTAACACAAAGAGGTGTTTGCCTAATGCAACTAATTTGTATAAAGTTGCCCTGATAGACAAAATAATTTACCAGCCTGCGTGATTTTAATCATAACATTGAAGAGTTACTTTTTCCTCTCTCTGTGCTCTGAGCAAAACCTATAAGAAAAAAAAAAGTCAAATAAAATGAGCATAAGGGAATGATAGGGTTCCCTCCTCTGGTTCTTGTTCACTAACACAGTAGTTCAACGTTTCATCCTTTAGAGGGGGGGATGACATTGCCTAAAGGGCAGGACCGATAGAGAAAGACTGACTTTAAAGTGACACCATCAGCAGACCATTTACACGTCTGCTCAACATAAGGATGGACACTGATGGAGGATTTTTAGATTTTAACTTAAACCAACTTCTTTCCTGTCTCATCAGTGTACCCCCGACTCTCCACAGTGACATACTCTTGAAAACAGACATTTTAAAAAAGTGTTTTCTAAATCTGATGGCTGTAAAAGACTGAGGAAAACCGTTTACATTAGTACTGACATAATTCATCGAGCTCCTCGACTTCTGCATTTGTTACAAGACCTTTGGGAAGACTTATGCAGCTCAGTTCTTCTGGGGAATGACCCTACAAACTTTGCATATTCTTCTTAACAGATAAGTTCGAGGTCAGCCTGGTTTCATGTAGATAAATCCTTCTCTTTGTTGCAACAAAATATCTTTGTTACCTTGCAAAGCGGTTCTTCAGAGTCTTTACAAGAAGCATTCACACTTGTGTCACACCTATTCAAAACTAATGGCAAGAAAAGCTACAACGTCCCAGCAGAATTGGCTTTTTAATAACAGCTATAAAAACAGTTCAAAAACCACTGTGGTTATTAACCAAAGCAAGCACACACAGTAGTAGGCCAGTAAAGGTACAATACAATCTATAAATACATATACTGTAAATGAACATAACAAAATCAAGGTTGGACAGAAGGATTCAATCTGAGGTCTGCTTAGTTCTCCATTAAGAGACCACTCTAATCTCACCTTTCCACACCTGTCTTAATGCATCTAAACAAAGCACAATGTAAAGTTGAAGAAAACCCCTGGCTGACCAAAAATACAGTGGTCCTGATTGCAGCAGCTGTAATGAACCTACAGATGAGCCTGAAACGCTTATGGACTCAACTGTTATGACTTTTTGTTTTAACATAATTTTACTTTTTTTTTTTCCTCCCAAAAAAAAAGGATAGAAAATACGTTTTAAAATCTTCAACATGTGTTCACAGCAAAAGGCAAAGAAAAAACAAAAAAAAGAAAAGTGTTCATAAAACTGGACCTGGAAACTATGATGATCATAAAAACGGTATTTTATTAAAAATCTTTGTGCAGTAAGGTGTCAAAAACCAGACACTTGAACCAAAACCTATGCTGTAAAAAACTAAATCCCGGTTGGAAGCTGTTAGCCTGTGCGGTGAGAAGAAGAAAATACAATTGTAACATTCAGTTAATATTCTTCAATAGACTTCAATATGGATAGGCCTCTTACTGTGCAAATTTCTGAAGTCCAAAAAGCACAAACTCAACGTAGACCTTCAAGTTTTAAGTGAACTGCTGGTCCACTTTTTCGCCTATGCTAGCTTTTTAAACATGTTATAAAACATGCATAATAACTAACTATACAACAGCTTGAGTCCAGCATAAAAAGAGCTGTTAAAAAGTCATTCCGTTTAAAATGGCCATGTAGGAGGTAAGGCCACTCCATTTGGGATGAAAGATCCATCCATCTGATACGGGTCCATATAACGGGTCACCTCGATCAAAGTTGCCGCTCTGTTGTTTCAGTTCATCCATTCAAAGAAAATCCTTTCAGGCTGGCAACTGATGGAAGCAGAAACAACTTCGAAGTTTGCAGGTGTACAATCCTTGGAGAGGACCTCATATAATCCCTGACAGGACCATCGTTTTCTGGGGTCAGTAGGAGGCCACTTCAGTAGTTCATTGCAAGTTTGCAAGTAAAATTCTGATATTATACCAGGCTGCCATCGTAGTCATGGGTCCTCTGCTATCACTGAAAGAAGCGTGGAGAAGCAAGGACTCCCTGGGACGCAAATGGCCAAGTTGTTTTAGCTTAAAGAGTAATATCAACTATGAGCAAAAAAAAAAAAACAACCTCCGACACCGCATCATGTACCCTGGCAAACAGACGGTGAACAAAAACAACCGTTATTCAGTTGTTGAGATGGCAGTCACACAGCTCCTTGTAGATTCTCTTTCGAATGTGAGGCATGTCATCCTGGCTGAACAGCAGAGGCTGCTTCACTGAGAGACGACGGCAGTACTGACAAAGAGAAAGACAGAGGGGGACGTTAATCAACCCAGAACTGACATATTGAAAAGATGGAAAAAAAAAAAAAAAAAAAAAAAAAACTCCCTGTGAGGCCAAACAAATTTAAAACAATGTAGTGTAATGTGTTTTGTCTCGCCTAGAAAGCTGGGTGGGCATTCAAGGTGATGTTTTAAAATGGTTCAAATCATACCTAACGGAAAGGAGTTTTTGCGTCCGTCTTGGACGTACAGAGTCCTGCAGGACACCTCTTACATGTGGTGTACCTCAGGGTTCTGTTCTCGGACCTCTTCTGTTCTCATTGTACCTACTTCCACTTGGATCAGTTCTCCGTAAACATGGGATTTCATTCCACTTTAATGCCGACGACAGCCAGATTTATATACCACTAAAGCAGGAAGAAGCATATTCTGCTCAACAGTTATTACAGTGCATTGATGATATTAAGGCATGGATGTCATGTAACCTATTACATTTAAATCAGGAAAAGACAGAGGTTCTATTATTTGGCCCAAGTGACATCTCTAAGGTACATGTCAATTTGGGTGTTTTTAAATGATTATTTGAAACGGACAGCAACGAGTTTGGGTGTCAATCTGGACAGCAACCTAACTTTTAATGCTCACATTAGTTCAGTGGTCAAGTCCAGCTTTTTCCATCTGAGACAATTGTCCAAGGTTAAACCTCTTCTTTCTCGCTGTGACTTTGAGATTTTAATCCATGCTTTTATTACAACTCGTTTAGATTATTGCAATGCTCTTTATGTTGGAGTTACTCAGAAATCACTTGCTCGGTTGCAGTTAGTCCAGAACGCTGCTGCCCGTCTTTTGACTGGTGCACGGAAACAAGAGCACATTACTCCCATTTTAGCATCACTTCATTGGCTCCCAGTTCGTTTACGCATTGATTTTAAAATTCTTTTATTTGTTTTTAAATGTCTTCATGGTCTCGCTCCTAAGTACCTATCTGACCTGATCCAGGTGTACACCCCTCCTCGCTCCCTCAGGTCAGCAAATCAGATACAGTTAGTCGTCTCCAAGACCAAGAGGAAACTGAGAGGTGACCGAGCCTTTTCAATCTTCGGACCAAAGATCTGGAATGAGTTGCCCCTGGACCTCAGACAGATGGACTCATTTTCCACTTTTAAATCTGCTCTTAAAACATATTTTTTCACTTTGGCTTTTAATTGAGTTGGAATCTGGAGACTGTATTGTATTTTAATTTTCTTATGTCTGATTATTGCCATGCTCTTTTACTAATGTTATGCTTTGTTCAGCACTTTGGTGAACCTTGTTTTGTTTAAAGTGCTTTATAAATAAAGTTGAGTTGAGTTGAGTTGAGTAGAAACCAGAGGCAGTAAAGGGACTGGAATTTATTTTGTTTATGTTATTGCTAGGAAACGGGACAAATAAGACTAAAGGAGAGACGAAAACAGGGAAAGGACACAGGAAACAATGTCTCACCTCAAGGACAAAAACTCCACAGTCGCTGTCGTTTTTCTGCTGAGGAATACCCTGAGGAGTCAAGACATCCAAGTCAAACAAGGACGACAGTTAACTTTCAAGACTAAACATATAGTACAAAACCATTTACACAGAATGTGACTGTACTGTTTATTTAACTCTGCAGTGTGAAGAAAGAGACAGTAGTTCAGATTTTGTTTCTGGTTAAAAAAAAAAAAAAAAAAAGAAAAATATTCTGAAAGTTTCATTTTAAGAGGAAAACAGTCCTTGCTAAATAGAGAAAGCACAAACTGTATAATCCAAACCTGACATCATCAAGTGAACATATTATGATAAACACAGTTTAGGGTTTACCTTAATGATGGTAATCTTCCAGCCTTTCTGGAAAGCTGCCTGCTTCTTCTCTCTGGCTTCAGACTGCAGATACTTCATAATGTTCTGACAGAACAACATTCAAGAGTTGTGTTACAGTGCAATACACTGTAATCAAGCGCTGAATTTGGTGGTGTGTGTGTGTGTGTGTGTGTGTGTGTGTGTGTGTGTGTGTGTGTGTGTGTGTGTGTGTGTGTGTGTGTGTGTACACACTCATATTTTAGAGAAATTACAAGTTACATCTAAACAGAAAACAGAGTTTGGAGGGGGTCAACTGATTGGATATACAAATACATCCACGTGCAGATATACTCACATCTGTGGTATGTCTGAAGACAATGCCTTGGCTGTCATAGTAGCTGATGGTTTTGGTTGCCATGGTGACTGTGACAAGAGACCAGTGAATTTCTAAATGGATCGGAATTAACAACAACCACTTGGAAAACAAGTCGACCTGAGGAAAAAAAAAAACAAAAACACCACAAATAAACACACAGATAAGAAACTGCAAAAAAAAAAACTTGCACAATATCAAAGCCAGACTTTTAGGCGTTCATTACATAGCAAAGAACAGTCAAATATTAAAAATGACAAACTGCTCTCTTGTTTAACTCCAGTAAACTTTTGAATTTCTTTACTTGTTAAAACTTACACCAAAGTGTTTGAAAGCAGGGATTTTAAGACTTGCTAGGCAATTTTTCAATAACTTTTCACTGTGTGCAGTTTGTGCATTGAATTTAGACTTTGTCACCAACAGGTGCAATGACCTAAGACCGGCTTCACGTAAGCACCATCGTATCTTTTTATACAGAAATGCGCTTGGCAGAGCCCGTGAACAGCTTTGCTTAATCCATTGTTTAAATGGTTCAAAGACTAAAGAGATAACAGTCGAAATTTCATGTGACTGGCAACATTCCAGACCAGCGAGCCATTTGGGAAAAATAATAATAAAGATCTATTTTAAAATACTTATCTGTGATAATACAGAAGCTAATGCTGTACACCTTTTAATTAGCTAACATAAGAGACTAAATGTAAATCTGTAAATCTGATTTCCTGCACCATAAAGCTCTGGTTCAGACTCCCAAAAGTGAAACCTCCTCCTTACCTTTTTAGTCCATCTCTTCACACCATCATAGCCTTTGGCAACAAGCTGCTTGTGGAAAAAGCTGTTGAAAAAATGAACCTAGGAGAAAGATTAAAAATAATTACACGACCAAACACTCTTTGAAATCTGTGCATCTTCTTTAGAAAGCCCACACTACCCATTATAATAATATATAAACTCTAAGCTGCATTTACCTTGTGCTCTGTTGCATCCATAATGAGTTCTCCATACATGTTGATAATCTGAAATTGAAAAAAAAAAAACAGAACAGAGCAGAGCAGTTCAAGCAGTTAGAAAGCCAGACTGTGCAGTCTTCCCCAGTCAAACTTTTCCTACATGAAATTGATTATACAGTACAGTGCAATGAAAAGAAATGTCTTGTTTACATACTGGACTGTCAGAGGAAACCTGATGGTAGTGAGAAGGCCTCTGCTCAGCTGAGAAGTCTTTACCTGGTCATTGAGCCAGTTCTGCTCCTCTAATGTGCCGAGGTCCTCCAGACTCAGCGTGTGTTTATTATACATGACCATGAAGCCAGCGATGGGAACAGAGGCCAGCCCCGCCCTGTAGCGACTCATCTCCCCTTTAATGTCCAGGCCACTATGACAGTTATGAAACAGAAGACACGTTGGGAGGAAGAATGCAGGCCCATCTTTAAATGTAAACATCGTCTGTTCAGTGTACTTTGATCATATTCAATGAAATATGAAAAAAAAGGATTTAAAATGAAAATCATCAGAAAAAGAAAAATATACCAGAAATGGATCTACAACACTGTGTTTTTAATTTAGGCATTTCTACTTCCAAAATGATCCATGTAAATACAGTGGCAACATTAAAATAATATGAAACAGGGCTGATTTAATAAAAAAAAAAAAAAAAAAAAAAAAACATAATCTGCATGCAAAGGGATTAAAAAAAAAAAAAAAGCTTCTTCGTCCCAAGAGTAAATGTGCTCAGTTCATAGTAGCAATATCTAAATCTTCAGCACACAGTTAGTGATGCATTTTAACTCTTTCAAAACTGTACAATACATCAACTCGGCACTGATGCGGCATAAGCAATCGTTACACTGCCATTGTATGAAGCAAAGCAAACATACATAAACATGCCACCTTTCTACTTTTTCTGCTGCTTGATTAAAAGACAAAGAAAAACTTGAATGCTTCTCATTTTCAATGCTTGTTCTACGTTCGTTGAATATAATATACTGCGACTGTGTGTGCTGACCTATTGCAGAAATCGGCGTTGCCTTTCTTCTTCAGGTGTTCCAGAACATCAAATTCACTGAGAGGATTGAAGCTGCCATATTTCAAATAGAAGCTCTCAAGAAACTCTAAAACAGAGAGAATCATGACAAACTTAACTATGAAAAATAAAGACTTGTGTACAACTTTTTTTGTATCTGTGCGAGTGTGAGAAATAGTCCAGTAATACACAAACTCTTCTTTTTTTTTATGTAGTCAGAGTTAATCTGAAAACAATGGTGGTGCAATCAACATTTTGTCCTGGAAAAAAAAACAACAAACAAACACAAAACTACTCTTATAAATAAACAAAACTTTGTTCCCTTCATGGTTACTGCAGATTTGTTGTTAACCAGTGTTAAAGTCTTGGTAAACAAGGACTGATCAGAACTTTGTCCTCAGAAGAAAAAAAGACCTCAATAAATACAAGATCAGTACTATCAGGTCTGTCCAATCTAAAATTAAAACCCACAAAGACAGTGTTGAACGTCTGAGAAAGAGATGTGAAAAGAATAAAAAAAAACATTGAGTTAAATCTATAAAAAAAAAAACAAAAAAAAACAAACAACTATTTAATAATATTAATAGTGAACATAAGGGCACATGGTGAAGAGAATTCAGGAATTTGGACTAAACAGATCTGGCGCCTTATGAAAGAATGTAATCAGTGAGCCTAGTTAAAAAAACAAGAACAAATAAACAAAAAACCTGCTTCTAATGCAGTGGTTCCCAAAGTGGGGGCCACGCCCCTTGAGCCAGTGTGTGTGTGTGTGTGTGTGTGTGTGTGTGTGTGCAGTATAAATGAATGAAAAAAATGAATGCTTGTACACTGCAGCATAATCAGAGGCACCATACCAGGCAAATGCTTGGGGGCCCCGAGCCAGAAGAGGGCATCCGAGGGCCAACCAACTTTGAATTGCAACAGAGCAGTGACACTGAGGACTGCAGCAACAGTGGTCGGGAGGCGGAGAACTCTCTAAAGGGGCCCTGCCTCTACCTCTGGCTGTGACTTAGTTAACAAATCTGATAAAAGCAGGTCTATCAAAATGAAGAGAAGCTATCCATCTGGCAGTGACAAACAAAAGGGAAAAAGACAGGAGGAGCAAAAAAAGCATGAGGAAACTGGTTATGTAGTGCAGATAATACATGAGCAGCTCAATCTGTGCTGCTGCTGATGATGAGTGTCACAGTAAAGACACCTGCAGTCAACTTGTTCATTCAAAATAAAAAAGCCACCTTGGACAAAACTCGCTCCAACTGTGTCCAGTTAAACCTAGCTGTCTAACTACGAAAAATTTATTGGCCACAAATTTAGAAAATGTGATATTAAGGTGCATAGACGGAAAGTGTTGTGTACCAGTGGTGTTTATTTTTATTTTTAACAATGCAAATGTGCACTATTTTTCTTTAACACTTTTCATTCGTGTCAGATTATTTACTATATAAATCAAATTAAGTTTATTTGTTTAGTCCTTTACAATATCCGAAAAGGTACGAAGTGCGAATGTCAGGGGGCAGTTTATTCCATAACCTGGTGGCCCCAACGGCGAAGGAGCGTTTAAATGTGGATCTGGGGACAGCCAGTAAAAGCTGGCCTGAGGAGCGTAGGGCCCTGTCGTGGTCCTGGATGGGTAAAATCTCCGACACAATAGGTGGACGCCAGGCCGTTAATGGCCTTAAAAACAAACATCCAAAGTTTAAAATCAATTCTAAACTGGACTGGAAGCCAGTGGAGCCACGAAAGGACAGGGGAGCTATGCTGGACATCTGGACATCCTGGTTAAAATCTGGGCAGCAGCATTTTGTACCAGCTGAAGACGTCCAGTAGATGACTGGCAGAGGCCAACACACGGGGCATTACAATAGTCCAGTCTAGAACTGATAAAAGCCCGGACCACCGTCTCAAGGTCCTGCTGATGTATGGCCAAGAGGGAGTTGGAAGAAGCTTGTTCTGACAACAGAATTTGTTTATCACATTTTAGCCTGCAGTCGATATAACGTTGATTAATTAGTTGGAGGGGCCCCCTGTTGCCTAGGGCCCCAAGTGACTCGCCTCTGAGCATAACGGGCAGGTTTTTGATGGGGGTTGTTTGACTTTCCCTGAAAGCGGGGGCACACTTAAGGATGACAATGCCAGGATTTGCTGGTGATTCTGGAAGCATGCGATATCTTTACATGGATCGGTCAACACTGAATCCATCGTTGGAATCTATTTTACACAGTGACTTTACTTTCCTATAATCAACACAAGATCTTAGCAAAAAATTAAAAAAAAATAAATAAATGAATAATGCAACACTGGGCAGAAACAAAATTTGATTTTGCATAAGCCTACTTAAACAATGCAACTATATGATGTCATCAAAGCCGCATGTGATCCAAGTGTACAACTTCTTTTTGGTCAGACAATAAACTTAAACCCTACCTTGAAGACAAGTTTTTAAATATGACAAACAGTGTTTAATGATGTATAAACTAATCTAGAGCTAGTCTGTGTCTACTAATGCTTCATGAACTAGGTCATAAATGTTTTATAATTGTAGTAACAGAAAGCGCTGATAACTTGAGCGGTTAACCTTTTGAATTTTCATGTCAAAACATCAAACACTATAATGCTTCATTTACCCAGAATGCATGAAAAGGCCTGGTATATTTTGAAATTGTGCGTTCCAAAACACATCTTACCGTGGACAGTATCAGTAAGCTGCTCCAGGTTTTCTTCTTTCTGTGCATCTACATCCAACCGTTTTAATTCTGCCTTGTTTTTCATTAACTTTTCTTCAATCTCATCCTTTGCCCATGTGCCAGGCTGACAGTACAGTCTGTGATCTCTTAATGTCCAACAGTCCTTTATAGTGCTCACGGTTATCGGGCCGTAATCGGAAGGGGATACTGCAGCTGGGGGACAAGTTTCCACATCCAAGGGCAAGGAGTTTTGGTCACAGTCTGGTGGTGAGGTGATGCTTTCATTGGACGGTGTTACGGGTAAAGCAACTTGGTCTGTTCCATCAGAAATTTGGTCCACCAGCATTATCGAGTCAAGGTCCTTGGAAGGTCCTAATGTTGAAGCAGGATGTGGCTGCAGTGAGATGGACAGTATTCCATCTCCAGGTTCACTCACAATTATACTGTCCTCCATCTCTCCTTCGATGTCAGACAGGTCTACTGTGTCTCCATTTCCAAATAGACATTCAACTGAGCCTGGGTCTTTTTGGTCTCCATGGTGTGTCTGTGAATCTCGGATTTCTGTTATTATCTGGGCTGGGCAACTAAAGGCACCCTTTCTTGAACTGATAACATCACCTTTACCTCCACGGTTTATTTCAACATTAACTTCTGTGTTTGATGGAAAGGTGGCTTTCTTTATTCCTCTCCCTCCCCCTCCCACGGCCCCCCTTCGTGCTGCTCTGGCGTCCATGTCCCTTCTATCCACACCTCCTTTTTCTGCAGCACCAACAACCCCTGAGTGTTCAATCGAAGCATCCTCCCTTTTCTGTGGAGCAACACAGTTTCGTAACGCTCCATCTTGTGAGGTGACTGAGACATGGGTTTGTGACTGAGTATCAGCCACTGCTACACACTGCACATTGTGTTGTGTGTCGTCTTCATCCTCTGATTCATCTGCTTTGTTCTTTGTCAAATGAAAGTTTCTTATACGTGTCAACTTCCCAACTCTTTTCTTAGGGATGTCTCCAAGATCGCTTTCAGTCCCCCTCCCTCTTCGTCTCCCCCTCCCTCTACCCAGGGTCCTGACATTGTGCCCCGTACTATTGGGGCCACAACAGTCGCAGGACTTAGGAGTCCTCTTCCTTCCTGATGTACGGCCATTGATCAGGCCCTGGCCAAGAGTTGGTGACTGTGAAGAATGCCTGAATGATGGGCTTGAGCTAGTACTTAATGTTTTTGTTGAATTTTTAGCACGGGGCTCTGCATCAGCAGGATCTGGAGTAGAGGGCTGGGCAGACACTAGGGTTAGGTCCTTGATGACCAGTTCTGTGGGGGTATGTGTTTGGTCCTGATCAGTAGAACCTCCTGAGGGATGTGCTAAAGGAGGTGCTGTAGCAGCAATAGTTAAGTGAGGTGAGACTGAAGGTGCTGTTTTCATTGGGGAAGCAGAGTCGCTGTGAACCATGACGTCCTACTTTGGCTCTTCAACCCCATCCCCAACACCCCTCAATAAAGTGCTGTCCTCTCTTCCCTTTTGGGTTGATGGTAAACAAATATATTTGAGTATTCTTCTTAATTCTTATCCTTAATTATTATTGTCTTTCAAAAAATGTCTGCTGTGTAGAAAAGCAGCTCTTCTTAAGCTTCTTCCATCACTGAAGTTCTTGATGACAGGGCACATGGACATGGCAAGTGTTCTTCTGTATTACAACAGTTGCATGGTCTCCTAACCAAAAGGAAGAAAAGAAAAATGAAGGTGTGTGTGTGTTGGGGGGGGGGGGGGGGGGGGGGGGGGGGGGGGCGGCGGCGGCGGCAAAGAAACAGTTACTGGGATTGCAGTTAGGCTTCACACAATGGCTCAACAACATGCATCAACAAATGAAGTAAAGATCAAACTAGGGTTCTACAAAAGTCATTCAAAATTGTCACATTTTATTACAACTCTTAACTGGGATATGTTAACTGCAGATGGGATATCAAACATTGTGGGGGAATTATAAAACCAAGATCCAGAACCTTATTTGAGAGGTATGCATTTGTCTTACCTACAATCACAGGCCAAGTTTAAATTTTGATTGGGGAAACAGCCTGTAGTTAATTTTAGTATTTAAGTACTGTAGTACTTTCATATAGTCTTACTTTTTCAACATGGACATACTGTTTATTATGTCCTAAACTGCATAAAATATATTGGTGTTTGAGTTAGGGTGGTTAATGACATCGGGTATTTTTGTAATAGCGTTTTAAAACTTAATATTTAACTGAAAACACTTCAGTGGATATCCTTCAGCATCAGTGACATGGGTGCAGTTGCAGAGCCTCAGCTGCACTGATTAGGGGCATTATTTTATTCTTTTGTTTTGCTCGGACCACTTGGTAACAATAGCATTAAAGCGACCTTCAACAGTGATGTTCCCTTTAACTTACAGATGCTTTATTGTTCAGATAAAATAGCTTTACTAATGTAACAAGCAACTAACAAACAAACATAATAAGTGCGGGATTTCGGTTGCTGCTGCTCCAAATCTCCCTTCAATTAACGACAAATATGTCGTAAAGAACGGTTAGTTGCAAAGCAACACACGTTTACCGGTTTTTTTTTCTTAGATTGATTTTTTTACTTAAATTTGAATTAGCCATTAGCGACATCTAAAACTCACACAATCAATAAAGTCATGAAGTTAATTAAAACTACTGAGCCAGACGAGATTAACTGACATTTGGCATCGGACAAGATGGAGCGCATTCACGCTTAACTGAAAAATAAAGACAACGTACAAACTAATAGCTTAACTGCGTCTAATAAGACATATAAAGAAGTTTAATACAAGTTTGTCATTTCTTGGAGGCTAGCTGACTGAGCTAACTGCAGCCAAAACACAAAGCAGCGATTTCCTCCATTTTCAGAGCATGTTAAAGGCGTCTACAAACAAAACGAGAAGTGCAAGCTCGGAATGAAAGAAATATGGACGGGAATTAGCTAAACAATTGTCAATAACGTAAACAAAACATAGTTATACAGCACCTTGAGTATGAAACATACAGTTTCGTCTGGCCACGATTTGAAGAAACAACAAGACAAGCTGCCGTCGCAGCTTCTATGCGTCATGGCACCGAGTTGAATTTCGGCTAAATCCGGAAAAGTTCCGAAGTAACATCCGTTCTTTCTTTCTTTCTTTCTTTCTTTCTTCTTTCTTTCTTTCTTTCTTTCTTTCTTTCTTTCTTTCTTTCTTTCTTTCTTTCTTTCTTTCTTTCTTTCTTTCTTTCTTTCTTTCTTTCTTTCTTTCTTTCTTTCATCATGTCATTTTTGGACATTATTATAATTTCTCACAATTATAATAATTATTAGTAGTAGTAGCGGTAGTGGTAGTAGTGTTATTAACCATTTAATTTCTTTTTTATTTTTGGTGGAGATTGCATGAGCTAAAAATGTGCATGCAATACATTAAACTAATCTTTTATTTTATTTTATTGCATGCACATTAAACCAATTCAACTCTGCTCAAAAGTACCAAATGTTCAATAAGGTGAACCTCTGTGGCATTGCTGGTGATTAGAGTCTCGGTTGTGTCAAAACGTAGCAGTAACATTGATTTCATTACATTAGTGTTTAGATTCAAAATGTTGCTTCATGTGTTGATGCTTGATCTGCACATGCACTGAAAACCCTGCACAAAAACTATTAATAAACTATTAATTGAAATCAGTACTATTGAAAATGTTTGACATTTCCAGCCCTCTGACAAAAATCAAAGCTACAAACCTCCATGTGTTACAAAATGTCTTACATTTTGTTGTTTTTATTATTTCTTTATGGAAGAGGTATCACATATTCAAAGTGTCATTTATAGGGTTAAAGTGAGGGAAAGTGTTTAACAAAAAATAATAAATATTTGGTAGCTTTAAGCAGAATTTAAGTGGTTTGACAGATTAATTCAAAAGAATATATGATGTATGGCGTAAATGTTTGGCTCGAGAGTCCTTAAAGGATAGTAAATTAGAGTGATGCACAAGGGTTAGGGCCTAACCAGGCATGGGAAATGTATTTATTTATCGTAAGCACTGTTACTATCCCACTAGAAACGGATAGATAGATAGATAGATAGATAGATAGATAGATAGATAGATAGATAGATAGATAGATAGATAGATAGATAGATAGATAGATAGATAGATAGATAGATAGATAGATAGATAGATAGATAGATAGATAGATAGATAGATAGATAGATAGATAGATAGATAGATAGATAGATAGATAGATAGATAGATAGATAGATGTCAGTCTCTGCTTTGTATTTTTTTATGTTATTTTCTCTGTTATTTTATTCTGTTATATTTCTGTTATCTTATGTAACAATCAAACCAAACCAACAGGTATGTTTGTGACAGTTTTCCAACTTACAGAAACATTTCCAGTCGTCATAACAATGAGCAAAAACAAACACGGTGTCTTTATGACCTTTAATTACAAAAATCTATGACAAGAAAACAATAATAAAATTAAAGTAAAAAGTAAAGAAATTAACTACAAAATTCCAAGCTGTAAAAGGTTATATATATATAGAGGATTTTAATAAGCTAATTGCTGGTTGGATGATGCCAGTAGCTCCAGTCGATTCCAACCTTTTCAAAGCAATGATGTGACTTGCATCAACATAGAGCATAAAACGCATCAAATAGTACAATTCAGACATGTAGGAGTTTTGAAAACATGTGATCAATATATCAAAATATTTGAGCTAGCATCAAGACTTTTGAACACCAATAAGAAATTAAGCTGTTGAAATAAACACATTCTGTTGCTATACATTTCCATTTGTACATAAAGTCAGTGCTTTATTATTCTCTACTAGTCTGATGAAAATGAGCAGGCAACAATAATGGTATTTTTACAAATGTAAAGAATGAAGATGATTCAGATGTAGACGAAGGAACACTTTTCACATACTTGTCTTGCAACACTGCACCGCTAAAAGAAAATATTTGACAAATGCGGGCATTTTAATGGAAAGCAGGTACATGCTCTGCTGAAAAGAATAACTGTATGCATGTACTTTGTGTTTGTTAAACTGGCAACATGTACATCTCTTTTTATACAATTTTGGGTATGTTTTCTTCACACGTCCTGCAAAACTGCACAGCAGAAGAAGTTAGGAAAGTGGTTACTGCTTAAGATGATCAAAGTGCAGCAGATAGTTGCAGCTTTGGGGCCTTAAAGACATGACTGGTAGAGGGGGGTAAAAAACTAACACGTTCTTAAACATGAAGGGAAAAAAACAACACATTTTTGTTGTAAAAGAAATAAATATGGGACTATGAATTTTTGAGCAAGACAAAACTGACATCTGTTTAAAATAGAGCGCTACAACCTATCAAAGTGTGGCATTAACAACTGGAGTATGTATGGTCTTTGACACTGCAGCGCCACTCCTGCCACCTGCTGTTAGCACCTGGAGTTGCAGCTGGTACACGCTGTCAGCTTGGAGACCACAAACCTGCACCGACCGCTGAGACTGGACAGAGTAAAAAGTAGGTATGTTTACTGACACACAGATTTAAAGCATAAATGATAAAACACCCTGCTAAAAGATTTGTCTGAAAGTATAATTTATCTATGCTGTCATCTTATCTGGGGTTCTGTTCCCAGACAGGGAGGATATCTGATACCCAAAAACCTACGCACATGCACGGACATCTCTGTTTTGTGTATATTTTTTTACCTTGTTAAATGAAGTCCTCTACTGTCGTGTTTCTATTTTAAATTCTGAAGTTTAGCTTCTCTACACTAACAGCAAGTGAAACATGGGCAATGAAGTTTATTAAGATTCTGGTAAACGTATCTTTTTCCTTGCCTGTTGTTATCTTTCAGAGCGTTTATCTGTTTCACTATTACAAAAAGGGTCATTGTGACCGTTTAGTGTGAACATTTCTTTTTGTCTTACCGGTGAGACTGTCTGCGTCTGGGAGATAAGTGCATCTTCCTGCCTTTCTGTTGCAGCAGTAAGCTCAGACTGCAGCGTCCAGGTGAACTGAAAGCCCTCCACCGCTGCTGGTTGTAGTGAATGCTGGGACATCCTCCAGTGAAACGTAGCGAGCAGGGATCCATTGACGTGCTCAAAGCGTGCTGTCAGTTGTTCGGGACGCAGCACCACTTTCCTGCCTGCCAGGAGGCGCTCTGACACAAACAAAATACAACGTTTTTCACGCATCACACAGCAGTTGCATGTATTACTTCTCACCAGTTTCAAAATTGATAATGATACCTATTAAACTCATAATTACATCTATTAAACATTAGCTGAAGAGCTGTACATAAAAGAACAAAAAAGATTGAATTTTTATTATGATGATTACTGTTTAATGCGGTGTTACAGGATCAACGAGCGCTGCCTGCACATCTGCGTTTAATTACTCATACCCTCACTGTTGCAGGGCAAAGTCTTGCCTCCTCTGACCCTTATGGAGGAACAAGTCGGAGTTGTAACCCAGGACACAGCTTCTGACCCTGGATCAGCCCTCGTTGCCACTGCGACCCTGTACTTACAGGCAAATTGCAGGCCTTTGATGGTGTGATGGGTGCCCTGTAGAAAGAGAAAATTTAATCAAGCTATGTTTAAAAATATGCCTATAAATGGATTACAGTTTCAACTGAGTATGCAGTTACTACTTGTAAAAAAAACTCAAGTTTTCTTTAAATATGTATAGTACTTCTATCCTTTGTTACAGCACCTGTCTAATATAATCAGCTTATTAGCTCCATGTTAAACAATACACTTCGGTGCACTTTGGCAGTTTTGCAAGCTGGCATACTAAAATGGCAAGAAATACTATTACTGCATTAAAAAAATTGCAAGATAAACTATCCCCAATTTTGGACAAAAAGTTACCACTGGCACAACAATTGTTCCACTTTTATCCACTTTTGGGCAAAAAGTGCACAAAGTACAGTTAATGCCAGTTTGTCACTTAAAAACTCTTATCTGCCACAGATTGAATTTTTTAGACTTTATGCCCTAAGTCATGCTGAGACAAGTCCTCACACAATATAGTTTTGTCTAACTTTAACATATACTGAACCTGCTAAAGATTCTGTTATTGTGCTGCAGAAGTCTCCTCCATAATTCGGTATCGTAACATTTTTGGTTGAGCTAGATTTGTTAATTTTCATTTTTTTATATATATATATTTTTTTGCTTTTACTTTACTTTTACTTACTTTAAAAAACTTGTGATTTATACGCACACACAAGCACAGGCTGCCACATGCAGAGACACAACCAGAAATGTACTTAAGCCAGGAATCAGAGGAAGTTTTAGTGAAGTGATGGTAGACGGAGACATAGAGATGATAGCAGAGATGAAGTCACATCATTCCAGACTGCTCTGAATTATGCTGATGAAATCTGATCTTTGATCAGACACAATAACATACTTACAAAATAACAAAACATCTCACGTCACGAGTAAATGAAAGAACACCTACGCTGTTAAGGGTTTACTTATCGCTACATAATAACAAAAAAAAAAATCTTTACATGGTCATAAATAAGAAAAGTACAGCAAAAAAAAAAAAAAATAGGGCCGCTGTTTCAAGAGTGCGCTGATCTGGGGCATTCAAATGTGTGCTGATACAATGTAAAAGAGGAAAGACATCAACAGTTATTTCGGAGAACCTACTGTTGCTGTCAATCAATCTGCAAAGGGCTGTAAAGCCATTTCTAAAATAATCTTATAGTTCATTTTAGATTATTCACTAGCAGATAACATGCAAGTCATTTGCTATTGTTCCAGAAGTGGATATGAAAGAAATTCACCTTAAGGTCAGACTGTGCAATGCTTAGAAAAATTGCAAAAACCCCATGAGCTTCATCTCAGAGTCCACAAGCCTCAGCCAACATGTTAAGCGTTAAAGGTTTTTACAACACACTTTAGATGACTGCACATGTATAACTTGTTTGTAGGGGGTGCCAGAAGTAAGCCTCTTCCCTCTTAAAAGAACATGTCAACATAGTTTAAGTTTCTGAAGTTGCATGAATGAATATTGAATTGAATAATGTCTCTTGGACAGATGAGACCCAAGTTGACATGTTCAGCCATATTTACACAATGCCAAAAAAATGCTAGTGAAACTGTGAGGTCATTTGTCCAGCAGTTCAAGACTGGATTTAACTGGGTCGTGCAACAAGACCATGGATCCTTGCACAACAGACCATCTGTAACAGAGTGGCCTAAAAAAAACCAAAAAAACTCAAAAACGCTGTGGTGGAAACTTAACAGAACTGTACAAAAATGAATGCCCACAAACAACAATGAACTGAATCTGAAAAACTGAAACAAAACTCTCCACAGTGACGTTATATACATGAAAATGATGCAGACAGTGATTGCTGCTAAAAGTGGTTCTTTTAGCTGCTCAGTACAGAGTTTTTACAGAGTTTTTGCATTGCAGTGTCATGTGGTGCTGTTGAGCTGAGGCTGTATTTACTTAATTGCAATTCTTGGAAAGGGTTAGATGATTTTTATTTTTAATAATAAAAAAAAACTTTACATTTAAAGACTGTACTTTACGTGCACACAATGGGGTACAATCATTTTATACCTGCACTGTTGTCGATCTCTCTGTGACTGAAACATTGGTACTGCATGTGTGCGGTTGCCACCTCAGAACGTATGGACCTCGATGTCTCTGCTTCGCTGCAATAGAGAAAAAAACAAAAGCTTATTCAGACAAACGCTACAAAGCCTGGTTCGCCTTGTTCGCTGCTGTCAGCATGTATGAACGGGTGAATTTTGCAGCCAAGCGTCCAAATCACAATTCCTTCCCATGTCGACTGTTTCAAAACCAACTTACCGTGGTGAGGCCACTTCCAGAACACCTTCACCTGCAGCTGGTTGTCATGGAAATGCGGAGCAGCAACCTCTAGCCGCAGGCTTTCAGAGGTGACAGGATTTACGGGGGACTCGGGGTGGGGCAGAGAGGAAGAGACAGGGAGATCGGAGGAGGAAGGCGAAGAGAATGAGAGAGATGGAGAGGAGGGGAGCGATGATGAGGAGGAGGGAAGTTCATTGGAGAAGTCTTCACCTTTGGTGGTGGAGTTGGATTAAGGAAAGAGAGGATATAAACATCACAATTTGTTAGACAATTCAATAATTTGACTGTTCAGTTGGAGCCAACAAGAAATACACCAGTTACCAGAAGTTTTTTTAACTACACATGCATAAACTGGAAGGTTTGGAACCAGATGAAACATTTTTGGGGAACCCATAAAGGAAAATCTATAATTCCATTGTTGTGAAAGTGTGTTTTAAGCATGTGAAATTTGTTACACAGCACATGGATTTCATAACTATAATGTTCCAGAAAAATAATAAACTGGTTGGTCCATATGGAAACAAGCGTCCTGTTTTTTTTGGGGGGGGGGGGTTCTTGGTGGTGGATGGGGGGTTCTCTCCACAGAAACACTGGTTGGCCTTATACTACCTAACTAACCCTCATTAGCATTGGGCAACCGGCTGATACACAGACTGTGTCAAATATTAATACACCTAAATTATAAAAGGTAGCGTGTTCCATATAAAGGTTTGGAATGCGATTTGGTAATTGAGCTGCAGCTGGCTATAATCCAGCGCTGCGCTGACCGATGGGTCACCTATAAATACCGCTCCTGCCTGAACGAGCATTTAACATTGCAGCTTTCCATTGTATCCAAGACTCCAAGTGAACAGTGCAGCTCCATGTAGACGGAGTATGCCAACAGTCAGCAAATGCAGCAGCTCGGAACTAGCCGGAAAATCGTTAATTCAATAACTGTACGGCTCCTCTCACAAATAAGTGCTGCGCAGCCAGCTGTATAAACAGTATCCATTAATGTCATGACAAGTTAATCATGTGTTCAAGATGATTATTTGATAATAACTGTGAGAGGAGTTCCTGAGATAATGTGACTGGTTCATCACATTAGCATAAACTAACAAAAATAAAAGTTTACAACGTTTGTCTACCTCTTCACCTTTAGCTCTACACCATGATGTTTACTTGTATCAGTCACAGCATTGTTGAATCTAGTGCTGCTTCTTATTTCAAAACCATTCTTTTTCAAAATATAAACTAGATGCATAATCCAGGGAGATAAAGGGCAACCGCCACCCCATTTATGATCAAACAATGTTTGATTTTCCAGCAGTCTGGGATTTAAGTGACCTTTCACTGAGGGCAAAATAGGAGTGAATTGTTAAATATCTATAAAATCTTCCATATACAAATTTGAGGCTCTGTCCAAGCTCTGAGAGGAAAACGTGTTGATTTCTTCACCTGCAAGAGTGATGGTAGTGAAAACAAGCTGAGCCCTGTGGCTCTTCAGCCTCTTCTGACCCCAGTAGGCCACCGTCTGGGCAGACAGGATGTAGAAAGTACCAGGCTGCAGACCCTGCAGCCACAGCTCACTCTGCACCTGTAGCACATCAAAGAACAGGAACAGGGATTGTAGAAACAAAACGATTCCTAGAAAAGTAGTCCTGCAACACTTCTCTGGCTGTGCTAGTGCTGCATCACTTTTTTGGACGGGATTAGGGTCTCAGTGAGACCGTAGCAACTGACACCATCCATGTCATCCTTATTGTTGATCTCACCTGTGTCATTACGAGTCTGAGAGCAGCATGTCCTGGTTTGTGAATGACAGGCCAGACCTGTTCTGCATTAGCTGGCTGTCTGACTGACAGCTGATTAACAGGCTCCTGGTCAATCAGCTCTGTCTGACCGTGCAGATCTTTACTAGTCACAACACAGAGATGCATGGGTGATAAGTGCGAGCATGTGTGTGCGTGTGTGTGGTTCACGGTGTGTGTACGTTTGACAGAATGAGAGAAACGTAACTTAAAGCAGTTTCTCAATGAGCTACAGACAAAATGGGGTTAAAGTATTTCCTTTACCATCAGGATAGACACAACATATGGTATGTACGTGTGTGTGTGTGTGTGTGTGTGTGTGTGTGTGTGTGTGTGTGTGTGTGGGTTAGGGTCAGAGGCTGGATTCTATTTGTTTCTGTATGCCAGTGGACATTATATGTAGGAGAATGATGTATGTTTAAAAGCACTGATGCACACTTTTGAACACTTCCTCTCAATTCCCCCTATTGCCATCAAATTGAATGTTAAATTTCCCACGTCCTGCATAAATTCCTGATTGACAGGATATGTGTTTTATACACACTTCGGGAATATATCATGTTGTGGTTAAGGAAGATAATAAATCACTAATGGTTGCAGTTGTATGACAGCCATTTAATGCAGTGCAGCTATGTTATTCCGATTACTTCATACCTGTTGTGACACTGCTGTTTGTGTGCGTCTAGATCCAGCTGCAAGTTAGAAACACTAGTTAGTCGGGCTCATTTAAATTCCAGAGATCCCAGCCATGCAGAACAGAAGACCAGACTATAGATAAATGGCTCCACCAGGCATGGTCTGTGATCGCCATCACTGCTTAGACTAGTGAGGTCCAGATGAGTGTGTCTACATTTGACCTCAAAAACTCTTTTTAACTTATGCTTCAAGACAGACGATAAACGGATAAATCCTGTGCCAAAAGTACTTTAGTCATTTATTACTTAAGCTGATTACAAAAGAAAAAAAAGGATAAAAGGTTCAGTGAGAGCAAAGGCAATCATTTGAATTGCCTGAAAGCTTTAATATGTTGTTTACAATGACTAAGGGTATTTTGGTGCTACACTTAGCAGTGCTGCAAATGTATTACATCACCATAACACCTGCAATCAAACCCCTCCTTTTTTAATTGTTACTGCTGCATTAAATATAATTGTCATAATACGTTAGCAACCTTTCAGAAGTTTAAGGATAGTCACTAAATTAAGTAACAAGTAAAGACCACTGAGTCCATTTTTTTAAACAATTTGATATCCCATGAGCCTCTTTGTCTTGTTCCACTAACCACACATGCAAGTTTTTGCTGATTTTTGCTACATTGCAGCATCGACGTCTAAAAATGAGTCACACAACTCTTGTCTTGCACAGATCTTGTGTAGGACAACCATGATAACTGACACACTTGGCCACTAATGCCCTCATGCTGCACAAAGTCGCATTTTGTCAGCACATTCGCAGATGCTTTGCATTAAACATATTATCCAGATGCAGGAAAAGCCCCCCCTCTCTGTTGTCAGTTCATCTACACAGCAAAGTTGTCAGACGTTTTCCCAGTGCAGCAATGTCAAAGATGCAAGCTGTCACAGCACTAACAAAGTTATGATTGATGACGACAATGGTGTATCTATCTCTAGGATAAGGAACAGATGCAAGAAGTTTGTAAAGGACACCAGTAATGGATGTAACTGGAGAACATTAATTTCAAAGGGAGCAGCATAATTAGCTTTATTGGTATTTACATCATGAAGATTTCTTTTTCTTCCAGCGCATCTTTTTTTGCTTATTTAAATACAGTATGACGAAGTCAGGCCTCATCTTCTGTGTCTGTATGACACATGTATTGGTAAATGCGAGAACCAACTGTGTTTTGTGTGTGTCTAAGTGTGTGTGCGTGTGTGGATGTGTGTGTGTGGAAATGGTGATGCACAACGGCCTTTGATAATAATGCTGTGTAAGAAAAAAAGAATGCAAACCATTTCAACATTATATTTATCATCAAAATTTTGACAAATAAATAATTATTTTGAATTAACTATTGTTAACACTTTTTCTACACTTTTCAGACAAGCGTATGTTTATTACTATGATTTATCGCATTTGATTTATGAGAACAGATTACAGTTTTCAACTTACTGAATCTGTATGAAATCTGGTCCAGAGGAGACGTTAGCATTTCTAAATCATGTTTCTTCATTGCATGTTGTAGTTTTTTATTTGCAGTTTTGCTGGCTGCAGCAACTCTGTTCACTCAGAACAAATTAAAAATAAGTCTGTTTTCATTGCCTTTAAATAGTTAACATATTGCATTTTAAATATAGGCTTCATTCATTCAAAATCTTGGTTTTGTGTTTTTAATTCACACATTTTAAACAGTGTCCCAAATGTTTTTTTTAACTGGGGTTGAAACTCAAACATTTACATTTTGACACAGACATTGAATGTGATTTTACATCATCAATTGCATGTTACACGACCTGTTTATTCTTGCGCACTGCACCTGCCTGTAAAATCACCACATTAATTACAAGCAGAAAGCATGTGTGGGTGTTATGTGTGTATGCATGAGGTGTATGGGTTGTATGGTCTAGTAAAAGACCTCAAGTCTGGCTAAAAGTCTTGTGCAATTGGGTTGATTTTGCTGTAGGACTACACACTATAAAAAAAAGAGGTCCACCAATTTAAAGGCATGTGAGCTTGAGAAAAGTGATGGCTACAGCTTGGGCATGTTCACAATGACTACTGAAATTTCTGAAGACGTATAGGATCAAAATGTAAAGAACCAAAAATCTTTGAGTTTTTTTTCTTCCTTTGCTTTAGTCAAAGCCACTTAATTGAAATGCTGTTCTACATTATGATTTTGGGAAAAAATGGATTCAACTGAGATGCAAGTTCTTAGAGGTGTAACAGCACAGAGGTAAAATTCTGGGCATTTGCACTTTTAAACAAATTTACCAAGGTTGTGTAACTTAATTGTATGGACGGTACATTATGCGGAATTCAATCACTACACATGCTCTTCATCATCAGTTTTGAATCTTGGTTTTATGGAAACAACTGGAGGAAATTCTTGAATCACTTAAAGAAATAGAAATAGCAACATTTAGGAAAACAAGTTAATTGTAATCTGTGAAAATCTCCTGCTTTGTGAAAGAAACTAATGATTAGATTTCGCCATAATTTAATATATCTATCGTAATTCTTTCCTAAGCTGCTATTTGTCTATTTGTTTGTCTCTAATATTATCAAGGCAAAATTTCATTAAATCGGGTGGAAAGGAAAGAATTGACAAGAGAAGAAATGTTGGCCTGAATGAAGGTCATTTTCTTGAAATGCATTTGCAGCATAATACATAAATCTTGAATAAATGGGTTTTCTGACTACACTTTTTTACTACATGCATTAGTAGTGCACTATTGTGCACTTAATCCAATTTTTTTGAAAACATATGAAACAAATGAAAATGAGCCTATCAAGAGGAAACTTTTAAGCATGCAGATTTATAAGAGAAGCACTGGGGAAGGTGTAACCATGTTTTCTCCCTTTTGGCTTTTGGGTTTCTCTGAAACGGAAACAACAGCCTCCCAATATAATACAATGTGCTGGACTGTCTTCCCTTGACCCCACAAGTCCTAAACAAGATTTAAGTCAGATGAAGACAGGGCATTGCTCAGTTGTCCTTGAAGCCTTTGCTGATTGGGCAAACAGTAGACTCATGTGATGCATCCATGCTGTAAGGAGAATTGTTGTAACGTTGTCCTGGTCTAACCAAACATTGGTTATGTAAGATGTTTTTCCAATTGTTCGTTAGTGTCTGAGAAAAGTTTTGTTATTTCTTTAGTGTCTGGGAAAAGCTTGTTATTTTGTGAGTAGAGCTGGGAAAAGTTTTGTGTATTATGATTACATGTCCTGAGAACGGTTCCTGGTTCGAATAACACGTTCTCGAAACAGGATCTGTGACAAGAGCAAAGTTTCGTCTGTGACAAAGGGGCTGCCCCCCCCCCCCCTTTTCACACACGAACCTTGGAATATAGTGATGGAAAGTCTCTGTCCGGTTGGAGTCAGCTGCGGGTCACGTACGGATGCCCAGCAAGGTTGGAAGCTGCTTTTTCCGGGACTGTTTGGCTCTCCAGTCCGTGTGTCACGGTAAGAGAAAATGGAACGCTTCGCCTATGATTGCTTGTACTATGCTCTGCGGGAGATGAACGACACTTTCATCCTAGCATCGTAGTAAGTGTAAATAATGCATTTACGAAAACCAAAGTGGTTGAGAGAGATGCATTTATGATGAACCGAAGTGATTGCTTGTGCTATGCTCTGTGGGGGATACAAGAGAAGTTGGTCTTAGCATCATAGTGTGAGGTTAATGCATTTATGATAACCAAAGTGATTGATTCTTCTAGAGTCACAGTAAGTGTGATTTTGTGTGTGCGCGTGAAATGCAGTTAACCAAAGTGAGAGACACTTTCATTAGCCAGTGTTGTTTAGTGTGCGTGTGTGTGTGTGAAATGCCTGTATGATATTCTATATGTATGCTTCACCTATATAACCAAATAGATTGTTTGTGCTATGCTTTGCGGGGAATAAAGATCTATATATATATATATATTCCAGCATCCTAGTCTGTGTGTGTTTCCTGTGTACCTACCTCCGATAAACCTGAGAATATTTCACACAACATTTGGCGTCACGAACAGGATTAAATTAGAGATTAACGGAGGATGTACACAGAAGTCAGATTTTAGCAAAATAGTAAATAAGCACAGAACATTTGGCGTCACGAACCTGAGAATATTTCACACAACACATGCCCTCGATAAAAATGAGGAACTTAAATGCTGTAGACTTGCAGACGGTCTTTACCACTGCATTGACAACAGGATGTATGTGGATCACCAACTATCCATATATTACCTATATATACATAGAAGTCTTGGTTCTGCTGCTGATAGATAATTATACTATTGTATCCTGTCTTGTACCTTTGACGGTGTGTCTGTGTCTCTATTCTCTCTTTACTTCCTGCTCTACCCAGCTGGCCTTCATCAGCAGGGTCCCCCCTTATGATCCAGGTCCTGATCCAGGTTTCTTCCCTCTTAAAGGGGAGTTTTTCCTGCCACTGTTTGGCTTAAGGTTTTTCTCCCACTAGGGGAGTTTTTACCTGCCGTTGTTGATGTAATAATTGCTCTGGGGTCATGTTCTGGGTCTCTGGAAACATCCTAGAGACAACTTGTGTTGTAATAGACGCTATATAAATAAAATTGAATTGAATTGAGCACAATTCTACAAACCAGCAGTAGGTTTATGCGGACCTTTTCAGTCCATCTTCAGCTAAAATGGCCCAACTACCTGGTTCTCGATGATACCAGCCCAAACCACATCCCCTCCTCCACCCTGCCGTCCCTTGACTCAGGGTGCTGCCATTTGTCCGTTAGTGAGTCTTTGCAGGCACATCCCTGTGATCCATCAAGAGTCATTCTCATTTAATCTGTTAATTAAAATCTTTGAAAAGACGTTGAAAAGAGAAAGAATCCTCCATTTTGGAGATCTTACTCAGTTGTGGTCCTATTTGAGCCTTCCTCAACACCTTGTAATTTGCAGCACTGGAATACATTGGGCCTGGAGTATAATGGCAAGATCAACAACAATGTTCTTTATTTAATCTAACTAAGTGAGTGGAAATGTTCCTTACCCCCTGAGTCAGCACGTTGTTGCTCTCCTTCGTACCCTGCTCTTCTCTGTGTATGTGTGTGGGTCGTGTGTGCTTTATATTGTGTAATGCATGTGAGTGCGCTGGAAGTGTGTGTTTGTGTACTGTGTGTGTATGTCGAGGCATCCAGGTGATTCTGAAGTTGTGGACAGGTAGGTCCCCCTCTCTGGGGGGCTCCCAGCGTAACAAAACCGCCACAGTTGCGCCACTTCCCTTCGACCTGAGGCAGAAAAGCCAAACATCCGACGTTATTATTCATCAAACGTGAATGTAAATAAATTCATGGCAATACAGTTAATGGACTAGGACTTCCTTAACAGTCACGCAAGAGCAGACGTGGCAGTAAAACACATTCTGTTCTTGTTTGTCAGTTGCTTAGCAATGGCCTTACAATTTCAAATCTTTCTCCATGTATATACAACAGAGGTGTCTCACTTTAAATCATGCTGAGTAGAAGCTACAATTTAAGCCATCGCCTCTGTTATTAAATGTTATTTGAAAATCTGTGTTGATTCAAGCCATGGTCTGAACTTTGTGACCTTGTTTTGCAGCATTCAAACGTAAATGAAAAAGGCTGAACTGTAGTTTGCGTGCAAATACAAGAGCTGTTGATCCACCCGAGAACAGTTTTAGGACTGATTTCACAGCTTTATGTATTAAACGAGAGCATATCACATCCCACATAAATGTAAGAAAACAGACATATTAATGCATGTATTCATCTTAAATCTATGCAGATATGTATACTTCTCTCTGGACTGGGGTCCTGGTTGTGAACCCTCCCGTTCCAGAGTCTGGTTGCTCACTCTGAAATTCACTGGAGGTTCTGGAGGTGAGGGGTCTACATCGGGAGACAAAAAAACAGGCAAAAAATGTACTTGAAAACTAAGTTATCACTGTCCTCATCACTAGCAGAATACATCTTCTGACCTCATTAAGTTTAATTGTTTAGCTTTAAAAAGTTAAAATCTCAATATAATACCTGAAAAGTGACAGAAACACTAAAACTAAGGAACACTAAAGAAAACTAAACTTTAGGAAAACTAATACAAAAAGTCAACAATTTTCATCATCTTGTTTCTATTGAGCTACTGAAGATAACATTTATCTCTGTGTTTCTGTAAAGGTTGGTGTTTCTATGCGATGCTTGTTGAAGCTACACACTCTAAACTCTGTTTAGACAAAGATGTCAAAAATGATCCATGTAGACATGTGAAAACAAAAAAAGTCCATAGATTCATTTTTACCGCTTGGTAACCCTTTCCTTTGGTTTTAATTTAATGACAACCAAAAGAAAGATTTACTTGGTGTAGTTCATTTTCTCTTGCTAAAGCTTGTTAATTTTCTGTTTCATGGGTAAAATCATAAATGATGTAAACTGCACACTGCTGAAATACTTGTACTTTGATGAGCTCCAATGTTTCTCCCCTTAAAGGGCAGAACTTTGACCACCTTGAATGAATTGTTTATTAACTAAATGTTTGTTGCAGCAATGAAAACTTTTTTGTGGAAAAATGATCATTTCATCTTGATCTTATTCAAGTCCACAGAATCAATTGGATTTATAGCATCAAAGGCCAGTGATACTGGAGAAGCCTGAAGCTCTTTTCGGTAGCTACCACACCAAAGAGCAAAGGAGACCACCACTAGAATGTGTTTGGCTCTGAAAATGAAATCCTGAGGTCACAGGTCTTTCAGCACTGCCTCTGCATCTCGTTAGAGTCTCAAACCCCAATGCTGTATGTGATTAAAACTACAAAATGTATGTGATTGGAACTACACCCCCCATGGCGAGCCTCCCACAGGCCCGGGGCTGTTCTTGGCTGACCCAGATGCAGAGATCAAAGCTAGGGCAACACATCAGGAACTGCTAGAACCGGCCTGTTAGTGTGTGTGTTTGTCGGAGAAGAGAGGGGGTCCCGTAATAAGGAGTGAACCTAAGTCCACGGAGTCATTTTTTAGAATAAAAAAAAAAACCCAAGTCTTTCTGTGTGTGTGTGTGTGTGTGTGTGTGTGTGTGTGTGTGTGTGTGTGTGTGTCTTTTGTCCATTTTTTTTTTCATGAAATGAAGACATCAAGGCAGGTTTTCTGATCCAGACATTCCACTGTAATTACTGCTGGCAGGTCCTTCATAACCTTAATAACTCATTGAGCAGAACAGGTTTTCTAATTCAGGTTCTCCCTCTGGTTAGCATCAGTAGGAGTTCTTCACAGTGGAAGAACTCCAACTATCATGACATCTGCCAGCTTCCTGATTTACAACCCCTGACCTCCAGCCCTTGACTAATCAGACAAATGAACAAGAAACACTCAGACTACGGTCAGTTGGTATTTGGAATATTTATAAGTGCATTTAACCTTTAACCCTGAACCCTTGAAATATACTCAGACACACATTAACTCACACACTTTCCAAACTCATACCAGTCAATGGTCCATGGTGTAAATTCTAAATTCAGTGGGTAAATAAACTGGGATCACTGGCCACATACTGTAGCTAGTAAATACCAAACTTACTGTCCTGTGCACTTGCACCAACAGAGTAATCAGTTATATCGGTCATATCAAAGCAGCTTAACAACATGATCTGGATTCTCTGTAGCATATACAATGTCTGCTGATTTTTTATAACGGGAGGTTCATGAGTTTGATGTATTTCATTATCAATTGTGTATTTTGTAATCTCAATTCAACTTTATTTATATAGAACTTTTCAAACACAGGTGTCTTCTACAGTCCTTCACAGAGCAAAAGTAAAACTTAAAAAGCATTGTATTGAAACAATGTAAAATTAAAAATGAACAATTCGTGGCTATACCCTCTGCAGGGTGCTGGAGGGTTCATGGGAGTATGCCCAACCAGTCTACATGTGTTTTGTGGATCTGGAGAAAGCATTTGACCGTGTCCCTCGTGGTATCCTGTGGGAGGTGCTCCGTGAGTATGGGGTCCGGGGCCCTTTGCTAGGGGCTGTTCGGTCTCTGTACGACCGGAGCAGGAGTTTGGTTCGCATTGCCGGCAATAAGTCAGACCTGTTTCCAGTGCATGTTGGACTCCGGCAGGGCTGCCCTCTGTCACCGATCCTGTTCATAATTTTTATGGACAGGATTTCTAGGCTTAGCCAGGCACCGGAGGGGGTCCAGTTTGGGAACCACAAGATTTCATCTCTGCTTTTTGCGGATGATGTCGTCTTGTTGGCTTCATCGAGCCAGGACCTACAGCATGCCCTGGGACGGTTTGCAACCGAGTGCGAAGCGGCTGGGATGAGAATCAGCACCTCTAAATCCGAGGCCATGGTTCTCGGCCGGAAAAAGGTGGCTTGCCCCCTCCGGGTAGGTGGAGAGGTCCTGCCTCAAGTGGAGGAGTTTAAGTATCTCGGGATCTTGTTCACGAGTGAGGGAAAGATGGAGCGTGAGATTGACAGACGGATTGGTGCAGCGTCTGCAGTTATGCAGTCGTTGTACCGAACTGTCGTGGTGAAGAAGGAGCTGAGTCATAAGGCAAAGCTCTCAATTTACCGGTCAATCTACGCTCCCACCCTCACCTATGGCCATGAACTTTGGGTATTGACCGAAAGGACAAGATCACGGATACAAGCGGCCGAAATGAGTTTCCTCCGCAGGGTGGCTGGGCGCTCCCTTAGAGATAGGGTGAGAAGCTCAGTCATTCGGGAGGAGCTCGGGGTCGAGCCGCTGCTCCTTCACATTGAGAGGAGTCAACTGAGGTGGCTTGGGCATCTGTATAGGATGCCTCCTGGACGCCTCCCTAGAGACGTGTTCCAGGCATGTCCCACCGGGAGGAGACCCCGGGGAAGACCCAGGACACGCTGGAGGGACTATGTCTCTCGGCTGGCTTGGGAACGCCTCGGGATTCCCCCGGAAGAGCTGGAGGAAGTGTCTGGGGTGAGGGAGGTCTGGGCATCCCTGCTTAGACTTCTGCCCCCGCGACCCGGCCCCGGATAAGCGGAAGAAGATGGATGGATGGATGGATGGAATTCGTGGCTGAGTACCACAGGAGACAGAATCGGACAATATAGAATTTAGAAAATGTGAAATCCAGGTCTTCACGAAAAGCCTGAAACGTTCACAAGTGATTGTTTCCGCAGCCTTCATGCAAAGATAGAAACTAATAGACCCGAGTTTCTTTAGGATAACAAGGGAAAATAATCTCCAGTTTCTTGAAGGTACTGACCCCCCCCAAAAAAGTATTTATAGAGTGAACAAACCTCGTCCCTGCGCAGAACCCAGTTAAACACCAGAAATAACTCATTATTTACATGAAAAAATGTACTTAAATCAGTCTAAAGCAACACCCTTTATTCTAACGTCATATTCAAGTCTTACTAATAAGAAGCTGAGGTCAGCAGAGATCTTAGAGCGCCAACTCAATGAGAAGTTCATTGTCAGAAGCTACTAGGATGTCATTTTTTTTACTTTACTAAGGCAGACACAAGAGCAAAATGTACTTTAAATCCAAACTGAAACTTTTCATACAAATTGTGAAATCTAGTTTGCTGACATCTATTCAGTCAGACTGATGAGAAAGAAACAGGGTTAAGTAAGAGACTAAATAAGGCTTTCGCCATATTTGAGAAAACGTAAACATTAAACATTGCAATTAAAGCATGTGTGGGAAATGAAAAAGCCTAATTTCCTCCCCAATGGACAGTTTTATCAGTAAAACGTTCATAAAGTCACTGCTGAGGTAATGCATTGTTCAACAGAGCAACAACTCTTTCTCAACCTCTCAACCATAATGTTGAGAAGGAACTTACGATTATTCTTGTCTTCTTCTATCAGCAGTGAAAAGTATGCAGTTCTAGCCCCACACAAGGGGCTTTTATACAAAGGTATTACTTCTCACAGAGGATCTGACCTCACAAATCTCAGCAATGTGCAGTAAATCTCCTCCAGTCAAACATGATAACCGTTAATCAAGTATCTTGTTCAGAGGTTTTGTCTTTTTTGTTACAAGTTTGGCATGAGACTGGCAGAGTGGAGGAGAATTTCTCTTTGGTCCTATCTAAGGCGCCTGTTTATAATCTCTCACAAGCTTTTAACTGATAAAGAACCTTTTTTCCGTGACTTGGAAGAAGTCACCATGTCATTATTCACATTTAAACATGCTCTAGCCAATCCTGGCAGGTATTACATATCACAAGCCAATCCTGGCCTGATACCAGCATGACCCAGGTCTACAGAGGACTTCCTACAGCCTATGTGTGTGTATGTGAGAGACAGTCTGACTCTCACTTTCACTCTGTCTCAATGACCCTAACCAGGGATTTCTGTCTGGCACTAAACCAAAGGAATGAGTATGTGTATGTGTGTCTTTACTGTATATGTAATTGTGTGCATGCACAGTTGTGTGTATCTTCTGTTTCCTGTCTGTGTTTTATTGACTGCCTGATAGTGTTCTTCTGAGTCTACCTTATCCATCGACTGTCAATGAAATGGAGAAAAAGAACAGAAAAGCAAAGAAAATGTTTCTGAGTTTCCTACCATATAAAGGTAAATGTAGCATCGCTCATAATATCTGTCTGGCTTCTGGCTTGAAACGAATACATGCAACTATCTGTTTTTCTCAGTGTGTCACGACACTGTTGGGTCATGGAAACATCCTGGAGGAATTATCATTCTGTGAGAGACACAGTTCTATAATGATAGCCAAAGTTTGCATGTTTGAGTGTTTGTTACCTTTATTGGATATGTAATGTTTGCTGGGCGTGGTGAAACCTCTGCTGCCGTGGCTGTTGATGGCTGCTACCCTGAACTGGTACCAACGCTGAGGTCTCAGATCTGACAGAAGCACATCCTCAGAGAGGGTCTAAAAAACACAAACCATTACAATGTAATGTAACCATCAGAGAAAAACACGTTTCCTCAGCACCTACAGTGCTAAGGAGTTAAACACTGATTATCCTTCACAAAGATCACAGTTACTATATAATCATTTTATAATAATAATTTGGGCTGATTGATAAGTTGTTTGTTGCTTTGCAGGACCCTGTGTAAATCTCATGGTGCTGAACTTGTCACAGGTAATGTATGGGGAACTGTAACTGACCCTACATAGTGTGTCATAGAAATATCTACCACTAGAGGGAGAGTAACAAGACTTGCCTTAGACGGTATGTCCCATCCATCCATCCGTCCATCCGTCCATCCATCCGTCCGTCCATCCATCCATCCATCCATCCATCCATCCATCCATCCATCCATCCATCCATCCATCCATCCATCCATCCATCCATCCATCCATCCATAGCCACTTACTAAATTTCACTTATCTGAAATTGGTTCGCAGGCACAGCAAACTAAGCAAAGTTTTTCAAGACCTCTCTCTCCCTGGCCCCCTTCTAGGAGATGTAATCTCCCAGCAGGTGGCAGGTGGCAGGGGACCCCCCCCCCCCACCACCACCACACACACATTCCCTTCCAGTGAGGTAACCACGAGGTACCACCTTAAGGTACCACCTTAATTGGCTCCTTTAAATGTGGAAAAGCAGCCACTATACTCTGAATCTCTTCCAAATGGCACCTTATCTCTAAGGAAGAGTCCAGACACCTGCTTCTAGCAGCAATGTAATTTGTTCAGCCACTATCCCAACTTCACAGCTATAGGTGAGGGTAGGAATGTAGATCAACCGGTAAACAAAGAGTCTTGCCTTTTGGCTCAGTTGTCTCAACATACCAGTATGGAGTCTGCATTACTATAGATGCCCCACCAATCCGCCTGACGATTACCTCACTCTATTTTTCCCTCACTTGTGAACAAATTAACTCATATAAAGGAGAAAAATACTGGTGTGGGTGACTAGAGTCTCACCCTGTAGTGAGGCCTGGGGGAGGGGCTTGTTCAAGAGCACCTGGTGGCCAGACATTCACCCTTGGGGCCCACTCAGCCTTAACCTTAATGCATGACATGGGTCTAACTTTCTGTGGGCCCACCACCTACAGGAAGGGCCATGTCAGTCGGGCGCTATGCAGGACTGGTAGTGGCTGAAGGCACGAGCCTCAGTCTCCTGACCCCTCGGTCACAGAAACTGGATTTTAATTTCGGCTTTTTTTTATTATTACAATACGCCTCTGGGCCAAGACAACACTTCTAAAAATCTGCTAATCAAAACAGGGTGTAGTATTTTTGAAGAAAGTTTTTTTTTCTGAATGGCTGTTGTATTCATCTGCATTAGTCTGACCTTGGTGTACATATCTAATAGACTGGCAACTAACAATTACACACTGAGCAGAATATCAGATGAAGTAGGATGAACACAGTAAGAATGGAATTCCATATGATAATAGTGAAATTGAATGATTTGCCTAAATTATGGTTGGAATTGCCAAAGATTTATGTTTTGTCTCCCTGACAGTGCAAATGTAATCACTGCTGCTCATCCACGTTCAATCACACACACATACACACACAAACACCCACACACACACACACACACACACACACACACACACACACACACACGAGCTGCCATCTATTTAAGTCCATAATGAGCATTCAGTCATTCAGAGTCAGCCGGTGGAACGACTGTGGCTGCCTGTGGTTCCCTTTTAAGCTCTGCTTGTTTACCTAACCTCACACAGGCACACACGCATGGACATACAGAGCACACACACACTCAGTCACACACACACACGCACGATACGTAGGGTTTACCCTGGCAGAGAGTGAGACTGGCTGGGGTGGAGAGGTTTAGACAGCAAGGCAGCAGACTGATGAGGTGGAAACAGAGTCTAACATCCATCTCCATAGCTGAGAAGTTTCATCATTCAAAGCAAACTGAGAGTTATGAAGTAAAGATATGTTACAAACTTTGTGGTGCTGCTTCACCATTAAAGGCACAGGGAACCATTTTTATAGCGTTCATAACTTTATTACCATCAATAATATGCTTTGCTGTTAAATAGATTTTGCTTTTCATCTTACTTAAATTAAAAAGCCTTCCTCTAACAACCGCAAGAAATAAAGATTCATTTATATTGGAAGAATTAACAGGATCACGCTCCTGAGCATAAATATTAAGGCAATCATTTCTTCTAATCATTTCAAAAAATTAATAATGAGATGGCGGCACACACACACAGCAGTTATTTACCATAGCAACAGTAGCCCAGGGAGAGGCGTGGTCTTCACTGGGGTGAATGCCGATGTTCCAGCGGGACTGAAGAATGTAAATAACCGGCTCCATGCTGACATTGAACTTCGACACCCATGCCACCTTCACGTGACCATGTGAGTCCTCTGTGAAGCTCATCTCTCTGCGAGGCTTTAGAGGAACCCCTGCAAGAAAGACAGCCAAGGAATCTTTTTGTCAACACGTTTGAATGTGGGACATACAGCGAGGAGCAGACAGCAGAGTTTGTGTAATATAGGCATAAGTAACACTTACTTTACTGAAATGTAGATGAATGGTCTGGATAGTTCATGGGCTGCCACTAGTGTTCACGGGATCTTTTAAAACCCACAGAATTTCATTATAGAGCACTACTTTATTAGATATCAAAAAGGCTTTGTACAATTATATCTAGTGGTAAAGAAGCAGGTTGCAGCTAACTGAACAGTCCCTGAATGCCCCTTTTCTGAAGAAAATATAGTGGGCACTGAAAATGTCCCAACACTTATCAGGCCCTTCTCTAAAGCTGGTGTTTGATTTGTTCATTCTGAGCTACTGCAAAAACCCTGTGGTGTGAAATTATTTTGATCTTATATTCAAAATTCTAGACCAGCAGTATTGTATGCTGTCCTATAGATCCCCCTAAATTCTGTATTACTTTATAATCAATATTTTCACTGACGTTTGTACCCCCAGATAGAGTCAAGTAGGCAGGATTAAGTAAGTAGAAGTAACAGGAGCAGAAGAAAAGTCATTAAAAAGCTAAATTAAGCACAAAAATACCACTTATAATTTGACTGTGTTGTAATATTGTACCAGTCAAATTCTAACCGCATCCTAACTCTGAGATTACATTAAATGTAAGAGTGGGAAAAAAATCACTCAACACTTTTGATTAAAGCAAATCGTTCCAGATGTCATGACAAATTTATAGTAGATGGTGTTAATATTTGTGCAGCCTCAGTCTTCCATCTTTTTTTGTGGCACATTTCTGCACACATTTAACCCATTTATAGACCGCTTTCACTGGAATCTAACCACACTAATGAGCGGAGAGACTGTTTGAATGCTATCTGTGTGCTCATATTAAATCCTACTGCTCCCCGTAAAGTAAGATCCAAAACTGCAAGTCTTAGTACAGGACAGCAGCGCGCAGATGGAAGAAATCTGGTCACAAGTACACCACATGATCATGATGGATCTTTTACTCCAGTATAGTGAGTTAATAAAGACTATAAGAGCTCAATGTTATTTAAACATTAACATAACCCCAGACTTTATTTAAAGATGCTTATTAGCTGATAAACCTGATACCTGCAATTGACGATAGACTGTTGAGTCCTGGTTCTTTGGTAAAACAGATCACAACACAGCTTCAGAGAGGCTGAAGAACTCAGTGTAACTCAGTGATCAGTGTTGAGTTGTAGTTTTGTTTAATGTGTTGTTTTTTTGGAGTATTTGGGATCTAGTCCGTGGCGTTTCGTTTCACCTCTATGCTGATGACACGCAGCTGTATTTATCTGTCGGAGCCTCTGGTCATGGTATGCAGAGTTTTCTGCAGATCAATTTCTATCATTATTATGTACTATTATAAGCCTTTATTGACCCAAGAAAATTTCAGTGATCGATTTTAATTGTATATTGTGCCCTTTTTTCAAGAACTGACACAATCTCTTGAGATCCTAATGAAATATATGTGGCAGATATCTGTTTTGGTTAAAACACTACAAAGATGCACTCCATGAGCACCCCTCTTTACTCTTTATAACTCCTTACAAACCACTCTTTACAAATACTGTTGGTACCGGCTGGTTTCAGGTGGCAGTGTGAGCCACTTCAACAGTGTAAAATAGCCAAGACTTACTCTTGAGACACCGAAGTAAAGCTGCCCGAGAACTGCCTTTACCTTTATTTAAATTGGCTGGAGCTTGACAAGTGTGTCCGCACCCATTGAAGCAGCACTTCCTGGTAGATGGACAGTGCTGGTCTGACGAGCAGCTCTCCACGCAGGCTGCAGCAAATCCTGTGGCCCGCTGAGGCAGGGGGCAGTCCCCCTGGCGAGATGACCTCAGAGAGGCCAGAAAGTCCCTGCTTGTCACACACTCCGTCTGCTTCTGAGAAAGAGAGACAGCATTGGGGGTATTGTTATTGTTATCTTTACAATTGACGCAATGTGTTAGAGCACACGCACACACACAAGGGCATAAAAGCACACATGAGAGGTGAAAGTGTTTCCTTTGGTAAACTCCTACAGAGAGCTTGAAAGCTGCCCTCAAGATTATCTGTGAGACATGGCTTTGTGAGAGTGTGTGTGTGTGTGTGTGTGTGTGTGTGTGTGTGTGTGTGTGTGTGTGTGTGTGTGTGTGTGTGTGCGTGTGATGGGGGGGTTCTGTGTCTGTGCACATGGCTGCAGTTCAGTAAGATGTAAACACAAGCTTTAGCTAATAGCTCTGAATTACACTGTGGTCCTAACCAGCCAGCAAGTCAGCCATCCAGACAGTAACATGCTTCAGCTATTGTGATGAAAAACTAATCTATCTGAAAACCGCAGCAACTGGCTCTACAAATAATCATTTAGGGCCACACACACATACAAAATACACATGAAAAGTGTTGCATAGACTCCCTTGTACACATTGAAAAGCTCTCAAATGGTATTTGTGACACACATAAACAAACCTCCATAAAAACACACAGGAATGTTCATTCACGTTGGCCGTGTGAGAACGTTTTCATGCCAACAACAACAGGTTTCTAATGCAGGAGTGACAATGCCACCTAGGCTGCTGTGACTTCCACAAACACACACACACACACACACACACACACACACACACACACACACACACACACACACACACACACACACACACACACACAACATGCCCTTTCACTTACCTCACATGACTTCAGAGAGGGCACCTTCTTGGTTTCCCACAGTTCTTTGCATGGCTGAAGGCACTGTGCATGTGCAAACAAACAAACAAGCATTCAAAAAGAGGAAAGTATATATAACCATAAATTAATGGATTTAAAGTTAGTCCAAGATTACATTTTCACCACACTCAATTAAATTAGCAGCAGCGGCAAAAAAAACATAATACATAAAACAAAATAATACATTTTCAAAAAGAAAAAAAAAAAAATGTTCAAGCCAGGAGAACAGAGAAAAAAACGTTTTAAGGAAAAGAAATAGCAAAGTGTCACATACTCATAAGACGTAGTGTGACAAATCTCAGCGTCCAAGCCAGTAGAACTTTAAAAAGAAACACTCATAAAGCACACACTCATCTGGTTTCCCACCTCAGTGAACTGGTGAATGATGGCTCTTACCAAATTAAAACCAGACAACATATAAAAACTGTGGTTTCACCCTCAACCTCCTCCCCCCTCCTCTTTTTCTCTGCCTGTCTGTCTCCCTCGGCTTCCCCGTGTGCCTGGCTTCAATCATATCTGCAATTCCTCCCCACTGATTCCAGAAGAAGAAACATATTTTAAAAGTGGCATAAAAACGTAATCTTCGCTCAGATGAATAGGCTACTGTTGGATGACAGAGGCTCATTTGTACACAGATGATTGTAGATTTGAAATGTTGCACATGGAGCATGTAAAAACTATTTTAATGTGTAAAAGAAACAAATAAAAAAAACAACCATCATAACATCCAACATATACAGCTGAAAAGGAAGCCTCAGCACAACACGTGATGACTATTTAATGCTGTACATTCGTCATGGAAGAAAAGTTTGGTGATGCTCCACCTAAACATCTGCCCTCTGAGAAAGAAGCATATTTGTTTCAGTCTTGAAATCCAAGAGCAAGATTTTATTTTTCTGCTCCACAGGGAACACGGACTGCAGTCAGCTACTGTTTGATTCACAGCTTACAATGAAATTACATGGTGAGAATAAACTCAAATGTTTACAATTCCTTTGAGTTATTTCCATATTTTACACAAATCCATCTAAACCATGTCTTCACAGTCCTCATGTATGCGTCAGTTCATCAGCTGGCGTACGGATACACATTTTTTGCACATTACTGAAGTCATTTTTTTATTTCAAGAGGGTGAAATGTTGCTGCATTTCCTTTAATATTTGCCAGCAGCAGGGAGAGCTTGAGACTCGCGGCTAACAGCTTTGTCCGCATATCTTTACAGAACAGCAGAACTCACCCCCACAGATCAACCCTGCGGGGTTAGTACTCATTTTTCCACCCTTGCATCTGTCCCACAAAGCAGCAGCAGCCTGGCTGTGAGCCCTGATATGAACCAACATTCTCGGAGTCATTTTACACGCATGTAGACAAAAAAAATCAAATCACAGATGCAGTTAAATGGGATGTTATCAGACAAAATCATATTTTGAAGTCAGCAGAATGCTGGTGAAAACCTAATTCAAAATAAGTTGGGTGTGAATTTCTATTAATGCAATTAATGCAGTTCTATTGTTTATGTTTTGTTTCTGCTCTCAGTTTAATTTTTTTTTTGTTATGTTTTGCAGTGCAGTGCATGACAACAGAGGTACAACAGTTACAAGCTACAGGTACAAACAGATTTTAACTGCCAGAAATGGTTGACAGTAGACAAAATAACATAGTGTTATTGTTTGTTTGTTTTTTTTTAAATACATTTACAGAATTAACCTCCTGATTGGGTCTATGCAAATGTGCTGGAGGAGAGAGTACAGTCAATAGTCCAGGAGCAACATGGGTTCTGTCCAGGAACACGGGACCAGCTCTATACCCTCTTTAGGCTTCTTGCTACAGTGTGAGCGTTGGCCTAACCAATCTGCATGGGTTTTTTGGACTTGGAGAGGATGTTCAACTGCATCCTTTTGGGAATCCTGTGAGGGGGTGCTCTGGGAGTGTGGGATACTAGGTCCCTTAGTACAGGCCAGTCTGTCGTAACAGAAGCAGAGTTTGGTCCACCATGTCAGTAATAAGTCAGATTCTTTTCAGGAGGAAGTTGGACTCCGTCAGGGTAGCCCTGTCACCAACTCATAACATTTACAGAAAGAATTTTTAGGCACAGCCAAGGAGCGAAAGGAGTCCAGTTTGGTGGTCTCAGGATTTCATCCCCCTTTTTTGTGGATGATGTGGTCCTGCAGCTGTGTCCTGCAGCCAAGACCCTCAGTTCTCACTGGAGCCGCTTGCAGTTGAGTGAAGTGGTGGTGGTTTTGGATGGATGGATACCAAGGTGTATATCGCATTCTTTCACTAAATACATTCTGCAGTGCACTAAGGGTGAAAATGAGGAAGAATGTTAAATATTGTCCTCATTAACTGGTTGGCTGACACCAATCATCTCAAAATGGCTTCTAAAAAGCTTTGCACCTTTATACAGGCAAATAAAAAAATCACCTGGTCCAGAAATAGATATTCAGCACCTGAGAAATCTAATAAAAATTATGCTTTTTAGGAAAGTCGAGTGCAGGCTTACAAATATCAGTTTGCAAGTCTGCCAACTGCACCCCCTTTTACATGGGACATAAGAATTGCAATTGTTTTTATCAAGTAATTGAGAATCATAAATAAAATACAAATGTTCATACCCACCTATCTAGCTGCATAGGGTTTGAGTAGAAACACCTCCCCCATCTCCAGTTATAAACATGTTGAATAAACCCCTTTTTAGTTTTTATCATTATTATTTATAGTTATCACAATCATAGACAGTAACATTTGTTGCACTGTCCAAGTTTCCATGGTCACTGATAGTTCCCTCTGGCATGAAAACGTATGCCTAGTTAATGCTTCAGTGTGACTACGCACGCACCTACGTCATCTCTGGTAGTTATTCTTCTGAGATATGGTTTGCGTTGTTCCGTGATTACACCATCAACCAATAGGCGACTGTGTAGGTTCTTTTTCTGCAACACCATGCTTGCAGTGCCAAGTTTCCGTTTGTTTACCTCCTGTACATAGGTCAGACAAAGCAACGGAGGAAATTAAGTGTATTTCATGCAAGTTGATAAATGTTGAGCATCAGTTGTTTTTACAGACATGGCAGCAAACTATGGTTCTACCCAAGTTGAGAACGATGGAGAAGAACTCTACATTTCTTGCGTCCGCGTTGACGCAACGCGTGGTTACATTTGGAGAGAGGTGCACGTCAGGTTACGCCATAGCCTACGCTGTTGGGTTCACGCCTCTGCTGGAACAAATCAGGCTTTAGACATTGAAACTACAAAAAAACCTAAGTGTATGTGGCGTTTATTGTTCTTGAACAGGGAAGATATTTTTACAGCCACCAGACAGATACATTTTTGAGGAGAAGAACCACCTTGCTTTTCTCTCCCACTTTATTTTGTGTTGCTTACTGGTTTTCTACTGAAAGAAAATACTTTCTGGGTAAGAAAATACTTAGAGATAATACAACACATGCACTCATAGTTGAAACCAGATCATGAAGTTTGATGTGTTTTTACGCAGAGTTCCCAAGGGTTTTGTCACTTGACCACGCGCTGCTTTGAGTTCACGGTTGTCAAAATCTCTGCAAAAACCCCTCACAAACACCCGCACACATACCACTGCCATTTACATTCACTCGAGCCCGCTGTGTGATCCCTGCTTTCTTGTCAGTTACAGAAATGTTTGAATATTTGTTCCCATGTGTTTGCTTTTCTCTCCTCTTGTTTTCTCCGTTTCTGTCTTTTTTTTTTAATTCTAGTTTTTTTCTCATCTTCACATCATCAGTCTTCTCCCAACTGAGCTTAACTCTGCGTTTCTTTTGCTTAGCCTTAGCCACTCACCTCCTCATTTCCTTCACTATTCCGAATTTATAATTTATGAACTAATTTAAGGTTCCTATACACAGAACAATCTCATGCTGTGTATTTAGTTAATCTCGGTCAAGATGTCAAGAACGGTACGTGTAATGCACGGCGACTCCTGAATTGTTAACATGTGACAGATAGACCTTGTGCTTGGAAACAAGTAAACAAGGAAAAATAAAATGCTTCTTAATAGCAGCTTTTGAGTGTGCTTTATATGCATATGTTCACTGTTGATGCTGAGTGTTGAGAAGAAGATTTCCCACTGGCGTTATCCTTTTGTCTTCTGGCACTATGTTGGAATTTTAAATAAGAAAAAGAACAAAAAATTGAAAGAAGATTGTTACACATTAAATATTTTGACAAATGAACTATATTACAATGATTGATGAGTGAAGTTTTTTTCCAATATTTACTCAGGTTCAGATGTGTACACACACACACACACACACACACACACACACACACACACACACACACACACACACACACACACACAGACACACACACACACACAGGAATTAGGCTGCACAGAGAACAAATAAGACAAACAAACGTGCCTCATCCTTCCCTGAGGACAAGGCTGCTCGGACAGTCCATAGATCCAAGAGTGTCCTGATCACTTTTCATTGGTTTGGCCTTTCCGGTCCAGGCAGTTGGTTTTCTTAATCTTCTGGGTTGCACATAGTAAGACGTTGCTTTATCTGGTCTTCTGTGTATTAACCAGCTGCATTCTATCCTGTCTTATTTCGATAATGGTATTCTCTGGGTACGGATTTGGGTTTGACTTCCCCTGCTTCCTTCAGTCTTGACTGTTCACACCTGTATCTCATCTGTTCCCATGTATATATTATCATGCTTTTCCTTCCTTGCTGGTCAGTTGTTGTCGTTATTCTTTTTCTGCGTTACACCCTTAGTAGCTCTCTTGGCGTTGTTAATTTGGCTTTGGTTATCCTGCAGTTGCAGTGCTTTTGGTAATTATTTAAGGACTTTTTCCTTTTTCCTTCTTCCTGCTGCTGTGGTCTCCTGCGTGTGGGCCCAACTTCCCAGAAACATGACACGGAGTGCAATGGGCAGCGAAAGAATGTGCTATCACTGGTTTGAAAGTCTCAGACTATGTTCCACATGGCATACGTTTGTGAGTACACTCACAAAGTATACACACAGTATACTATCTATGCTATGTATACTTACATCCACAGTTTAGAAATGAGTGATGTTCCACTCTCAATCTTATGTATATAATCCTCTCTTATGAGAGCATCCATCCATCCATCCATCCATCCATCCATCCATCCATCCATCCATCCATCCATCCATCCATCCATCCATCCATCCATCCATTACTGTTCATGGTCAGAGGGTTCTGCTGGAGCCTGTCCCAGCTGTCTCTGGGCAAAAAGCAGGGGTTTACCCCAGATATAAAAGACCTTTTAATGCCTCAGCCTAACATATGGCTTCGAAATGGTCATCAGGTTCTTAGCACTTTCTAAAGCAATAGTGGCCACGTTGGGTTATGAGTTTGGTGCGTAATGTTGATACTTGCAGCCTAATTGGATAAGAACATGTAGCTTTGAGACTTAATATATATTTATGGATTGTTTTTCAAAATAGTCACCAGGACACTGATAGAAGTGGTGAATTTCACGAATGGCCCCATTATGCTTGGAGAGGCTGTATTGAACATAAAGCACCCACTCAGTGATGTCATATCTCAGATACGATGAATACGTTCACATTTCTAAGGCTTTGATCCTGAACAAGGACCTTTTACGTTTGAAACTCTATGCATACTTTGTTATTTACAGTATTATATTATAAACATCTATAATTTAACTTTTGACAGAGTGCTTTGTGTATTCCTTATGATAGGAGACAAGGGAAGATGGGAGCTCGAGGCTAACAGATTTAAACAGACACTCTAATATCACTTGGTGGTCATAAATCACTGATAAGATTGGGTGCACTGCAATTGTGTAAGAGGTGCTGAGATGAAGGCATGTGTGTGAAACACAGCGCAGTAGTCACTGCTCAGGTCAGAGGTTGGTACTGTTTAACACAACAACACATGTAACAACAGCGAGCAGATTAATGACTGTCTCTGTATGTGCGCACAATTTTCAGAGGAGCTCCTCAGATTTCTCTGCGATAATTAATCACATACACATAAAACCCACACCTCGTCTCTCAGCCCTCCGCTGGTCTCTCCTGCTGTTTTTATGCCCTCACCTGCCACAACAGAGGGATGACAGCCACAATTGGCAACAGGGAGGAGAGGAAATGGGAGCAGGAGAGGTGGGGGTGGGAGTCGGAGCGGATGGGAGAGGCAAAGAAGTGAGTGTCAGTTGAAAAGGAGAGAAGAGATGAAAGACAAATGGAGAAACAGGTCCAGAGAAATTGAAAGGAGTCGTAGCGCGAGAGAGACAAAGAAAGCCACTAGATGGGCTTGTTCTTCATACACGGTCACTAATTTGGTGGATGCAATGTACAGCACTCCTTTGGCATACTGTGCAGCACTTGTGATAAGATTTTCAAAGCTTCTCTTTCTTTCGTGAAAGAATTCTAAAATTCGACTTCTACAAGTCCAAAAATAACTTTAAAGTTTTTTTTCTGATTTTCCTTACATTCGCTCATCTTGTTATTATGAGAACTTTAGAGCTTTTGGAGTGGGATTAAAAAGATTTCAGTGAGATCCAGGCTTACGGGGTTCATGACAGATTATTCTCATCTTGAACCTCAATCATGGATCTTAGCATTTTACCGACACCTTCACTTACATTAGGAAGCACTGAAACCCACAATGTGTCCCCTTTTATTTCTCCAGCTGAAGAGGCAGCCAGAGAGATTAAATAAGACTTGCAGGTCCAGGTGGTATTAGCCCCAGGGTCCTTAAAACCTGTTCAGATCCCCCTAGCCTGAGTCAAGCATGGTGGTGGAAAGGTGATGATTTGGAGTTGTTTTACAGCCACAGGATACCTGGCAGTCACTGAAATGACCACAAGCTCCTCTGAATACCAAAGCAATCTAGGACTGAATATAAGCAACAGAATGGTTAAAAATGTAAAGAAAGAAAGATGTTATGAGAGAGGCGAGAGAGGCGAGAGAGGCGAGAGAGGCGAGAGAGGCGTGAGAGGCGTGAGAGGCGCGAGAGGCGTGCTAAAACTGTGTGCTCTCAACCCTAAATGAACTGAAGCCGTGTTACATGTGCCGTAACGGCACAGTCATTGTCAGCTGTTAAATAATTTTTCACTCCTTCCTTAACGGTTTTCCTCACGTCATTTGGTTGAAGGATGAGAAATAAAATACACTAACTACGACTCTCCATCGTTAATAGGCAACTGTGGATGATGGTGTTGTTCTTTTTAACACAATGTCATGAATTCCTCCAAGTATGTGATCAGAACTAACAGCACACAGCTATCTGTTAAGAGGACTGCAGCAGTTGTAATGTGCCAGGCTGAAAGAGTTGCATATACTGTATGTTACAAGGTCCAATCCAGTCAGATTTCTGTCACAAAATGTTACAGAAAACCACCAATGTGGTCTTTCAAACATGATACCGATACCAACAGTTCAGTCAGTTCCAGATTAATGGAAAGCACACATGTAAAGAAAAAAAAAAAAAAAGAGTCCCAAGTATTTCATATTTCAAGTATTGCCAAACTCTTAGGAGCAAATACTGAGGAATGAATGATGAAGAAAAGACAGTAAAAAGAAGAATCAGTGACTTGATACCTCTGCTCCTTTGTTCAGTTTGTTGTTGGACATCCCGCTGTCTTAAACACCTGGTACCCATTACTGCATCCATGCTGCATGTGTGTGAGTGTGTGCATGCGAATGCAAATGTGCGTGTGATCTGTAAGTGAATGAGAAGGACAAACAGATTTAAAAAAGGAGGAGATGGATAAATGGAGGAACCAACGGAGGTCTGTAGTTTTTGTGAGCTCCCATGTGTTTTTCCATGAGTGAGTGCACTGATGATGTGACACAAACCATATGTGTGAGGCCAACATCTGTTTGCTTTGTGTCTTTAATATAAAGATGCTGAGCCCTTATGTAACAAAAGAAACAAATTGATATTTAAGAAGTACCACAGCCATGAGCTGATTAAAGAAAATATATTTGAGAGGGGAAAAAAGAGATCATATACCTTTTTTTGTTCTAACAAACATAGGTTTTTCATTTCCCTGTGAAACACTGAAGCATTACAAGTTTTAAGCTCCCAAAGAGGAACAGAAGACATCGGGAAATTACATTCAACCTTTTACTGCGCAGTGTACCATGTTGTGTGTGTGTGCATGTGTGTGCGCATGTGTGTGAGAGACTGTGAGCAATTAAACTGACTAAGTGTTGCACATGTAAAAAGTCAGTGAGAACAACTAGCTCCAAGTCTGCCTATGGACCCAAACCGAGCCGAGGGAAAACTAAAATGAGTCCCCAAATTATTCTGTAAAAGTCTTGTCAAAAATTATTAAGCATGCTACGCTGCCAAAAAGCTTTATGAGGTCCTGCACTGGAATGCAGGTTCAATTCAATTCACATTTTGTCAAAAGTTTGCTTTTCTAACAGTCCTAGAACCGGGTTTTATAAATTTAAGATAAATGCAGCTTCACAAAGAAAAAGTCTAGCATAAAATTGTTAAGAAAAGACTCACTGCATTATAAATTTACCACAGTAGTGAATGTATATTTTCACTGCTGAGGTCATCTTTTTAGTATCATTTGTCTATGTGTGTCCCAGTGATGAACTTGTGATCCGTCCAGAGCAAATACAGAAGATGAATGGATGGACAATTTGGCAACCTCTTACTCTGTTAGTGTTTGTTTTGTGTCTTTCAGGTGAAAGTGGGCCCACCCAGAGCTTAGCATTGAAATGTATGTGCAGCATAGATCAATAATTTACAGGACCACCACTACTACACAAATAACCTTGGACAGGTACGATCCACTTACTGCAGAAAGAGCTGCAGTTACCGACTTAGACATTCTAGTCAGCAGCTGCGGAGAAGGTATCACTACTCACTGAGCTCCAACATGACATTAGAAAGTCCCTGAGAAGGTCACAAGAGACAGGGGAAGAAAAGAAACAATAGGCAATGTTTTTTTAGGTGCTTCAGTATCACAAATTTGATTTTGGGGGGGGGGGGGCAACACCTTTCATAACATTAGGAAACAAGAACTGCAACTAGAGAACCTTCTTGGAGGTACAAGGCCCTCTAGTGGATCTCAACACCTCAGAACCCACTTTAATTTAACCCACTTTAAGTCAAGCAGAGGGTAACAGCGTCGACCTCTGGGTCTGCTCCAGCTTCCAGTGGCGTACCATATAAGATGTTCAATTGTCGCCCAGCGCTTTTTAAAATCCTCTGGAAGTGTAATCTTTTGGCAGCGACTTATTTGGCAAACAGAGACCAGAGTGGCAAGAAGGAAGAATCCAGATTCTCAAGTTCAGATTCATCTTAATTCTCAGTAGATGATATTCCTGTGTGTCCCATCTACAATGATGATCCTCCTCCAAAGAAACAGACAGAAACAGATATCAGTACACAGGGACAGGTACCGTGGTGCCTGGAAAATACAGGCGTGGCCACTCAACTGATCAGGGAGAGAGGGAGGAAAGAGGAGAACTTGTGGCGCTTTAACTGGGTGTCACTGATGTTTATGGTCACGTTTGTGAAGACCACCCTGAAAAGACATTATGTACCATGCAAGGATCATAGACATCATCCTGAATCACGAGAATTTCAGGTTTAGATGCCCAACCTTTTAACAACCCCTCCTATAAAGCTCATCTCCCGGACAGGAATTAGTTTCAAACCAACAAACTCCAGGTGCATGATCCTGAAGAGAGGAAAAGTAGTGGATATATTTTGTTTCTTTGTGGATACCGCTGATATACCATCTATAAAAGAAAAACTAGTCACGAGCCAGCAAAGCATTTGACTGTAGCCTCAGGGATGCGGCATCCATCTGAACATCTGTCCAGAACCCGGAAACTTTCCAAAGGCTCTCCAAAGTAAATATGTCTGACACATCTGGCACATTCTGGATGAAGGCGTTTTTAGATTTGGACCCCGTTGTTTTCCCAGAACGAAGAACTCGTGTTTAACGCACGTCGAGCAATGTAAATGTGAGTGTTATTTGCTTCTCTAGTGACTGAAGCCACGATGCAGGGAGGGAAGAAGAGACAGGGGGCGTTACTGAGCGGCACTGCGTGAAGTGACGGCCCTGCTGTTAGTTTGGTTGGCCTAACTGGTTTCACCAACATCAGAAGAGCTGCCTGATGCAGTCTGGGTGGAAAAGATGGAACAGGATCAGATCTGTGCTACCCTGAATAGCAACAGGGTTTTAGGAGTGGCTATTACGGTTTCAACATGCCAATTTATGGTGTCCTCGGCTCTGAAGATGAGGAGATTGCACCCCTCCTCGTCTTTTTAATCAATAAATCCCAACCAGAGCCCACCATCCCTGCCTCACTCTGTTCACGTCAGACCTGACCCACCATTAAGTGTGGGCACTTAATTGTGTGTTATTGGCCGGGCCAGCTCGACACCCAACACTGTGTCAGTTTATGGTAAAATGGACAGGCAACACGCTAAATGTGATAAACACGGGTTATTTGGCAATGTAAAAGGGGCTTAAGTGCACTACAGAGACACTAGAAAGGACGACCAGGTGGCTGAGGCTGCCACAGTCTGGGACTGTGATGTTCTGAGAGGCACTAGTTTATTGAGACCCCAGAGACTGTAGCCTGATTAGTGGGCACTAGTTGGTGGGATTAGTGGGTATAGGCAAGAATGAAGTGCGGAGCACAAAAAAGACTGGAGCTTACAGATGAAAAGCTTTAGTGGGGGGCAGTCTATTCTATTTCGAGGTGGAAGTGTGGTAAAATTCAGTGTCTTAATTTAACTCATCAGATGTTTGATGATCTTGTTGGGTTGGACTTTAACGATGTTGTTTGAGCCGACAAGGATAAAATCTGAAAATAATATAATGCACCCAAGGTATATAATCAATATACAAAAAACAGTCCTTATTTAACAAATATACACCTTGACAGAAATAAAACAATTGATGCTGCGGGCATCCACTGCTGCTCGTTTTATTTTGCTTGGCCTATCACTACGCTGGGCTTTATCCACCTTCAACAGACAGTAAAAAAGTAAGAATTATTAACTTCACAATTTAAACAAGAGATGCTGTAAATGTCCAAGCAGTATTTGGGCTGTCAGAGAGAAAAGCTAAGGTTCATAAAACATCAAACTCCAACATAGGCTAACAGTGGTATTTTTACTTTTAAAACAACAAAAAAGCAAAGTCGATCGAGCAAAGTGTGGATGCGCCTCTAAACGGTAACTCTATGAGACACTGCTTACAGGCTGTGTGTTTGTTGAAATCCAAAGCAAAGGGAGCAGATAAAAGAGAAGGAGAAGAGAAGAAAAGAAAGAAACAGAAAAATAGGGATTAGTTTAAGGTCAGTGGAGCTGTGTGTGCTTGGTATTTTCATTTGAAGTGGTTGTGGTGGAGGTGAGGGTACGTGGCTGATGTTGTGCACAGTGTTGTGTCCCACAACATTGTGTTGCTGGAGGTTTCTAGAGGGAGTCTGTTCTTAGCTGTTCCTAACATTAATCCCTACTGACCCCAATATGGATGCACACACACACACACACACACACACACACACACACACACACACACACACACACACACACACACACACACACACACACACACACACAAAAACTACTGAAATTGCCTTCCTCTACTTTTTTCCTTTTATTCTACAATCATGTGAACTTGTAGCAAAGCTTTGAAATGTAAGAGATAAAGTACGACTCAGGTGTGTTTCCAGCTGGGCTGAAGCGTTAAAAAAGGTCTTAACGTGATGAGGACGCTCAGGAAACCCAACAACAAGGATGTAGACAGAATCATTCAAGACGTAACAGATACGGACCTCATCCAGGTCAGTAAGTAAAAACATATTGGCAAAAGATATGTAACGGACACTTGCCGGATTGTTAAAAGATGATTCTCTGAAACTGAAAAAAAAAAAAATTAAAAGAAGGCGATTTTGACTCAGAACCAGTTTGTCTGCGTGTACAATTAAGCAGCGGTCTGCTGCACAGCAGACAGACTGGCTGCTAAAAATACCTTTGCAAGGAACCCCTCTCGATTAAAGCGACTAGGACACACTAAAACATGCACACACGAACACTGAAGCCTCCTGGAAGCAGTGTTAAATGAACAGTAGAGAGATGTTTTATCTTCATGAAGGATGGATAATAGGGATGCAGAGGAAGAAAATGTTTAAACTGGAAACTAAACTTTGGTATTACAGAAGAGTCCATACACAAGTGAACAAGGTAACCTGAAGGATGGTGATCGTTCCTGAGGTGTGAAGTCGTGGGAAAAAAAAATATTTAACTTGTTTAGAATACCTCATTTTGTATTTTCAAAAGGTTAATTACATTAACAAACATTAACTTATGAATTTGATTGATTGATTTACCTGTTTGTTTGTTTGCCTTTGTGGCTTTTAAAAGAGTACCCCCTATTTCTTTGATGTAAATCTGGTTTTCATTGACTCATTTGTTCAAAACCAGAAGATTAATCCAGTTCAAAGAAGAACATAATATATTTTAAAAGTTTCAAGTTTTCAAGTTTGCGCTCTGTTATTTAAGTTGGTGTAAAGCAACTTCAGATAACTGCAGCTGAACATTTTAAACAGGGACGAACATAAACATTTAAATGTCACAAGTGCTCAACAGATCTTCCTTGGATTTACTGGATTCTTCTTTCCAGGAAGAGGAATCAGCTGTTGTACTAACACAACAGCTCGGATAGTTAAGCCCCACACAAGGCTGCCAAATATTTTTTGTATGCATCTACAGAAGTGCTGGAGCCAATAAAATGATATTTAGACCATCTCGACTGCTCTTCTGGGTTGTTATATATCCTTCATTAATTCCAGCCTCCATCATTATGGCCATAATTAGAAGAACATACAAACAAGACTAATGAAGGTGTACCAATACATGAACATCAGTATAGCATAAATGTCCAATAATATATATATTTCTAAGTCACATTAGCGTCAAAAAACAAACCCAGGCTCCTATTCACTACAGTTCTCCAGAGTGTTGGAAACATTTCATCCTGCATCGTTATCAATCAAGAAACAGGACAAGGAGCTTTAACCTTCATTTCTTTAACAAACATCTGTTTAATGGTAAAAGTTTGGATCAGATTCAGGTCTTAGTCAGGGGTGTTATTTGTGACGGAGTAAACCTGAAGCCATTGTGACATCACAACCACGACGGTCAGTTTGTGTACGTATTTACCTGAGCACAGCGTCTGTGTTTCTCACACCAAACCAGAACTTGGTCACTCTGGAACAGACAGAGAGAATGACATGTGATTAAAGCAAAACACGCAAAAATATATTCGTCAAAAACAAACTCTGCGCATGACACATTTTTCCCCACATATTGAGCTGTCCACTACTGTTTAAAATACAAGGAGACAGAAGGCAAAATATTTTTCGTAAAAGTGTCGCTGACAAAATTGCACAACCAGAGGAAGGTTTGTCATGCAGTCGGACACAAACTCAACCTTTCTGTTATTTACATAATTATCCTGGTCTGGGTGAAAAATGATTTAACACACTGTGTTTGTGGTTTCAGGCCCAGACAGAGAAATGTATGTTTATGTGCACACGTGTGTGTGTGTGTGTGTGTGTGTGAGTGTGAGTGTGTGAAATGTCAAGTGGGAAGTGAGTCAAGACCAAGACCACTAAACATGAGAACCTCTGTGACTGAGGGAGACGTCATCGCTACATCACAGGCACAGCAGAGCAGATTTAACTTCAACCAACTTCAACCAACACAGGTCTCTGAAGTGTTTTAAGTTTGAAAACCTCTTAAAACAAAATAATGTTATTCATATCTATTCATTAAAAAAACAGGTGTATTTGAAAATATTTTTTTTTTTAAATAAAAGGAAGAAATAGCAAACTATATTATGGACATATGTGACGCACACCCCATAAATTCTTGCTCAGGTTTGATATCCACACCCCAAAAGGTAAAGAAATCAGCCTGAAACTTGGACAGAAGCGCATGTGAAGGTGGAAAGGCTACGCACGCTGCTGTGTCCAAGCTTTTCACTCTGACTAGAGCACCGCAAAGTACAAGGAGACAAACTGTCAAATATATCTAAACATTGGTCAAAAGTACAAGATTTCCAAAAGCAAAAGAAGGAAATAGAGGGACAAAATTATTAAAAAAATAACAATTTTCCAAGAGGAAAATAATGACAGACATCAACAAGAATGCCTGACTGTTTACAAATGAATTGTTCTGGACTCGGTTTTTCATGGAAGGCCCTACTTTTCCCCTACTTTAAGCAATAGAGTAATAGTGAGCAGCTTTAGTGCACAATCTAGTGTCCTTTTAATGGTGGTGATGATACTAAACTGCATAAGTAATCAGAGATGAAAATGGACGATACACTGTGGCGACTGCTGAAGGAAAAGATTTCCTTCGGTGAGACAAAATACGTCATTTGTATTGCAACAGACCTGCTGGTCGGTCTAAAATGCCTCCATGCAAGATCAAAACAGCTATTAGAAGGTGTGTGTGTGTGTGTGTGTGTGTGTGTGTGTGTGTGTGTGTGTGTGTGTTTCTTTAGACTCATGAGTCTCTGGAGAGTGTTTGCAAGTGTGTGTTGGATAAGCCACCTTAACGACTCCTAAACCTCTTTCTAAATGAGCTGTATTTAGCCTGAGCCAAGCACATCTCTTTTCACACACACACACACACACACACACACACACACACACACACACACACACACACACACACACACACACACACACACACACACACACACACACTCTGTTCAGGGCGTCTTTTCTTTAAGTAGTCTTTGTGCTTCTGGTATGATGGAGGTTACAGGGTTAGATTCAGGGTAACGGGGCTCAGGTGAAAGGTTGGAGATTAGGGGTTAAGGGATTTCACGGTACAGAAGATGCTGCATTGGCTCTTTCACTCTTAACATTCAACACAGATGCAAATTTTGGTGAAATAGCTGCAGTTAAAGCGGAACTCAACGTGACTGGGTGACATGTGCAGCCTCAAAGCCTTACAGTGAAGAATTTACTGTCCCTGCTCCAGCTGTGGATTTTTACTGAAGTTTGAAAAGGAATTAAATCCACAAAATACTTTAAAAAAAAAAAAAAGAGTAGTCAGAAAGGTCAGTCAGTACAGTTAAAAACTGCTTTCTGACTATAAAATAGGGAACACTGCCGCTTCACACTTTTCATTTATGTTTCCAAAACTCACAAATCATAAGTCCCCTATAACCTGCAGAAATGGTGCAGTAAATGTGCTAAAACGGTCAGAACTCCAAGTTCTTCACTCTTCTCTTGCTGTCATCCCGTCCATGTGCTCTGATACAGCTTTGAAGCGCTGACTCGCCTGTCCAGAACTTGGCAGCAACCAAGAAATGGTCAGCTAAATGAATGAGACCAAAATGAGTTTTGGACATTATTTATATTCTAAAAAAGGGTTTCTGATATCTAAATATCTGAGATAATTAAATTTAGTCTCAGGAAGAATATAAAGGTTTCACTCTTCCCCATGCCAGAGGGAGATGAAGACTCATTTGGTCTTGACGGCACAGACATCTTTGGCTTAACAGTAATCTGCAAGATTTGGTAAAAAGGTTAATACAGAGGTTGCGGCTCAGTTGGCTACTTCAAGACAAGACAACAGAGAAGAAAGCAGCAGAGCATTAGAAATGGTTACAGTCCTGAGTATTGATTAGTCTGACGACTGAATGGAAGGAGAAAGAAATTACAGGAGAAATAAAGGAATCTTGTGTTAGTGTTGCCACAGAGGGAATTTAACTCATTTATTTTTAAAGCACTTTTGAAACAACCCCAGTTGTCGAAAGAGAAAGTTCTCTGCTTGACCAGGTCTGTAGATGAACTACATACCACAAATCTTCCACAACTGTGAAGGCTGTACCATTAAAAACCATATCTAGAAAATGTAAATATGTAAAAAAAAATGTGCTGTTTTATTATATGATTTTTTTTTTCTTTTGCAGTACTTCTATTGTGTCTAAATGGGGCTGAGGGTTTGCGATGCAAAATATGCTCTGTGCAATATTACACACAAATAAGCTTGTTATTTACAATTTTGAATTTAATATATACCAGATCTAATAATTTTTCACTTTAGGGCATATTAATGTATTACAATTATAGTGAGTTGTTTGTGTGGAAGAGTCTTAAAGCTGAACCGTAACCTGGTCTGTTAAGAGTACATCAGGTAAGATTAAACACAATGAGGTATTTTTCCATCCAAAATCCATCAACCAGCAGGATGAGCATCTAAATACAATACACAGGCACACATGCAGGTCAGATGAACTCCTCTTTGCTCTGCTGTTAGTTATCTGGATCCTTATTCTTATCCTTTGGCCACGCTTTTCTGGACCCTCTAACTCTTCACATGTCAGCCAACTAGTATAAAATTTGACAAACGAGGACTTGAAGATGATGGTAATGACAGTTGCTTAAACATTTCCAGATATTCACAGAGGAGATAGAGCTGTGTTTCCCCCTCCAACCTGCTGGACTCACATCTTTATCATCTTTCTTAATCTTTTTCACACTCTTTTTCTGTTTTCCTTGCCATAACATCCTTCCAGTCTCAGTCAGCACGCTCCAGCCCCCCACTGCACATCAGTAATCACACACATGGATGTACACCTAGACACACTCATCCCAAGTCAATTTCATGGGACATATTTGCTGTCAGAAACAATTAAGCCCTTTTAGATGGGTCTGTGAGCCTTTAAAGCTATTAAACAGTGGTCAATGTGAGGTTTTGTGGGGTCTCAGAGTGGGTGTGTGTCTGTCCGTGGCAAAACAGCTGCACATGTTGAAAAAATCCAAGAAAGAAAAGGAAGACTGGCAGAGGATGACTTTAAGAAGACAAAAGAAGATGTATATGGGAGACAGAGAAGGCAGTAGAAAGGGAGGACATTGGAAAGAGCAAAGGAAGGAAGTCAAAAAAATTAAAAATGGAAATAAATATTGTTTAATAGGAGCAGCAAGAGGACCAGACAGAGCTGGGAGTGGTAGTTGTGGAAAAACAAGAAAAAGGATGTAATAAATTCTGGTGTACGTCTGTGTGACATTTAGTTTTCTGAGTTATTTGATCAATGAGAGGCCTGCATTAACAAGTGTATTTTCATATGTAGTGGAAGACGATTTCTAAAATATATGTACAAACAGTCACGTAAAGAATTCCAACAGCCTTTGTGTGTGAATCATGGACTGATAAAATTTCCACACTTTTGCTCATAAGACACCCAAAGATATCAGGGGAATTTAATCTCAACCTAAGACATGATGTATGACAGAAGAAAAACTTACAAAACACTCATTTTATTTTAATGAAGTATTTCCACATGGTTGGATTTAATGCTGAAACCCCTCTGAGATCCACAGGAGAAACCTGTCACGAGAGAGCCATCAGAAACAGAACGGACCGAGTACGAAACACTTGCTCTAAAAGACTTCCACATGGCCCCGATGGCTGCAGAGTCCGCTGCAATCATTGCTGAGGAGCAACGACCTGATTTTTGGCCATTGATACAAATGCACGTGCAGAAACGTGCACGGTCGATGCGCACACGCCCAGCTGCACACACTCTTCGGTGTTTGAAAGAGCATTAGTTTTAAATCACACTTCTCCCACATGTAGCAATAAAAAGTGTGTTTAGGTGAGACAGAGTAGAAAAGGAGTGTTTGTGCACTGTGTGTGCAAGTGTGTTTGTGTTTGTGTGTTCGTGCACGCCGTGGTCAGTGTTTCAAGTGAGGTGCAGGAGAAAGTTCGTTTAACACAAGGCATTAACTCTACTAATTACCCCCAGATGACCAGAAGCAAACAGTGTGTATTGTGTGTATATGTGACGGATGTGTCATGACTAACTTCCACTCAGAGGAATATAAAGTTTTTCCCAAAAAGCCCACACTGAGGGCTACTCATTCCCGTCAAAAGCCCCCTAATTAGTCTATATGTGCATTTCCATGCTTACGTGTCAACAGTTTGTGGTACCCCACATCCTGAGAACAACAAATGTCACAACAAAGTGGCTTTTTAACCATTTTTAAGCTATGTAGCTTCCACCCACAATCACCCCTGCTTCTGCCTTTCTGTCAGAAACAACAAATAAAAGAAGCTGGTAAACATATCGAACACTTATTATTACATGTTAAGTGCAGTTATTTTAAGAAACAATACTCTAGTAGAATCACAACCAGTAAAATAAATGTAACACCTCATAAAAGCTGTTACACATAAACGCAAAGTAAATAGTCCGGAGAGAGGAGTTATATTATAAGACAAATATTCAAAACTAGGACAGCACAATATATCAAAAATGAATTGTTAACAGAATATCAACATGCACAAATTCCAAAATCCCCAAAACAAAGAAAATATCACAACAAATGTTAGTGTATTCCAAATGCCACGTATTTACGCTTAAATAACAATAATATATTTGTCCAATCAGATGAAGCCTGACTTCCATATTTAGATGCTTAGATGGAGAGTTTGTGAATTGGCATCTGGCATAAAACCTACGTCAAATCAATATCCAAACTGTGACCCCGCTTAACAGAGGGACTAAGTCAAAACGGGAAACAACCAAACTCAGAGATGCTGTGAGCATCGTGGTGACAAAAGGGGAAGAAACACGCAGGAAAACGTGGGCTTAGAAGTCAAGACACTGACTTCAAACGCTAAAGTATTTGTTAACTGCGTGTATATCGCAAGTTACATCAACGTCACAGTTTTTAACTGTGATATCACGCGTTTTTTTAATATCATGAGACCTTTCCAGAACTCACAATGGTCTCAATACAACCTAAAAGGCGGACGATTTAATTTCTCGTTAAGAAAAAGGTACAAATTTAAAAGGTTACCCATACTTCTCTGTGTTTTGGAAAGACTGTGAAGTAGTGGTGTGGTATCTGGAATTCACAATATTTCTCAAGAAATGACATATATACTAAAGTAAACAAGAAACTATATTAAATGTATCTACTTGTTGCTTCGTATTTATGGTGAAATCTTCAGTTTCCATTAAGTATGATTATTGCTCAGCATCAGAAAGCAGTCGCAAAAGAAGAATCAGTAGAAAACAAGAACAATTTTAGTGTCACACACGATGTACCGATACAGTTTTGATGTGTTAAGCGTCTCTCCATCTGTCTCTCTGCAACTAAAGGAACAAAGCCCTGCCGCCCAGTGCCTTCCCATTCCCACTGTGATTTACTGTGTTGGAATTTCTTGCTCCGGTTTCAGGTTAGAATCATTTCTACTCCACCAGAATTTTATCACCATCTGCCCCTGATGTTCCACTGATCAAATGACATGGCGGTTAGAAAGCTGCAAGGGCTTTATCTCTGAGTGGAATGACACAAGCCTTTGTCTCACGCAGTCAATCAGCCCACGCTTTCCGGGGTGCCTGCATACTAGTTCGCTTCTATAGCTTGTGTATCAGTTTTGGGAGGCTGTCCGTCTTCATGTGTGTCTGTAACACCTGTCAGGGAGTCTTTTGGCCTTCTCTCCCATCGCTCCTTCCCCCGGCCTGTTTTCGTGCTTCGCTGAGTTTGCCTACCTGCTTTTATCTCCTTGTCTGTCCCTGTGCAACCTGAACTGACTGTCATCTGTGGTCTTTTTCAGAGCTTGACTGACCTCTGGACTGATTAGAGTTACCTACCGCAGAGCATCGGGGGCTTACAAATATACCCCCATGCAAATAAACATGAATGCACAAGCAGCTTATTCAGTCTCACGTTGGCCTTCATCTCGGGCCTGAACCACGAACTATCAGCTCATCAGCATCAAAGACGTCCAAGTATTTAAGGCACCAGTCTAATCTGATATACTACGTATCCACGAAGAGATCCGACCCTGCAGACAAGACTGGAATTTTTTTCTTATTCTTAGCAGTTTACATCAAGGATAACTTTGGGAAGCTGACAACATACCACCATACACACGTGCATTCTCACACAAACAAAACAGCTTTAATTACACGATTACACCATACAAGCGAAAGTAGTGGAAAGCCCAGAGATGCAGCAGAAAGAGGTGTAAATAGAAAACTGGTGACTCACATTCTAGTGGCTACACACTAGCCACACACACACACGCACGCACGCACACACACACACACAGACAGAGAGAAAGAGCCAAAACGCAGGGTTCACCCACATGTAGCCAGAGGAAGCAAAGTGCATGTTTGTGCCTTAGTGTGCGGTGACAGAAGAGGATGAGTACAGCTGTTTGTCCTTACTGATGTTGCAGTTGCTGGAGCTGTTATCAAGAGGGTTTTTTTTCCTTTCTAAACTGTTTTTATTTTTTTTTTTTTGAATGCTGTCACATACAGTCTCCTCCAAACATCAATCACTGTGTGTTCTCTGTAAACTGTCCTATAAAAGGTTCAGGGAGTGATGATATTCTCCAGGATGTGGAAACTTTTCCTCGTGTCAAAAATACAGAGATTTCTCTCCCTCTTCTAAGTCACACAAACAAACCTTGATTTCCTGTTTGTTGCTGCCCTGCTCATTAAGTATAAGCTGAAGTTAGTTTCATCTTCTAAAAATTTAACATTGGTAGGTAATTTTTTTTATTGGCTTATAGCAGCATCCCAGGATATTAATATTGATCACCTTCTGTTCTTTCTTTTTGTCTGATAGAGTAGAAATCACTGGTGAGGAGGTGGTGGTTGAAATTCAACCTGTATTTTTACACTAGAATATTCTGCGATCTGCTTGTACATAAATGGCATAAATACTGTCCTCTGCACCAGCCTTGTCTTGCCCTCTGCAGCCGTTTAGTTCCACCCAAAAGATTTTTAATTGCATGGACTGCAGTTTCTGCAATCACGCCAACTACACATACTTTAAAAGGTGGTGCTAAAAACCGGACACACCAGACCAACAGGAAACTGAAGGAAAAAAGGAAAAAAAAAAGCACAGATGATCGTTTTGAGGAGTGACTATTCAAGGAGATTTGCTGCTTCCACACTTCAAATGAGCATTTGTGAAAAAGCTACAACTGAGGTGATCCAAGCTGTGGTATGAGCAGAACCACATGTACATCTGCAGTCAGAATCATTTCACTAATGCAGAAACCATGAATTGACCTCGACTGATCCGCTAAGGTCAGGTACATATGTGCAAACATCTCAGACATGCACAGGTTATTTATGATGGCACCAGCAGAATGAATCTATTAGTGGAATGAGATAGAAAACTAGAAAGCAAGTTATTTACTGCAGCATTCAAACCTCCAGGACCCCATTACTACGACTAGTATACCTGTAAAAACGAGCACAGGCTGCAGTTCAGCAGCTACCAACAGCAAAAATTTAAACTAAGAGAAATATAATTCACTTCATAAAATAAGTACAGGAAATAGCTACAACACATTCCAATTATTATTCCTAAGACATTCATTTAAAATGATAATAGAGAAAATATGACATACTAACATTTGTATGTAAAATACAAACATTTAATATATAAAATAGTACTTATAGACATAAAATAATTCATGTGTCATTTTCAGCATCACACACAGTATCACACACCAAACACAGCAGAAATAACCTTTTCCTCCTTTATTGGAGTGTCTGTATGGCGACGTTCAGACTTTACAGACACTCCAATAAAGGAGGAAAAGGTTATTTCTGCTGTGTTTGTATTTTAAATTAAAAAAATGTATTTGATAAATCCAACAGCTAGTCAGTGAGTTTAAAAAAAATGATTGAATTTGAGTGATTTTACAATCTGAAAGTTGTTTGAGGTTTTTGTCAAAACTGATTATTAGTTCCCGTTTTTTTTTTTTTTTCAAATGTTAGTATGTCATATTTTTTCTATGCTGACTAATGATCCAAATTTTTCCAAAAGAATTTACAGAGTCACACCAAACTGGAATTAGACATTTTTGTTCACTTGTAAAAATGCATTCCAAGATGAGATTTATTTTTGGCCTTCTTGCCATCACCTAGTCAGCTGGTTTTGGTCCCATTACCTCCGTTTGATGCTGCGCATTTGACTACTGCACTCCAGTTCGTAAACTATAAACCAAATGCTCCCTCTCTCACACCTCAATTCCAGGAACCCCACCACATGCAAACACACACACACACACACACACACCCCTCAACGCTACAGAGTCATCCAGGGGCCACCCTCATTACTCAATGCACAGGTGGTGGAGTCTATTCTGGATGGACAAGGACCAGGCCAAACCTCCGATTTACACAAGAGTATATGCAAACCCACACACACACACACGTTCTTCTACACACCTCAAAGCCATAGGGGCTGATCTCTGTGGTTAATGACTTTCCCACCCACTACACAGCATGCACATGTTGAAGCCGTTAACGATAAGTGGCTTTTTCGAACTTGGTAATGTCCTAATGTCCATGTTAATTCAACATTCTCCCCTGCAAAGACCTCAAAACACAGAACAGCTATTACTGCAAAATGAACAATTATGTGAGCTGTTTGAAACCGAAAGCCAAACTTTTTTATTAATATTTTTGATTCAGTGAGTACTGGAAGGGGCAACTTTACTCTAAACATCAAAGCATGTGTTCGGTGCTTTCTGTTGTAAACAACAGTGCGAGTGTCTGGAATGAAAGCTCTTCTGATTAATGACTGAGGTAATAGGTTCTGCACTGAGCTTTTGATTGTGCACAACAACAGCTCTTTGCGGATTCAGCTGATTTAAACTCCAGTGTACATTATGTTATTAAGTGTCTGACGTTGGTGTAAGACTCCCTAAAGTATTTTCCAACAAAAAACAATTGTAGTTTTGTAAGTATTGTTTCTCCATGAACTGCTATTGCTCCATCAGCATGATGCTTCAAAACCAGTGACAAATATTAAAGCTGTCGATTTGCAAATCAGTCTCCAGTCTTCGTGTTAATTTGGATTACACCTGATTTATTCAGCATGCTCACATTTACCCACTTCCTTAAGGTTCCATTTTTTAGATTTTCTAGTCTTCAGTAATGCTGAAATAAGCAAAATAAGGTTGTTGAACAAGTAGAATTGGTAAGAAAACATCTGCTGTTATAGCTGAATGTTATTTGATAGTATGCACATAGACTATAAAACCATAAAATACCCGCTGTGTAAGTTTTGGAGCACGGTTTTAGGGTCTTTTGTGGTACAGTTTACTTACCTTCACTGCGTGCGTAATCAGTAGTTTTAGTCTCTAATCATTGCATAGCATGGCTTTATTTTGCATACACCGGCGCTCATGGTGACAGTTCACTTAAAACACGACCTAAGCTCGGGAAAAGCGACATCACCGGGTGTGGAAGTGGGCGCTGAAGTACCTGGATGTGTCTGAAAGCAGCGGTTAGCTGGGTCATGTGCAGACTGAGGCACCTGGATGTGCATCTGGCGCTGTTGATCTTCTCCTGAACATCCTCCGGCTCCGGGAAACTCCTGCGAGTACGAGCCACGGCCAGGACCGCGCAGAGCAGCACCACGCCGGCCCGACGAGCTGACATTACACCGCCGGAGGACAGAAAAACACCGAGATAAACGGACAAACGAATTTAACGCTGGATTTGTTTTCACCGCCCAACTCTCGTGTCCGGCTCGTGGCTTTCTCTCTCAGTTGTAGTTAAATCATCTGAGCGCCGAGTCCGCCTGCGCGCGAGCAGGGAGCGCAGCGGCTCTACCCTCCTCGCGGACACTCCCACCAGCCGTGGAAGTGCACCCACGCGGAGCTATAATGTTCCTCATCCTTATTACCCAAATGATCATCATCACCCAAAGCATCACTCCCAGCACTTATCCCGCAGTCTTTATGACCACTTTCCTGCATATTTTTTTTTTGCATGGTCAGAATCTTCTTCTTCGTCACGGTCACATTTTTCCTCTTTCACCTGCATCCTCATAATTTGATGTTTATTTTTCCTTTCATCCATGGTGTTCATGTTGTTGACCCTATCATCATCATTTCAGGAGCCAGCCACTAGACTGGATGTAGGCATTGTAGAACTGGAAGTCCGCTGTAGTTCTGCAGGCGACCTGTCCTCACACACGTGGTGAAACAAGTACATGTATATATTTTCTATAACATCCTCTCTACAAGATCCCTGTTTGTGCCACATATCACTTCAGTCATAATCTTAGCCATCTTAAATAATGTAAAATAAATAATTGGTTACTATGATGATCTAAGCAAGATTTTTATATTCACAGACATGTAATTGAATCATTCTTTTTTTTTTTTTGTTTGAATCTCTAATATAAAAAAATCCTGTTGCTGTGTTTTCATGTTATACACAAAGTGCTTCTGTATGTGTTTGTCTTTGTAATTAATTGACTTATCATTCCCTTTTTGCGATTATCTTTATCCTGATTTGAATAACCCCAAAGAATGAAAGATTAGGTGACGTCGTGGGAGGGGGAAGCTGGGCAGGCTCTGCAATAACAGCGTAAATGGAACAAAAATAACCAGAAACGCAAACCACAACACCGCCTTCATCATGTGTGCAGCTTCCAGATCCAAGACACTAGGAAAAGTTCAGTAGCTTCACATAAACCTTATGATATAATAAGAAAATAACAGCATACATAGTAACATCATGAGCCATGTTTTGAAAGCTTCAAGTAACATTTTCCAACACAAACATGCTGTTTAGTTAGTGTCCCTCTGATGTGACCCTTTTTTGATTTTCTACATTAGAGTAATTGAGGTATAGAAACCCTGGTGGTGTGCATGTAAAATAGTGTCTGCTGTCCTGTGAAAAAGAAAAAACTCTCTTTTACTTTTAAGGTTTTACATAACAGTATATGATAAAAGTCATCTGTTTTTTTACCAGGTCTTAGAATTAAATAAAACCTCAGATGAGCAGTAGTATATTACATATTAAACCTCCATTTATTAAAAATGAGGACAAAACACAGTCTGAAGAACTATGTAAACAATCATTGTATTACTCTGGTGATTCAGCAGCTTATTGAACTGCTTTTTACAGCAATAACTTGAAGAAGATTTTTTTTTTTTGTATGACAGCACTGTAAATGAATTTTGGCCAACTCTTCTATATAACATTGCTTCACTTTATTAATGTTTACAGACATTTGTTTGTTAAGGTCCTGCAACAGTATTTCAGCTGTCACTTTGATCTTTTTTCTTTTTCAGACGTTCATTTGTAGCTTTGCAACAAGCTCATTGTCCTGATGCCTGACTCAGTTTCAGCCAGACTTAAGCGGTCAAATAGATGAGCTCATGTTTGACTCTAGAAATGATTCATAGAGGTGAGCACACTTACTCGTGATCAATTAATCAAGCATAATTGATTAGTGGCACCGGTGTGTTAATCGCTCTCTTAATTCCGATGGAAGCGGGAAGGATGTGCTTAATTATCACACTGCCTCTGTGCTTTAACTAACTTTTTGTGAAATAAATAATTACAGCTTTCAATCCATCATTAATTTGTTCATCTGAGGTTTTGTTTACTTCAAAATTTAAGACCTGCTAAGGACCATATGATTATGTTATTCCTTGATACGTAAAACTTTAGAAATTGAAAAAAACTGCTTTTTTTTAACATATTCATAATTTTACTCACTTTTTTCACTTTTGTCATCTATATATTATCTTCCATTGTCCAATCATCTGTACCTCTAACATCATGGTGACCAAAAGCATCTTATTTCTAATCATTGTTATGCATAAAAGAGGTGAATAAAAAAATAAAGATTAAAAAAGTACAAATCTGTGGAAGAAGAAATTCAGCTAACACCAAATCAAATATCATGAGAAGAACTGCAGTGAGGTAACCCAACGACTTAATGGTTTGCACGGCAGCCCATACTTTTAGGCCTATTAACACTTTACCATTACTATTAGTAAAAACAAACTCTCCTTTATAGTCTGGGAATTCTCTCAAAGGGTAATTATTGGACTAATAAAAGAGCATTTATTAATGGGAAAGAGACTTAAAGAATGTGTTGAGGCTGGGGTCTGTCTCAGAGCCAGTGAGCGTGTTAGTCACCACTTTTTGACAGCAACAGCCAGCAGAGTTTTCAAGGTCCTGGGCCAAGTCAAGATGTTTAGGACGCAGCTGAAAGCCTCGTTTGTTTACATGAATCTGTAACCCAGGAGAGGAGTCGTCTCCGCTGGCAGGGAAATACAGAAAGAGTCACCTAAGTTTTGATTTAAGGAAAATGGAGGCGTATAAATATTTAGTAAGTACTGGAAGAACTGTTACAGGCCGTGTAGTGGAAAGCTGACCTTTTATTCTGTCCTGTGTGGAAAAACACACATACTGTAGCTTAATGTCACCGTCTTTCCCTGTTAACCCTCAGCACATAGGCAGTCAGGTTTCAATCATGCTGACCGTATTGATCATTTCTTGATTTTATTGAACCAGTAGTCCAAAACAAACAAAAAAAAAAGATATTGTATCATAAAGGAGGAAAACATTAAATCCTGACATATGAACAATGTGAGGCACAAATTATTTATGGTGAAAAAGTTTAGTCGCAAAGCAGTGACCCCTCTTCGTCAGTTACGCAGTTAGGGTACACACATGCTTTGAGAGCTTTAACTGAAGAGTGGTATTTCTTCTGAGTCTTTCATTTGAAGTATGAGAGGAATGGTTCGTGGTTCAACCTTCATAAGGAAAGTAAAATAAAAGTCTGACAAAGCACACAAAATTGTGGTAAAAGATATGTTTTCTTCATTTTATTACCATACTTTGACCTTACGAATTGATCATAGTTCCAGCCTCCAGATAGAGAACAACTGGTCTGTTTAGTTCTCCTTAAAAGTACTGTATCTACATGAATACAACTATGAGCGGGACAAAGGTTGTAGATATGATCACAGACACAGGAGGAAATAAACAGCACGGTGTGAGAAAACAAAAGAAAAAAATCCAGCATATGATGTATTAAATGAATGTGGAAGTGGCTCGTTAATAAGCAACCAGGAAAAAAAAACAGCTTGTAGTTTTGTTCTAAAACTTTGCTGACGTTTGATCCCAGCAGTGGGCAAGATGATGGATGATGGCCAAAAGCCATTTCATCATGTTTGGTTTGTAGCTGACCAAATCCTGCTAATCTTAAACACTTTCCAGGCTTATAATGAGCAAATATATCCCAACACTTTGGATCAAGAGAACCCCACAAACAATAGTGAATACGTTGTTGGAAGTGGGGAGGCGGTGTCTCTGAGTCAATGTGTTCATTGCCAGACAAGTCAGAATCAGAAAGCATAAAATCACTTCATCATTCACACACATGCACACGGTAGCTCTCCGTTATTTGACTGACCGAAATAGTATTTTTATATTTTCCTAAGAATCCCTGCTCAGGTTTCTGTGTAAACTATCAGCAGTGTAAAGACCTTCTCCAACAGATATCCAAACATTACACACACACACACACACACAGATGTAAGCATACGCCGTCTGACCAAATCTGCTCGTTGATTGAAGCCAAATGTCCTTGAATGGAGTGGGAAGACAGATGGGGAGAGATGAAGAGAGAGAACAAAGGAGAGAGGGACATAAAAGAGTAGTAAGGCCAACAGGCAGAAAAAGAGACACTGACAGATATATACAGAAAAAAGAGCCACAACCTCAGCTCATCAGCTAAATACTGCAGAGCAGCGCAGTTTAGGGAACCATGTACTCCACTGTGGATCTAATACTGCAACATAGTTATGTGAAATAAAATACCAAAAGGATAAATACCCTTTCAGGGCAGTTTGTACCAATGCACCAGTCCTCTACCGGATAAGTTGTATTAGACATCCTGTGAGTTAATATTTAATTTGTTAACAGGTTCATACTGTATCTCTTCTTTAAAGCTGCAGTGACAAACCTCGTGAACTTACCAATGATCATAGTCCACATAGAGCAGCATGCCCTGTGTTGAGTCCTTTGTTTCCCCGGGCCTCTGATGATGATGATGATGTCATGTGACCTGGTCTGTTTGAAATGTGACTTCTGGGCCTTCATCGTACCACACAAACACATCTGAACACAGCTGACCACAGCTGAACCCCGCAAAATAAACTGTCTCCACATACTTGAAAACAGGAGGGCTGTTTCCAATTCTAGATATAATCATTGTGTATTTAACATGTCATAGACATCATCCAGACTGTGTCATCTGCTAAACTCCACGGCATTTAGCTGTTACAGTCACAATCCTTACATGCCGTCTTTCCTGTCCAAGATTAGCCAGGTGGTTGGGGATGATTCCCTGCAGCTGGATCTGCATACTGCTCTTCTGTCGCTTTTCATTCCTTTTAAGCCTTCTACAGAAATTATTTTCAAGACAAGGACGAGCGTAGTTACAATACTGAATGTTTAGAATACCATAATCTCACATCTCCAGCATGTGGTTGTCACCCTGGGAATCTGTTGCTGAGACTTTAATTCACACTCTCACCACCACCTCCCATCTGAAGGAACCTTCTCAAAGCCCTGGACGGATTTCAGTTCTGTAGGTACTGAACTCATTTGTCACGGACCTCACCCACACTAGGCCCTGGTAACGCTTCACCCTGACACTCATCCACCTTCACTGGCTCCTGGTCAAGTTACCTCTCCCTTATCTATGAATGCCTTCATTCTTACAGCACTTTGCACCTGGCAGACGTGCTCCACACCCATGCTTCAGTCTGTGGTCCACAGGGCTGTCTCTGCTCATCATCCCCCACACCATCTTGGAAGACAGTCCTCAGTGCTGCAATTGTCCACCCTTTTATGGCTGAATTCCTGATAGTCACTGCTCCTGAACATTTCAGCTTGCTCATTTTAGTTAGTACTCTGTCCCAGTCAATAACCGTCATGTGTATATACAATTATTGTGCTTCATGTCTTTTGGCTATTTAAAGTGAATTTTGATGCTTTGAAAGGCCCTTTACAAATGCAAACTAAAATGAATATAAACACTTTTATTATCAAATTTATGTATGTAAGGAATCCAATTGAGGTAGAAGTGGAAAAGTAAAGTTAATTTCCACCGTTCCCAAGTACCGCCTTCATGTGTAAATATCAAAGAAAGACCAGATCAAGCAACAGCGTCGCTCTGTGGCTGTTCAATGTCACACCGACAGATGATTTTGCTGGAAAGGACTTTCTTCTCTGAGGAAAACTGCTTATTCTCAAAATAGAAGCTGCCAGCTCTAAACTCAAAATAGATACTCAATAACACATCCTGCTCTCAATAACCTAAACCGTCAAACATGAACAGAATACTCAGAGGGATTGTCCTTTATTCCTGATCATAAGAATAAATTAATCACAAATCTTTTGAAGAATTTCTTTTTAACCATTGTCTTTTTTTGTTGTTGTTGTTTTTTGTTACCAAACACTACAATGACACAAATATAAAAATGTAGTGGAAAGTTTGCAGGATGGACCACCAAATGAAAAAAAAAAATAAAAATAAATCAAAGACATGTTTACCGTTAGAGCTGCTGAGGCAGGTCACATCGTCATTAGTGTGTGTGCAGCAGCAGGAAAAGCAGATGTTGAAGGACGGATGGAGGGATGAGGAGAGGAGCATGTGAGCACTGACAAGGTCAGAATGGCAGGAAGAGAAGGAGGAGCAGGAGAGTGGAAGAAAAATGGCAGCACAGATTTATTCATTTGTCCCTTTCCAGATCTGAAACAGATGAGATCTCAAGAATGCTTGCTAGTCATTTTCATTCTTTAATGCAGGATCAATACGAATCCCTATTTAATTAAAAAGAAAAATGTTTCATGTATGCAAATAATTGATGTGCTTTTGCAAGTAAAAAAAATGTATCATTGAATCAAAAAGGGGTATTTTTGTATATAGTTTTTTTTGCCAAACAAAACATTTTGCATGGAAATCCATCCATCCATCCATCCATCCATACTCACTTCTTCCTGTTCAAGGTCACGGGTGTTTGCTGACTCCTATCCCAGGTCTCTGTTGGTGAGAGGCAGGGCTACACCCTGGTCAGGTTACCTGTCCATCACGGAAACATGCACCAATCCAGACATTTTTGGAGCTGATGAGCAGCTCAATATACATATCTGTTGGATCTGGATTCTTCCGAAGTTCCGCTGACAACGGTCAATAAACATGTTTTACATTTTTCAACTGTAGATTTTGACAACACATTTTTCCCCAGCTGCTAACAAAAACTGTGGATTAACAAAAAAAAATGATCCCATTTGCAACTTCAATAGATCGCTGTTCTAACAAATGTCTCATCTTTCGACTTATGACAGTTGTACAAACAGCAGTTTAAGCAATTCTGTGTATGTTCCTTCGATGAAATGTCAATACAATTATTTTTCTATTAGCTTTAGTTCACATCAAAAATCACAATCTTATTCCTGGGCAGGCAAAATAAAAGCTTAGTTCTTTTGTACGTTTTACTCATAAAAGGAAAATGAAAGTCCTTACCATTCTGCACTGCAACGCAACCAGAACAACAGTGTTCAAAGGTGAAATCAAATCTTTCTGAAGATTATCTAACTTGAAATAAACACAAGAAATCTAAAATTTAAATAAGAAAACAGGAAAGAGGGAGATGACAGAAGGTGAGATGAGACTTCAGATAAAGACAATGCAGGCCAAAACATTTTGTAAGAATTCAAACCCAATCAAAGAAATGTGGGGTTTCCCCATGAAAAGTAAAGGTTTTCTGAAGAATACAACATAATTTGGTACTAATTCTACAAAAGTATTGTAATTAACTGAGTATTTAATTCTGACTCTATTAGTGACTATCTTCCTATTTTGTTACTGCAGGTTTAACAGTTTGTGAGACAGTGTTTATGGAAGTTTCACTGTCTTCAGAGATATGCAGTGTGTCCTTGAAAAACGCCAGCATGCACAAGTCTTCGCTGAATAGGGAGGATCCGCAGGTGCAGTAGGGAGGGAATTCTTGGTTCAGAAGTGCAGATAACCCACTCCATTCACCTTCTTTGACATTGTTCTGTTCATTGTGTACATCTGCGGACGGGCAGGGACAGGTTAATGTACACTTTTTCTGGATTTGTTAGTGATCAAGGACTGGAGAAACTAAAACCTGGAGATTCTGTTTGGAAAACTTTAATCTGGTATGTAAAGGGTTAAACATATGTTCCATGTTATTTGTTGTGTTTTTAAAATAACGTGCAACAGATGGGTGAGCATTTTTTTAACGCATTCAAAAAAAGATACAGCAAATAAATTGAAAAAAATATACTGCTAAATAATGAAACTCATAAAATTGATGGGAAGTGGGAACACTGTGATTAAACTCAGTTGGGACTGGTGCGTTGTGCCACCTAGCGGTCACAAACAAACCTTTACACACCATCACCTTAAAAATACATATCTGTGTAGTTCTCTCTTTTTTTTTTTTTTTTTTTTGGAACTTTCCTGTTGTGAAACAATTGTCTTTACGTTACTTCACATGTCGAGCAGTGCACAAAAAAAACCCAGGCGTCAGACCCCTTTGGCAGGTTTCCCCTGTAGGGGGCAGTACCGAGCTCCGTCGGGAGCACAGCCGAAGAAGACAACCCGGATGTTTTGGTAATCCGGTGGTCGGTAAGGTAGCTGTCGCGCATGGAAACTGTCCTTTTACTCGCCTCAGTTTTATCTTTTACCATTTCATTTATAAACGTTGCCTTTTTCAGACGGTAGAAATGACACCTAGCCTCCATGGTGGTGTTGCTGTTGTTTAACCGCTCAACTGACGCGCAGGGGAATATGTAACTTAGGTTCGCGGTTGGTGTTGTGAGTTTATCGTCTGTCGGGGTAAGGATGCCTCCAAATCTGGGCTTTTCCTGCAAATTACGAGTATACCTAGGTATTTTTACAAGAAAAAAATGGGTTATACATGAAAGAGACATACTCTGATTACTTTTTTTAAGGAGACACAATTTGGAAGCCTGTTTAGTTAATCCATTAACTCGTTTGAACACATATATACGTGACATTTCTTGCTTGCTTGCTCTTTCAAATGTAGTATCTGGTCTTACAGGAAAATGCCCAAACACTTGAAGAAAAAAAAGTCCAGGAGGTTATCTTCCTCAAGTGACGAAGATGAGAAGGTGAGAGGAAGGCTTTAAGTCAGGGGTGTCCGAAGTCGGTCCTGCAGGTTTGAAGTTTTCCCTCCTAAAACACACCCTGGTACAAGTGACGGTGTCATTAACAGACCTGAGCAGACGTTGATGACTTTCTGATGACGACTATTCATTTAAATCAGGTGTGTTGATGCAGGGAAACGACAGACTTTGGGCATCCCTGCTTTAAATTGTATTTGCTCAAGTTGATGTTGTTGTCCTAATGATATTTATAAGTAGTTACGTCATAACAACTGAAAAAAATATTTATTGAGACATTAACCAGAGGAAAAATAGTTAAGTGTATGTTTAATTTAGCAAGCAAGCAATCAATATGTAGGATAAATTATGTTTGAATAATTATCTATCCAAATTTGTTCACTTTTTTCCACATCTTTTAGGTATCCAAGAGGCAGGATGACATACACATCTACAAAAGTTTGAAAAATAAAAATAAAAAGCATCCCGAGAGGTAAGGCTTACTTCTATGGGACTGTTGTAAAACAAATACAAATGTTTGCATAGTTTAATCAATCACTTGATGATGATTTGTGTCTGATCATTTTCATTTTGCTCAATTTGTAGGCGTGAAAAACACCATAAAAAATCTGTTAAAGATGATTCCCGAAGGGCCCACCAAATCAAAAAGCCTGCCTATAAATGGCCAAAAACACAAGCAGCAGAGGAGAAAGCCATTAATGAGAGAGAAGAACGTGCAACCACCAGAAGTGTCTCTGTGCCATCATCGAGGGAAAGGTGCTCCAGTAAAGAAAAAAAATCAGTGTCAAGGAAAGGTACATCCGTCAGTGGAAGCAAGACTGAAAGAGGATCCTCAAAACCGTTTGACAATAACAATGTAGCCTTGGTTCTTAAGACGAAAGAGAAGGCATCGAAAGACAAATCGGATCAAAAATCCTCCCAGAGGAGCCCATCCAAATCCAAAAGGCAGCAAAAGAGTCCCAGGTTAGGTTTAACTGAACAGGAAGACAAAAGGAAGAGTGTAAAGAGACGGAAGTACAAAGCTGAGGAAGCGCCGAGGACTGATAATGAGAGCAGTACTACCAAGACCTGGGAATCTACTACCTCTTTCTTTAAGGATTCTTTGGAACAGAAGGGGGAGGAGCTGCTCCGAAACAAAAGCTTTCAAGTAAAGGAGCTGATGGCCAAAAGCAGCTCGTCTACAGACTCAAAATATACATCTGCCTCTTTACCTGAGAGCTCTATGACTTCAGCCAAGCATGCGCCCTCAGAGAGTAGTTTTAAGGAGTTGAAGAGTGACACTTCAACCTCTGAGAGTGACACGTCATTTTCAGAAAAGACAGAGCGGTTATCAGCTGCACACAAACAAGCACTTTCTCTAAAATTTGTGCCATTTAAATTTAAGATACCCAAGAAAGTTTGGCCAAAACCCATACGCAGCACTTTTGAAAAAAGGGATGCTAATTCTACAAACAAAGATCTCAAACGTGAGACCAAACCCTCCAACTCTGGGGATTTAACAATAAAAGCCAAGCAGGGAACAGCCCAAGGAGCTGCCCAGGAACAGCCCAGCTGTTCTGATAGTATCCCCAATTTTCAGTTTGAAAAGCAAGATAAGAGCTCATCCGTGTCTGTCCAGCTCCCACCTGCAGATGATCCAAACTCTGAGCCGTCCAATGACCAGGTAAAGCGTCACTCGTTAAACTGAAGATAAACTTCACTGCATTTATCCCATGTACATTTAGTGTTTTGCTAGTATACTGTTTTTTTTTCTTTTGGTTTAAAAGCGCAAATGGCTGATTGTATATTGTTTGTTTTAAATTATGATAATCTGCAGATGCAAGTAGTTGAAGAGCTTCATCTTGCTCGGTCTGAGAAGAGGTTGGAGGTAAATGTTATGGAGAGCTATGGTGAACTGACCTGTATGGATATAGATTCACCAGAAGAGATATCGGCAGACTCCATGTGTGAGTTGCACTGTTTCCTGAGAAGCTAAAACCCAGTCTGAATGAACCAGAATGAGATGCACAGGTCATGTTCATGAAATGCCCTGTGGCCTGATGTTAGGTGGGATGTGCCTGAGACTTAATAGCTGAGTCAACCTGCTTTGGCTTTAAGGTGACACAATGTTTCTTACATTTCTCAAAAAGTGTGAATGAATCTGGGACTGAAACAAAACTTCACAGAAAACACAATTAACTGTTTTGATTATTATTTTTTTTTTTTTTTTTTTAAGTTCTACACTTTAACTGTAGATAGTTTGATTCTTGCCATAGTAAAGTGTTGACTTGTCTTTACAGGTAGGCAGCTTCATCCGCAGGTCCTGATCCTCGTTTTGGACACAAATATTCTCCTCAGTCACTTGGATTATGTGAAACAGATCAGACCCCGTGGTCTCGGAGGTTTGAAATATCCTATATTATCACTTATTACTACTTAATGAAGTACACCGTTTCATGTGTTACGTAGTCAAAACAGTCACCCCTTGGCTGTGCATTTATGAGAACAACGAGGTGTCTTTTTTTAATTTTGTTTCGTTGTTTTTTGTTTTGGCAACTTCTAATAATTTTTTTGACAGAACTATTAATGCATTAATGATGGATACAGTTGTAAGTCAAGGAAGTATTGAAAAACAGCTCGATTTTTATATCTGAAGTTATAGTATAGTTAGTTATACTTAGGAGGTGTTTTGAAATGTGAATGTGCTCTGCGTCCTGTTCATGTCGTCTTAGCCTTGGGCCTCCCTGTTGTCCTGATTCCCTGGGTGGTGCTTCAGGAGCTGGATTCCCTAAAGAGGGGGAGAGGTCTGTCAGGATCTGTGGCCCACTTGGCAACTCCTGCCATCTCATACATTTATAATGCCTTAAAGAACCGAGAGCACCATCTTTGGGGACAGTCGATGCAGCAGGCAGCTGAGAGCCGCAGTGAGTGCTGATTCATGTTCATTTATTAAATACAACTAAGAATTAAATCCAAGAATAAACCTGAATTGTTTAAGATATATATATATATATATATATATATATATATATATATATATATAACTTTAAAGCAGCACTTTCTCTATGTCATTATTATTAGTATTTTAATAATTTGAGTGCTTTATATCTATACCATGTACACACTATCTCACTAATGAACCCATCCGTGGCAGTTTGGGGTTCAGTTTCAAAAAGTGGACTGCTTAAGCAGAGGCCCGAACCTCTGATCTTCTGTGTGGCAAAAAATGCATCTACTTCCACATATAAAGCGTTCCTAAAGCTAAACTTGAGACTTTTCATTATTTTATTTTATGTTATTGCAAATGAATGTCTCGCTTTGTTATTGCTGTTTCACATCATGTCCACTAGGTGGCGCTGACACACAGCTGTTCTTTCAAAATTCCTCATTGTCAAAATTTACAATATGTGAAAGTCAGGGTTTTTTTAAAAAGGGGACTTGTTTGATCTGTACAAGTGACACATAAATTTTGAGCATTTCGTGTAAATAATAGTTGAAAGTAATATATCCCTCTTTTTATTTAAAAGAAAACCAGACATGCCGTGTTCTTTTGCACAGCTCGTGTGCACCCTGTACTTTCAGTGTCTTTTTTTTTTTTTTTAAACTGTTCTGCTTCTCTGACTCACTCTTAGTTTCCTGTCATTTCTTCACATTTCTTTGTCTCTCAGATGGTCTGAACACTGAGAATAATGATGACAGAGTGCTGCAATGCTGCTTGCAATACCAGAATATGTACCCAGAGTGTGCTCTGATCCTATGCACGTGAGTTCCCCTCCCCCCTACAGTATACTGCTACTGCTGCTGCTACTGCAGCGTGTATGTCCTCTGGTAATAATGCACAGGCATGTGACTGTGCCAGATAGTTCTAGTTGGGACGAGAGAATGAGAGCCAGACATTTCTTTTGCAAAGAATAGATGTGCTGAGCAAGGGATTCAGAGTTCAGGGAGTTGGTTCAGGATTTGTGGATTCACAATTGCTTTCTTTGTTGTATTTTATCGTCTTCTTCATTTTGACCTATTTCCATCATTGTTGCTATTTCCAGATACTGCTAGTGATTGTTTTGAAAAATGTTGAAGGGTGGATAGGATTGGATAGAGTACTACACAGTGACTGTTGTATGAGTTGTCTTAATTTTGTCTGGATTCCCTCTGGCGCCTCATTAAAAATATGCCTTCCATATTTCTCTCTCTAGTAATGATAAAAATCTATGCAGTAAAGCCCTCCTGAGCGGGGTGAGGGCCCTCTGCAAGAGTGATTTGGAGGCAGAAGTTGAGAGGTCCAAACGTGGCCTGCACAACATCCAAAGCATTCAGGCTCCATTGCTGCCCCACATCAGCCCCCAGCTCTCGTCACCAGTGTCGAGCAGGAGCTGCATGCCAGCCCAGCCACAAAAGCAAGAGAACGCTCGTCTTTCTGTGGGCGTGCTAGAGAAAGGTGAGCCAGGGATTTTAGAAGGAAAACAGGAAGTAACTAGTTGTAACTAGTACAACCAGGACACATACCGTCTATACACTTGCCATGTCCACCCACTTATTTTTCTGAATTCTTTACTTTGGATCCATCTGGATTGTTTTTGTTTTTTCTTTCTTTCTAAACCAGTTTCAGCGCACACGACATTAATTTATAAACACAAATGAAACACCAGTAACTCTCATCGCCTACACACACATGGAGCTACATTTCCATTGCCCTGCTGTGTCCTCTGCCAGGGCTGCTTCCCTCATGCCTGAATACATATACATGTATATTTCCAATGTCTCCTTACCCACACATGTGGTATGCATGTGTGTAAATGCTTTCAGATAGCAAGCGGCTCAGCGAAAGAGATGACGATGAGGCAAAACGGAGCCTTAACAGATGTCTCCCTGAGCTAGAAGAATGTCTGCGGGAGGTGTTGTCTGAGGTGCTGGAGGTCGAGATGAAGGCGGCGTACGAGGATCTGTGGCCAGAGGTAGAATTTATGTTTCAAATCTCACAGTAGTGGCACAACACAATCAGGAAACCATTCAGTTTGTGTTGCAATATAAAAATAATCAATACAACTATTACTTCACTGTTTTTTTGGGGGTTTTTTTGTATGTGTTTAAAGGTAGTTTACATAAAACCCCCCTGGACTCTTCAAGATGTCTTGCAGTGTTTAAAAAAGCACTGGATTGCTGTCTTTGGACATATTGCCCCACGGAGGATGCTTGAAAATGTTTTAAGCCTCATCGCCTTCTTTAACTCAGGTATGTTGGCGAGTAAGAGCAAGAAAAGAAGAACTATTCTTGACTTATGAGTAGTGTCGCATAAATGCAAATATATTTTGGAATGCTGATTGATTTATGATGCAGGGCTGCAATATAAACCCTGTAACCCCACTCGTATGTGTAAAGCATCGACTGTGTTTGTTTTTTAGTTATAATGTCCTACACTATTTAATATGGCAATTCTGTTGCTTACATTCTGTAAGACTTGATATGTTTTTCTAAATTAAAATGCTTCATGCCAGTTTCCTTGGAGACAATTTTAAAATTCATGTGAATGCGAACTGTAGTTTTGAAGCAAAGATAAACTAAATGCTACATTTACTTTGCTTTATTACATGGCCCATGTTTTACATTCATGGTTCAATTGTAATATATTCAGTTTCTTAAGCTGAAAGTGTCATGAAATGAATAATGTTTTATTACAAAATATATTTTTCCACGCTTGAATATCCCCCAAAGCTTTGTTGATTTTCTTTTTTTTTTGGTATTACTCAGCAGACTGTGATGTTGGGATACTGAGTCATCCCTCAGATTACAGCTCTTCCCTTCGGGGAGATGACGTTGCATGCCCAGCAGTGTGCAACAAACCCGCCAGAGCTACATACAGAATCAGGTCATCTGCTAAAGGTGGAGGCTTAAATGTGTGTCAGGAAGTCGCTCAATAGCCTACTGCAGCACTTCTGTCTCGAATAACCCTGCTGGATCAACTTATGTGCCGTGTGTGTCTCAGCCTCAGTCACTCTGGCTCTATACCCACTATATGCCCTCCCACTTGTTTGGGTGTGGGTGTAACTGCTACAAAAGTGGTACAACGATTTAAATCCATATAAGAATGGTAATAGCCTTAACTATGTGGTTTTGTCCTTGCTCTGCACACGCACGAGTCTGCACTTCTTGGCAGGACGCAGGCTGGGTCTGTGCCAGGGCTCTCCGAGTAGGATGAAGAGGAGGAGGTAGAGATGGGAAGGGGGGGATAAACTCCCCCCCTCCCTGAGGGAGGGAGAGAGGCTGAGAACAGATCTAGTGGTGGAAAAGTACTGCAGGGTGTCTGTAAATGAAAATGTAGATGTTGCGGGAAAGGATATAAGACAAAGAAGTTTTTGTATGATAATGAAAACATGTGGTCTATAAATGAATGTGCATATGTTTGAATGCAACATGTTAAAAAGTTCCACCCCCTCATAAACCATACGTTATGTAAAAAAAAAAATGACAATTCAATTATTTTGGTTGGTGATTCCAAATGAAAATCAAACTAAATAAAAAATAAAAAAATGTTTTATTGTAATATGTGCATGTGCATCCTGCGAGGATTTTCAAGGCCCAAACCAGCTCCGGATTATTAGCAGCATCTAGCAAATACTAATTGCAACCTTGTGGCGGCAGAGTCCTGCTGCAGATGCTGCCGTCGTGCAAGTTGGAATATTCTGTTATTGGTCGGTGTGAGTTGGCACACTGTTCTGAGGGCTGCGGGTTGTAGTCGACATGTAGCTGTTTTCGTGATGATTGAATGTGCACGCATCTGTGTGCACGCCGTTTTCAGCGCAGCCATATGATAACCGTTGCTTCTGTGTTTCTCAGGTGAATCATCAGACTGCCACTCGGCCTCACTGGTTCTTCAGAAGGCTAAAGAGCTTTTGAAAGCGCTTTGTGCAAGTTCAAACCATGCTCCTCGTGCCATCACTATGCTGGAAAACATTTTTAACAAGCTGCATCCTCAGGTTAGCTGGAACAGGGTTGAAGGCTGAGATATCCACATGTGATGAACTCGGAATGCAGTCGACATCCAGCACCACATTTTCTGAATCCGTTTTAGCCAGTAAAAATCTCCACAGGAGCACTGAAACAGCTTTTTATATTTGACGTTTCTTCGGTTTTAGCAACATGCGAATGTGGAGGGAAAACCTTCTGCCTGTGATGTTGTCATGAATGACGATGAAGAGGACAAACAACCCACATCTGCGCAGCTCTCTCACCAGGAAGTCTGGGCCGTGTTTGAGGACATCTGGTCTAACGTGTATCAGCTAAGGTGGGCGTGACGGAGACTTGGCATATATCTTGTATTGGACTTAACTTATGTTTGAACTGAGAATTAAAGGTTGGACGCATTAATTTTTTATTGGTTTTCTTCTGAAATTTGATCCTACTAGATGTAGTCTCTAAGGGAGTGATTCTGTATATCTATTTTAAGTAACCAAAACAATCCACTGGAGGTTATTTTGATATCTGCTGCTTTTTTCCCCTTGTTTGACTGACCCCAAAGGTCATTTTTTTCTGTCACATTGTAGCTTGGAAGTGTTCAAAGCGCTCGGCTTTGACCCTCACACCATGCAGGCTACGCTGCCATTGGGAGATGCTCCGCCGCCACAGGACGCCTTGGCCTGTTTGCACACACTGTCCTCTCTGGTATCACAGCTGCTGCAAGCCTTCAGCAGGTATGTGGTCCCACACGTGTGGCTGTTGACCTACGAACGTACAACATCAAATCTCACGTATCAGCAGAATTCTACAATGCTGCTTCTTTTTTACATCAGTCTGTAACGTTTTATCATTTGAACTGAGGCCTGCAAGTAACACTTACTACACTTACAGTTACGCTCTTCATACAAAAATGAAGGTGGAATAATTTATGATCACTTCGGTTTCGGCTTTGTTTATTTCCATTCATCATCTTTTTGTCTGTTCTAACTAAACCCTTCAACTCCGAGTGGTGCGTGCGTGCGTGCGTGCGTGTCTGTGCGTTCTATGCTTTAACAGATCTCAGGACATGTTTAGCACATAATGTTGATCACGCTGTAATCTGATTGGCCTTGTAGTTTTGCCTTATCACCTTTGCCATGACGCAACAGTGAACACTGCACTTCAGCACTTCTAATTTCTCACTGTACCTTCAAGAAAAAAAAAATCCCATCTGCTATCATAAGGACAACTTAACCTGGACTTTTCCAGGGAGGGGGGGTGTTGGCTGATCTTAAGTGTATCATTTTCTTTCATGAGAACTGTTCACCTGCCCAAATAAGTTAAAAAAAAAAAAAAAAAAAAAAAAAAAACAATATTACTCTTGATTATCACATGATTGACAACATTTTGAGATATGATCGTTAGATCACTGTGTTCTCTGTAATCTGCTGGTGTACTGATATCAAGCCTGTTTTAAATGAATAGTCTCGGGTCAGTTGTTACAGTCATGTTCCTCTCTAACATTAATTTCTATTTATTCAGTGGTGACTCACATAGCTGCAGTTTTTCATAAAATATTTAGATTTTCTAGTATCAGAAAAGCATGCGTGAGTAATAAACCTGGTGTTGGCAACATTCTCTTTGGCCATTTAACTTTTGGCATCCTGTTGGTGAGTACCTTGGCTCACGTCACACTCAAATCAAGCAGAGCCCTCGTTAATGTCACCTTGACTGTTTCCAGAATGTTAATTCAGACTTTCTTCTGTGAAAGAGCCAGTGCACAACTCCATCTGTTGACTTATAAAAATCATTTTGCTAGATAGCCTTCCTTTTCTTATTTGCATAATCTCTGTTGAAAATCTAAAATGCAAAACTTTACTTATTCATATCTTGTCATAAGTGACAAAAATCTGCAGTCGGATAGAAACATTCAATTAATTTTGGTTAACGTGGTTTTTAACTGTAACACTATAATTATCTCAGTGTGTCGTGTTGGAGCTCTTAGCAGACTGATGTTTAAATACACATAGGAAACAAATCAGGTCACTTATCTCATAAAAATGTGTGTGCAACCGCAGCACGCTGATAAGGCTGTTGTAAGTAAAACCAATGGCATTTATTTATGTTATAGTGGACACGTCAGCTGTTAACAGATGTACTGTTGTTCTCAGCTTTTTACCATCTAAACATCTCTGTTTATTGTCTTTATTGTACATGATGTGACATGTATTTAGTACATTATTATATGTTGTACTGGCTGTTTTGTAATATCTGACTAAATCTGCACGTTTTATATGGTGGCATATTGTTAGATAAATGTCTCAGCACAACGCATTACGCAGCTCCTTATTTATTCAAGAAAGAACTAAGAAGACTCTTAGTCTCCCACAGAACTTCAGAAGGGCTGGTAGCAGCCAGGTGCTGCTGATCCAGATGCTTGATTTAGTAATCATCCAGTGTTTACACCGCAGACTGGAATGGAAATACAACACGTTTGTAAGAAAGGACAGGGCAGACTTAAATTCTTGAGGAAGCTTAGGTGCTTCAAGATGTTGTGTAACTTCTAAATGTCTGTTGTGGAGAGCACAATCGCATCTGCAGCCATCTGTTCAGAGATGCACCAGAGCCAGTGACTGGGAACTGTGCAGAGTAGGATACTTCATAAAATTAAGATGATCATGGACGACCTTGAGCATAACACTGATTCAGCAGCAGAGTGTCTTCAGTCAGAGCTTCTTAAGATCTTCTGCAACACAGACTGCTATACGACATCCTTCCTGCCCACAGTAATGAACTTCTGAAGAGTAACAATTTGCTTTCCCTTTGGGGATTAATACATTATTTTTTTTATTTCACTTTGTTTTCCTTGTTTTCCACTCCTTCACTCTTGTTACTTGCTGTCAGTTTCAAACATTGTAAATTATTGGAACTTGTTGAAAATACATATTTCAATTCTGATTTATTTCAGGTTCACATTTTCAGATTAACATTAGGGTGTAAACGGTCCTCAGTCTGGTTCAAGCAATACCTGAGAGTGGGATCACATCTAATCTCATGTGTGTCTTTGTTCCCCAGCGTGTTGTCCTCGGACCCTGGTTTGGGGGAAGCTCAGACACTGTTCAGCATTATCCAGTCTAGTAAGGTTGGTACGATGAAACAGTTATTGATCCAAAAACTAGCCTGGTGCCCCTTTTTTAAATAAACTATCAACCCTTTTCTGTCACTGTGGTCTTTGCCGTGTTGAGCTCAAACTGTTCATCTCAGTTTATCTCAGATCATTTCTTTTTTCTATTTTTTTTCAGATTGTTAATGAAGTTTCCAGATTAACAGCCAAAGACCTTCTCGGTTGTTTCTCACAACCAGACTACAGGTAAGAACATACACACTCACAGAGTACGTGCAAAAGCCTGCTGTTACTATGGTTTTTTTTGTCTGTTTTTTTTTTTTTAACCTTGCACAAACTCTCTGAGGGGATATATGGTTTTAACAATGACTCGCCTCTTAACAGACTTCATGATCAAACCTGCGGTCCAAATTCTTTCACTCTCTGTTGCAACATGCCCAGGCAAGTCTGTGATTTTCCAGCACTGTAACCGTTACCAACAACCCTGACTTCTATTAACCTCGCTTTTACTTTGCAAAAAAATGCATTTGATACTTTCATGTTGGTAACTTAAAGCTGGTGTATGCAGTAACCCAATTGCTATAATTAAGCAGCTTGTAGCCAGAACTATCTTCTGTAACTCTAAAAATGAAATTTTATAAAAGATGAATGAAAAGGTCAGCAGAGGCTAAGAAATCAAGTATTTCAGAAAACACCAGATTTCCAAAAGCTTTTTTTAAACAAAGCCTGTTATGTTACTGCTTCTTTGCAATGTACTTCAATGGTCACTGCATTTTTCTGGTCAGTTCTGAGTTTAGCAGCTCATTTTTAGCTATTCTCTTTAGGGGTTGGCTCAGCCCCGCACACCTTTTACTTTAGCTCCGCCTCCTAAGTCAACACTCCCATCTGTACGGGCCGGGGGCCAACATTACAAGATTGCTGCGATTGTGGCATCTTAGACTACGCTCACACTGCAGGTCTTAATGCTCTAATGTAATTTTTTTATTTTTTTAATCAAAATCCCAATTTTTTTACGAGGTTGTTCACATTCTCACAGTTTGAACAATGCAAATGTGTTTAAAAAAATCAAATTTGAGTATGGAGACCTGCAGTGTGAACACAGCCTCAGTGACAAGGGCAGTTGTTGCGTTTCACTTACCCCTAGATTTGCGCAAAACCCAAATATTGGAAAAGAAAAACTGTAATGGAAATGGCTCTAATCCAACCTTTCTACACTTTCACGTGGTGGTTTTTCAGCCGCCTCTATAATCCAGTTTATCAAGTAATGAAAGAGAAATACGAGTTACCCTGGTACCGAGAAAAACCGTTCAATGGAAACACCAACACCGGCAGCACTACCTTTATGGCAAATTTTGAGTTTGGTTTTCTTTTGATAATGCGAAATGGAAACGTGACTAATGGCAGCAGTCTGAGTCAGAGTTGAAGACTGATGTAGCAGCTTTATGGTTGGAGGGCATCTGACTCCAACCACTACGCCACTGCAACCCCTGGAATGGTGAATTTACAGTTAAAAATCAGCCAAATGAAAGTTAAAAGGATACTTCAGCGGTTTGGGAATGAACTTAACTGCCATCAACTGCAGACTTTGATGAGAGGGTAAAACGTTCCTTTAAGCCACCGCTGGCCTTTCTTGGCATCGTCACTGGAAGTGGACTGCAACACCCAGCCTAAGTGACTTTACATTTACCTAAACTGGGATGCAACAATTATACAAGCAGAGCTACGGTATATTTTATGGAAGCACCACTACCGTGGTGCAGTGATTGTCTTCAGCTGCTCTGTTGCCTGGCAACGCTCAGTCTGACAGTTGGAGACGTTAGTGGCATCTTTCAGCTTCCATGAGTTTACAGTCCAGTACCTGGACCTCTCGTTCTGTGTATTCTGGCTGGAAAAGATGAGGCTATACACACATACACATACATACAGTCATTGAAAAAAAAAAATGAAAATACAGACAGTCACAGTTTTTCAGACATTTCTTCTGAAACAATGTTCCCTGAGGTAAAGGCTCGAGGTTTAGCTATTGATTCTGGCATTCTGTGAAACTGATTTCTTTTTTTCTAAACTCAAAGTCACAACTGAAAAGGAACAATGGTAAAACTTTACTTACACTGACTCCTGTAAAACGCCTTTAATTGTGGGAGCCACGGTTGGTCATCACTGTTCTGGCGTTTCTGGAAACAGAGGTAGCAAATCTTGCCGTTCCTGATTCAGAGGTAGTTTTCACGCCGTGATAATGTCTATAGGTAAAACTCAGTGCTGCTGCTGCCATGGCAACAAGCCACAGGACTATGTCTTAAACAGATTATTTGTTCCCTGGCCGTTGTGTTTTCTCTCCTCAGGTTTCTGTCTGACAGTCTGACGCTTCTTCTAATGATTTTATAACTCCAGCAACAGAAATATAAACTCTTAGTTGAGTTAATTTTACCAGCATTTATTCTTCTCTATATATAAAACATCCAATTAGTATTGTGGTTTCAGTTGAGAATGACCTTTACGTCTTTACACATTATCTTCATAATCATTCCCTGTATTTCAAACACTTCTTGGTGGAGTAGTAATGTGACACCGTCTTGGAAACAGCGGTTGTTTAGTGTTAAAGGCACACGGCTGCGTTGCTCACAGAGGAGCTTCACAGTCACTCAGTCTTCACATCGTTCAGGCTGAGACGGCCCAGCTGACTTTATGGGGCCTGTGACTTGTTTTTTATCTGTTACATTCACTGTCAAGTGATCTGGGGCCTTCCATTGGTTAACGCATTATCCGTGGTGCTAAATATTTGATCTGTGTGCTCAGTGTGGTCGTTGATGTCATGCGTTATATAAGACTCCGGGCAGGCTTTTTCCAGCGCGTGTTCATTCAGTGACGGGCAGGTTTAAGTGGGTAACGGCTGATAAGATTTGACTGTGTTGCTTATCGTTGATAGCAGACACTTCTGAGCTTTACAGTGTAAACAAATTCAAGAATATCCAGAAAGATTGCTTTTTTAATTCTTTAATAGTCAACACACGGGTTAATCAGCAGGGGATTTGCATTCATGACTTGACTGTTTCAGTCACTGTTGTGTGTTTGGTTCACAGTCGGTAAAAAGCCGCTGTGACAGCAGTTGGCTGCACATTCTTGCCTTTTTCCTAAATGGTCCATTTACGTAAGCGCTTTTCTGAAGCCATCTCGATTGTGCTGGTTTTCTTTAGGCAGTGGGAGGGAGTGGAACAAAACCAAACAATTTTCAGTGGCTTGTTCTTGTGAAGAAGCCACTCAGTTTTCACTTCCAGGTGACAGTTAAATATACGCACCTTCCTACGCCAGGATTAGGATATTTCCTCTCTGTGTGGGACTTTCCGGAGGTTACTGGGAAACGCCTGTTTCTGCGACCTGTGTGAATGTGGAGTCGTGAGCCTGATGAGTTAGTGGTCAGTTGCACGTTTTGATGTAACATCAGCTCTGAGGGGGTAAAGGTTTTCAGTGCAACACGCAACGCAGCCGATAAGTCTGGATGGATGACTCATTTTATTGGCAGCATTGATCTTTCTCACATCGTGCATATTTAAATACCTGCTCACATATCAGTATCCATGTTTAACCTGCGTGTCATTTCTTGCATAATTAACCAGCTCAGACTGTCAACCTTAAACACCAGCTTTCTTATGTGTCCTTGTTCAGTTTAACAGTTTGTCATCTTAGAGCTCACCCTTTTGGCTTCATCTTCAGTTATAATATTTATTAGGTAGTTTAATGTCACTCTGTCAAAGAGAATAACCAGAAGGGAGCTCTGCTTATTCACATTCCCACGGGGAGCAGTGAAAAGTGGAAGAAAGCCTAAAGCTTTTACTTTGTGTTGAGAGTGCTTAAACACGTTGTTTTGTCTTTTTCCTACCGTTTTCCATGGTCAGTTGATTTTCAGCCATCTTGCACGCAAGTTTTGTTTTTATCCTTTATTCCACAATAGTATTGAAGTAAAACCCTTTTTATTCAATAATCCAAAACCAGACAGCACTACCATATAATTAATGACAAACGTTCATAAGCCTGTCAGCCTGGCTAAGATAACACTGAAAGGTCGACGTTTTCTGGCTTTCACAGATTTTCAAATGACAAAGGATTTATTCAGATGAAGGAACAATATTTGTGCCTGTTCATTGGCATGAGCATGAAAAGAAATTCAAAACATTCACCAGACAGACCGAGCAATGTAGAAGTACATAAATAACTGCTATTATTCTTAAAAGTATGCCTCCTATTCTGTTTTTTTCTTGTAATTTTGAAAAGTAGGCTGTGAAGATTGGAGACTCTCCCAGCTAAGAACATGTTTATCTGGTTGACAGCAGCAATCAGCTACTGAATAATGTTTCACCGATTCACATGATCCAACATTAGGTTTAGTAGAAGTCAACACTGTTTCCCGGGTGTATTTAATAATTACCTGTCAAACACATGTAGGCTCTTACGTAAACATTGTCGATGCGGCTCAGTGGTTCCAACACCAAACTAACTTTCTTTACGCCTTATCGTAGAATAAAAGTGCGACGTCAGAACGTCTCTACACAGTTCCTCTGCCCGTTGAATGTGCTTGATTGCGAAACGAGCTCAGTTACGACAGACCGACACATTCTGGGAGCTGCCGAGACACAGCACGAGTTAACAGGGGCTGGATCATCCTGGCATTTCCACCCGTTAAGAAAACACAATTATGCATGCCTCTGTGAAGAAAGGGGAAATGGTTTGATAGGTGGGGGGGGGGGCTGAAAGCAACATCTAGCAGATTCTTCTCCTTCGCTCGCATCTGCAGTTACACAATGTTCCAAATGGAAACAAAGAGGAGAAAACAAACAAGCAACAAGCTCCCTCTGTGTCTCTGCTGCCACGCAGCCGTTGCCAGGACTGGAGCGCGCTGTTTTTCTTGGGCATTTGTAACAGCCGGGATGCATGAGGCGGTGCAGCCAGAAAAATGTACTTCAGCTGGGGAGAAATGTAAATAAATAGTTTCCATTATAAAGTCATTTGTCTGCCATAGACATTTTTTACTGAACGCTCCAGATAGTGAGATGATAAAGTGAACATATCTACAGGCTCGTGTTGCATTCTCAGGTTTAAAATGTTCCTGGATTTATCACGGCATTTCTCACTTATTACAAACTAGTGAACGGGGAGCAGAATCGCCCATCAGGCCTTGACTTAGATCAACAAGTCACGTAATCAAATCAAACTAATTCATGTAGCTGGCATCGCTAAACCAGAGGATTTGAAGTCTGTAGGACATTGCTGCGGAAAATCACAGCTCATCTCAAACACATAAAAACAATATCTGAGTCAAAGTTGCAGAGAGAATTACGAACTTAAAATACAGGTTGTCAGATTTAATTGCTGGAAGACTTTAGGAAATACAGCTTTACAGATCTCTCTTTTTCAAAGAGACAAAAGTATTTGGACATTTGTCTTAAAAGCTGTTTCCTGCACCCGTGTGGGTTTGGTTCATCCATCTCTCTCGTCTAATGCGCCTCGGTCTGTTAAGCATGTAAAAGGTCTGCAGTTGATTCCAAGTTCGGCATTTGTATGCGGGAGCTGTTGCTTTAAACCCGTAACGTGTTCAAATGGGCTCCTTGCGCAAGAGAAGCAGGTCACCCTTACTCATCAAGAACAATCATCCATCAGAGAGACTGCAACATGAAGGTAGAGCATTCACCAACAGACCAGCTTATCTCTGTATGTTCCATTGGTTTTTACGGTTATTTCTCAACTTTTATCTCAGCCCTTAAAAAGGAGTTTCAACATTTTTGAAAAGCGATAATTCCTAAATCCTTCTACCAATGTCAGTGTGAATATCCTCATAGTGAGTCTTCTCTTTAGAGGCAAGATTATATAACGATAACTTAAACATGGAACAAAGATGAAATAAGAAAAACTGTATCAATGTCCAAATATTTAGACTATGGTGTTAAATCCGGAGAAAAGATTCAAACGCACATCAAAGTATCTTTGTTTTCACATCATCTAGCTGATCGTACAACTACCTTTTCAGCTTCAGACTTTCTTGTGAGATAGGGTTATAGCTCGTACCCCTGTGAAATCCAAACTGCATGTCCTCTGTTGACAATTTGAGAATCTTGTAGGACCATACAAGCTCATATTTCCTCCGGTTGGTTTGCAACCAGCAGTTAAAGAATGAACATGTTATAAATCATAGTGGCACAAGAATGACAGAGATCCATTTGTTAAGCACGCCTATTTTTTTATTTATTTTTTTTTTATTATTTAATCTATTTCAGCCGGTCTTGACCTAAAGGTTGTCTTTCTTCTGCTTGCAGGGAGAAGCTCAGAGTTGGTGGGAGCCAGCTCATGGAGCTGAAAGGGGCCTTGGAGAGTTGTCTTCAAGCCGCAGGCCAACACGTCACCTACACCATGCAGCACTGACTAAACCACATCAGTCTTAGACAAACAATCCTTTACACGAATGAATAAATCTTAAGTTTTAGCTGTATGTGGTCTGGATCTTTTGCTGCTTTAACATGCTTCTTTGGTTAAAGTCAAGGTTTATTCTCAATGAATGAAGGTTCTGTAGCTGTTTTCCACCATTCTGAAAGCTTGTTAAACTAACCATATTTTTGTGTAAGTTTGCTTAGTGGTTTATGAAAACATTAATTAATCTAACCAGTCCTGATATCTGCTGCTAATAATTAATCGATCCACTGTGAAAGGGCTTTTTTTTTATATATATATATTTTAGATGAAACCCACTTGTGCAAATGTTTATGCACATAAAATAAAATGTATATATATCTTTTTTTTTATCATTTACAATTTTACCTCAGTTTTGATATACAAGATGTTGGATATTTATTTAAATAGTAGTTTTGGACTGGATGAATGTGTAAATCTGAGTCTGTCTGTGTTTCTGATCGTAAAAATTAAAACATTTACCAGGTGAAAAGGAACGTTGTCGTGTTTGAAAATAAAAATGTAGGCATCCTTACTTTAAGGGTGCCGGGCAACCAGAACCGGAGGTCACTTTGTCCATCAGCTGTGACCTCAGCTCCCCTGCACACTTTCAAAGGCATAGGTGAGATTGTGTTTAGCATACCAAGCATAATTGAAAACGTACAATAATAACGATCCAGCCTTCATAATAAGTGTACGTTTTGGACATAGAATTTATAGAATAATTTAAACGTTTGTTATAAATCTATTAAATACAGTTTGTTTCTTGGTAATTTTATCCTTTTTTTCTTAAAGCTCAGGGGACTGTCGAGTTGACGTGTCCTTGGTTACTGCGACTGCTGTTAATGGATAATTGCATTTCCTGTGGCAGCACCTCACCTCCGTGTTACAGTTCATGTATCATAACTGACTTTGCTGCGCTCGAGTGTGTGTGGCACCGAGTGCGATGATTAAGAGGATTAGATTCAGGTGACGCCAGCAGACAGGCTGAGATTAGATTCAGTGCTCGTGTGACACAGAGGCTGAAGCAGCAGACGTCATGCAGGAAGAGCTGTGGGGACGGCAGGAGAGGGCAGATGAGGGCCCAGAATGATCCGATCTTTATGTCAAAATAAAGTGTTATAAAAAAAACCAACGGAACATTATATTATAATATCACAACCTGACTCAGGTCTTTCATGCTTTTACATACTTCATAATCAAGCGCCTGGCGAATGTGAAACAGCTCTCATCTTGGTGTCATTTTCATGGAGAAGCTCTTGACTTTTGTTTAAATTTATAAAAAAATATTCAATACAAATGTATTTATATTAAAACTTGTATTTTGAGAGATGGTTGGACATTAGTTTGCATTTTTATGTGACCAAGCAAAAACCGACACCAGTGAGATTTTTTTAAGTGTCCAGTCTCGACTTTACTTCCTGGCACACGCGGCCTAATTGCTGACTTTTATTTCCCCCACAACTGTCAGGTGTGTCAGCAGATTATCAGACGAATTTGTGAATGAGCACAGGGCAGGGATTAAAGCGGCTCTGGCAGGCAGCCGGAGATAGCCGAGGTTATGCAGGTGCCGCCAACGCGGCCGGTCCTCTTTCGACACTTCCAGGTTGACCGCCGGTGTCACTAAGCTTAGTATAATCTCTCCTGAAACAAACTTAAAGGAGAAGGTGGAAAAAAAAAGGCTTATTGCGGGTGTCCCGTGGGCAGTAAATAGGTTAGATGGACCAGAACAGCATTACCGGACTTCAGCAGAGCCGTAGTCAGATGAGACGCAGTAAAAGCTTTTTCAGTTTGCAGCACATTGTTCAGTTAAAGAAGCCCAAAAATACAAACTATTTTGTATTTACCAAACTAACGGTTTTGACTTTAAGCTGTAATGTTAAGTTATGGCCTTTATTACCAAAGAAGGTTAAAAAGTAGGCTGAAGACAAATCGGATTTAAGTGATTTATTAATAAAGAAATGTTACAAATGTGATCATTTTCTTGCTCTAACATTCCTTCCAGAAGAATCTGCCAATGCCTAACACTTAAAAAAAAAAAAAAAAAAAAACTAAAGAAGGATCTTCAGTCAACTGCATCTCTACATACATCAATTATTAAATCGCAATAAAAATTTGGTTAGCAAAAGCATGACTGTGCGTTTCATGTGTGCACGAAAAACAAACAAACCCCTAAATCTGGCACTGTTTAGATTCACTGACTCAAGCTGTCTGCTACTATTTTAATTTTATTGTTAAATCAGCAGTGTATAAAAAATATAAAAAAAGGCCATCATTTAAGATTCAAAAAGCAATTCAGCTCGTTTAAAATGACACAAAAAGCCGTGACAGGTGTTTATCCACTTGCACACCGAGTAAGGCTTCAAACCACTGACCTTTAAAATGAGTAAATTTACATTTCCACGTGTTTTTTTTTTGTTTTTTTTTAAATAAAACTGAAACTTCCAGAACTCAAACACCACTCCACACTGCCACGCTTTTAAGGGACAGATTTTAAGAGCTCATATGAAAACCTTTCAAGTGAATAACTTTGAAACTAAGAGAAAAAGAAAAAGCACTAAATGTGTAATAAATGTTGGCATTTGACAAATGAGGAAGAAACAATATTTACAGCACAAAAAAAAGAGAAAATTGTATGCAATATGCAAAGGCGTTATGTGTTGCTTTGGGCAACAATACTCCCACCCCCCCCGCCCCACCTGATTAAGCAAGTCTTCACTGAAGACCCCTCACCTCAGCATCCCCACCCACATGTACCCGTTCAGACACACAGAACATCACAAAACACGATTACGTCACTAAGCCTGTTAGTTTGGAAATAAAGGTGAAGCACTGTGAAACTCTGAAACCCTGTTCCTCGCTGCTCCGCATCTCCTGCCTCTTCAGTCGGAGAGGGGAGATCCGCCGTTGGTGCAGTCGTTCCACTCGTCCATCTCAGGGTTGTACACCTCCACTGTGTTGAGGAACTCATTTCCATCAAAGCCGCCCACCGCATAGATGCTGTCACCCAACACGGCTACGCCTGCGTTGCTGCGTGATGATGTCATGCTTCCCAACATCTTCCACTCGTTCCGAGCGGGGTCGTACACCTCCACACAGCGGAGAGCGTGGGAGCCGTCAAAGCCACCAATGACAAAAAGTTTGCCTGCAGAGATGGGAGATGTCAACTCATAACCCACTACAGTAAACACACGACTTTCTTTTACAATTCACAGTATAAAAGCTCTTCAAGCAGCACCCGGTGGTACGACTCCAACCACCGGGATATTGGTGGCCTCACCTGCATGGACGGCAACGGCGGCTCCTCTGCGAGCCACATTCATGGGGGCTATCAAGGTCCAGGTGTTATTCTCAGGGTTGTAGCGTTCCACAGTGTTCAGGCAGTTCCACGATTCTGCCCCTCCAATCACGTACATGAAGCCATCCAACTCACACACTGCTGCCTGGTGCCTCCCTGAAAACAAAGTAGCTTTTTAAAACCATCCGATCCGAGAGACGGAATGTTTCCTCTGCTCATCCCATTTTAAGAAGCAATATGCCCTGTGCTGCAACCATCCAGTTCACAGTTCAACACAGAAATGATAAAACAAGACACTGGCAAAACATATCTGATTTACATGTACTTTGCATGCGAGACTGTAGACACATACTGATATTAAGGGAGGCACAGTTGGACCAGGTTTTGGCCACCGGGTCAAAAGCGTCACAGTTCTTCAGGCCCTTCTGCCCACAGGGATCCGACCCTCCCACAACATACAGTTTGTTGTTCAAGGAGCAGACACCTTCAGACAGAGGACAGTAATGAGCTCAGCCTAGGCAAGAAGTTAACCAAGACACTAAACAATTTCAGAGTCAAGCATGTGTCATTGAGTTCTTCCCTGGTGGACTGACCTGCGTTGCAGCGGTTGGTCCTCAGCTCTGGCACTTGAGCCCACTCATCAGTATGTGGATTGTATGTCTCTCCGCAACTCAGCTCATCAGAATGTCCGTTCGACCCTCCAATCACATACAGCTGACCCTGTGACGAACAAATAAGTGATTAAAAGATGAAGCATTTTGTCTGCCAGATACTGGAAGCCCTAATGAAGATAAATCAATTTAGGATCCCACCAATTTACACTCAGAATACACTAATATTTAGTTTTATCCAGGACAACTGAAATGTAATTTAACAGGTGCAAGCACACTTCTTTAGAATGTCCCTTTATTGCAGAGTAAATATGAGATAACCATGAACCATGGGTATTAAAGCGCACCATAAGGACAGCCATCTGGAAGCGAGCCCTAGGAGTCCGCATAGGTGCGATGAACGTCCAGCGGTCCTCTTTGGTGTCATAACACTCCACAGTCCTCAGACACTCCTCTCTGTTGTAGCCTCCTACATGATGAGAAAAGTGGACCTTACCGATTTGAAACAAAAAAATTTGCCACCTTCTCTAAAGTAGCACCATTAAAAACTAATGCTGAACTTGCTTTGGGAGCTTTTCTCGTTCATTCACATGAATGCACTACAACAGGTATAGTATATATAGCTACCACTAAATCAAACTAATGTTTGGATGGATGATCACACCCTTTAAACACAGTTTAGTGCCAACCTGCTGCAATCAGTCTTCCGTTCAAGGCTGCAGTACCCAGACCGGAGCGAGCGTAATGCATGGGTGAGAGAGGGTGCTCTTCCAGCTCCTGGGGCTGGGCCTCGAAGCTGAGGCTCTTCATCAAGCAGGGTGTGGAAGAGGGAGACGTCTGAGGGCTGCTGCGGCCGTGCAGGAAGATCACACACAGCACTCCGTCCAGCACAGCCAGACACAGATAGTTGTTGTCTAGGGGGCATCGTTGGAAGTTGTTAGGGACACAAGACGAAAGCATCACACTTTAATCACCATAATCGTAGCCCTTTCGTCTAAACCGACTCAAAGCTGAAAGAATTCACCTTTGTCGAAGTAAACACTTACTTGTGGTCTTCTCAGAGGCAATGTACTTCCAGTCTCTCCTGGCGGTCTGCTTTGAGGCATTTGCTGCTTGGTTGGAGGGCGATAGGCTTCCTGAAGAGCTGCAGCTCAGCTGTCTCTGGGTGCTCTCCCGCACAGGTTTCTTCTGCAAGAGCACAACGCAGCTACAGAAGCCATGCTTGCACCACAGGCCCAACAGTGGCCAATACCAGCTAATCTAATCCCAGAACTATGTTCTGAATGGTCTACATCCATCCTGTATGAAGTCGTAAGAAAATCTCACAATGTCTTGGACCTTACAAGCAGATCTACTGCTTGAAACGGAGCGTTTTGTGCCCACACTCAACTTCTGGTTCTGCTCTTATAAACTTATAATCCCATATCTTTAACGTGAACTCATCTGGACTTAAAATTATTGCAAAAGATTCATGGTCTTGAAAGAGCTTGAATGATTTCATATCTTTGAGTATGAGTGTCAGTAAACATATTATCTGACCAAAATGTTTGTGTAGCTGAAAATGCAAGAGCAAAAGACTGAGCTCAGAGTTCTTTCTTTCACAATATGAGCAACCAAATGACCGATATTGAGCAGGACTGCTAATTTTACACACAGAGTGCGACACACTTGGGCTTTCACATAGCGCCCACATCATTTTTAGCGAGACGGACGAGTGGTTGGACAGCCACACCGGAGACCCGGTAACCGCCTGCCCTGTGGGTGCTGGCCTGCATGTGGCCTCACAGCTTGACGACAAGCAGTGACAGAACATATGCAAATCGACAGTTACTGGATGACCGATAATCTGTCCATGCTCATGTTGGATGAAAACCTGGAAAAGTTTCAGACTTTAGAATTGGTTTCATAGTAACATCCTGCTGTTTTCTGTAGAAATGTGTTAAGTAGACGATATACTACAATGTCTGCATTGTAGTATATCATCAAATTAATTTCTGTTATAGTTTATCATACTTGGGTAAGATGGTACGGCTGAAAGCTGTCAGACACAAACCATGTCAGGTCTACCATCTTCACAACAAGAGCAAGCACACCGAGCAGCTTTTGCTCCTCGCTCCTGCTGCTACATCCACCTGGCCGTGTAAACGTCTTCACTTAGCTGCACCAGCTTCTCATTTCATGAGGTCATCACAGTGAATACTGCTGTAACCCCCCATGTCAGACCGTCTCCTCCTGTCGTCTATGTGAAGAGTACATTCTGTTTGACCTTGCTCTTCCAAGACTGAAGATGGTACAATGCAGATATCCCTTAGCCATAACACTGATGGCTGGTTTGGCTCATGAAATACCTTGTAACACAAAGTTTTCTACTGACAAGTTAAATTGTGATTTTTTAATCAGAGGGAAGCTTTGAGCCAGACACGGGCTGCGCAGGTTGGAGAATAGAGCTGCACGCTGCCAAGCAAATGTGAGACTTGACTGCAAAGTCAGGCACAAGCTTCGAGTACCTGCACAAACTGAAGGTGGTCTTCCTCGCCACCAAACACCTCACTGTGCCCATCAATCATCAGCCCTCCATCCACCAGCTTATGGTCAGGTGAGTAGTAGAGTGTTTGCACCTGCAAGACAAACAGGAACAACACACCTATGTGGCTGTCTCCATGGCAACACACTGAGAACCCCAGCATAACGGGGGGGGGGGGGTGAGGAGGAAGAGGAGGGAGTGAGCAAGAGCTGTGAAGAGGAATAGGGGAAAGGGGCGAACACCACTTGGATGGAAAGCTTCCTTGAGGGAAGAAAAAAAAAAGGAAGATGCACATTTGCTGCTACCACTGCCCAGAGTGGGTTAAACATTTCAGCTCAAGAAGGGAGCTGCTGAGTGTGTCAGTGGCTCTTCGTTATTTGCATCTAAAAAAAGAGGGAGCTTGTGAAAACAGAGGCTGCATCTTGAAAGGTCTTCCACGATGAAGAGGGTGTAGAAGTGGCTCTCTTGCCACCCCTGCTGCTTGGAAACCTGTCCTCCAGTTGAACAAGTGGGTCATTATGACGGCTGCCATAACGGGCAGATCTAGATGACTAACAGCAGTGTTCCTATAACTGCAAGCGCAGCCGTAAACATGGTCCCATAATGAGCAAGGTCATAATATTCTGAGGCCCAACTGCAACAATACAAATAGCAAATCAGCTGTTTGTCATGACAGCATGATAATCAGGCGATTTTGTACACTATATTAAAAATAATCATTTAATTTTACTTTTCATTCCAGCGGAATTGTATTAATTAATTCATTAATAAGCCGTTTGAAAGCTAAACCTTTATGAGAACGTAATGTGTGGAACAAAAAGGTGTCAGTTCAATTGGCGGGTTGGCCATGGTTTACATGTACTGTGTTATTTTAAATGGAGAAAGTGGATTCATCTGTGCATGTGGAGGGGACAGATGGGGGCACAACGCTGCGTGGCTGCAAAGAGAAGCTGTTGAGTGGCAGTAGTACGCCACTCTTTCCTCTTTGACTCATTTACCCCGGTGGCTCAGTCCTGGCTCCTCAGTCTGGTCTCCTGCTGCTGCTAATAAACCTACAGAAGAGATAAATCAATGGGGAGGAGTGCCTGTTAGTACTGGAGCAGCAAACTTGCACCTGTTTAGATAGTAACGTGGCAGTGAGAAATCAGAATCAAGAGCAGACCTTTGAGTTTTTTGTATCAGATGAGACGAGCCCTGTAATATTCAGATGGGTTTGTATGCAAACCAACCACATACTCAAACCCACAAAAAATAAAGATAAAAAAAATTATATTCATTCATTAAGAAAAAAACAAAAACAAAACAAAGACAAGAGCAAACTGCAGCTCTTTTCGGCTCACCTCTAATTTGTAGTATGGAGCGGGGATACAGAGTTTCTTACTGCAAAAACCTCGAATCAGACGAAAACAAAAGAACAGTCCTGACATCGCAGCATGACATCAGCATGCCATTTCTACTTTGGCCCCCTTAATGACTTTTTATTGTAAAAAACCGGAAGAGTGACAGGTGGGGGAAGGGCACAGCAATGATGAAACGGCACGGCGTGTTCTGAAACTGACCTCCTCCATCAGTCGCTCCAGCTGGTCTCCATTCTCCCAAATGCTTCGCTGCACCCAGTTGAGTACCTTCGAGTAGAGCTTGCCATTGCTGGGCAGGGTCAGGTTGTCTTCTAGCATTACTTCTAACTGTAAACACATGAAGGGTGTGAAATAAGAAACCGAAGTACACCAGCTATGAAGTAAATACAAAACAGAAATAAAATACTGTGACCTTCACTGCCTAGTGAAAAATAAAAACACAGCCCGGTGCCCAGTTGAAAATAAAGTCACGCTCGTACCTGTACAATTGCTTAATGTTACCATTGTAATGGGATGCATCCAGATTTATGCCCAATTAAAGTCTTGAGTTGGTTCTACAAATAAATGGATAATTAATTCTATCTGACAGCTGTAGAGTTGACTGAACCGATGTAATAAGTCACCGTCAAGATGTACGTTCTCACATTCCAAAGCCGACTAAAACAAGGATTTTGAAACCCAAAGCACAAAGCACACATTTTGGTACCATTGCCAGTTTATTTCCTCATTTTTTCCCCCACTTGTACAGGCAGAGGATTACGTCTGTGACCGCTGCAGTCTGGACAAAATCCCACAACATTATTACTACTGCGTGACTCAAGGTCCCTCGCCATCAAGACCCAGCAGGCTTTAATTGTTAGGAAAATCTCAAAGAGACACGCCTTCATACTGGAAGCATTTCCAATCGGGTACAAGTCAGAAAGGTAAAAATAAAACTGTAATCCTGTTTGTTATTAAGGCCAAGAGAAACACTGGCTGGTTTTAATGCAGACTGCTGATGTCACGACCATCTACATTATATACGCATAGTCAGGCACAATTTACTAAAGAAAATAATCTTATTGTCTCATGTTACTGCTTTATGAATATGGAAGGATCCTAGACTATCCAAATGTGAGACAAATAAAATACATCCGTCTCATTACCTTGAGACGGGGAAGTTTAAGGAAGTCCTCTTGTTCAGACACTTCCAGTAGATGGTCTTGGATATAAGCGTCCACCTTGGCCAAAAGTCTGGAATCCCCCATGGAGTTGGCAAAGTTTCGGAAAGAGATGGCATTCTGGCAATCCATTTTAGACAGCAGGTAGTCGCCACAAATCTGAGGAGCGAGCATCAACGTGTTTTATTAACTTCAAGAGCACTTGAGTGGGTTGGGGGTAGATCGCTTTAAAATGTACATGTAAAAATGAGCGAATGCCTACGTTCTTGACTCGCTCCATCTTGAACCGCTTGGCTGCTGAGTATACATCCTTTACCAACTCCTTGTCCGCTTTCAGCCTATGTCCGAAAACATGCAAACAATTGTCAACCTCTTTGAGAAGCAGAGGCATGCACAGATACGATGTTGAATCAGAAGAGGTGCTACTAACTGGGCGGTGTAGGCATAGTTGAGCAAGATCTCCACAGCCTCTGGGACCAAGTCCTCAAAAGTGACATGTGAGACCCCATGAGGCTCAATGTCACTGTTAAAGATCTCAAACAAGTAGGGACTGCAGCAAGCCAGAACAGCACGGTGAGCCATCAGCTCATGACCACACACCTGGAAAAGGAGAAACGGACCAGGGCTTTGTTAAGGGGAAAAAACAAAACTACAAATATTCACTCGCATGATTAATACAACACGATTTCTACAAAAATATTGCAAGTTAGACTTCAGTGCTTGGCAGTAAAAGCTGACTTTGAATCAAAATGCATCTGGTTCTAAATATATCCAGTTTAATTCTTTATGGGATATAAAAATAGATGAAAAAAACTCCTCGCTTTAACACCTATAGTGCAGCCAACATTAGATTTTTAATCATATGACTTATACTCATCTCCCTCATGGAGACTTTTTCCTTTTTGCAACAAAACATACCTGCAGTCTAACATCACAGAACTGACCGCTCTTTCTCAGAGCGTTCATTTTGGCCACAGTGGAATCCAGGAAACTCTCATCCTCAAAGATCAGATAACCGTTTGGAATCATCTTGGTTAATTTTGATGGTATGTCTGATAAAAGAGAAACAATAAACAAACCTTTTTTTAAATTGAGCTCATGTATGCACTCTGTAAAACATACTTTGTAATAGTTGGCTTTATTCAGTGAAGAAAATGTTGCGCGGCTCAGAGGATTCGCTGGGCTTGTAATGTGAATTGTGTAATTTGGGTCTTCTGCATTAGTCATAGCCTCACCTAATGGAGAATAATGCAGATCTGAGAAAGCAGCACCGCTGAGAGCAGAACGGGAACCAAATGTAAGAAGTGGGAAAAGCAGACTGAGACCACAGTGGAACCAAGTCTCCTTCGCCCAAAGAGGGATGGGAAGTTGTCAGAAGAAATGCCAGGTGCAGACGTGAGCAGAAGGGAGAGGGCGAACAGCCGCACGAACAAACTATCAGGCTTGAAGCGACTGTAATCAAGTCCTCTGGATCCCGGTGGCTATAGAGTTGTACTTATTCTTTGATGGTCATACATTATAACCTAAAAAGAGAAAAACAGAGAAAGAAGAGCAGTGTTAGTCTTTATTTATGCTTCTTTTTAAAATGATCTTGCCAAATGGTACCAGTGCAGTGTTAGGATGACTCAGTCCCATGTGCCAGGTCAAGCAACCTCACACACGATAGCAGTTAAAACGATCAGCCCTTCTCCAGCTCTACTCTTGGAGTTCCTTCCAAGTTTTACTTCCAACCACGCCGCAGAGTGCACAATGTTCTTATATACACATACACAGCAAACAAGTCAAGAATAGACTACATAACAAAAGCAAATAACATAACTGATTCTAAATATACTGGTCCCTTCATCCGAGAGTAAAATCCCCACCTAATTCAGGAAGGAAACTCAATTAAAGCATTTTATCCCAAAGTGTGCTGTTAATCATTATGAATCGAGCACCACTAAGCCCATCCCTCGATACTCCTACCTTACCACAACCTCAGCTTAGCTCTGTAAATCTTCACTCCTGCTGTTACATCCCCACCAGGTCAAGCACGACCGTTAAATCCGCCTCATGTCTCCAAGTTCATCCCAACTCTCTCTGAAGTGAGACCTTTTAAATGCCATCTTCTGGCTCCTCCTACAGGAACCTTTTCATTCAAGGTCCAGCTTACGGGTAAACGGTGTGAGTGAACAGCTTGTGACAGGGTTCCCCACCCACTCAGTAGGTGGTGACTGGCTAGTCGGTCTGCATTTGTAGATCATATAACCTTGCTTCACAACCCCCCCACCCCACCCCCGCAATACCATCTACTGTTGCTTTAGACCAGTTTCACTTGAAAAAGTGAGATTTTATAAGAAATTAACACGGATGCAGTGTCATGATCGGGTTTCTCTGCCTGCGTGGTATCCCTCAGTAAATAAATTCCCTGAAACAGCCTCGCTGCTATCCAGCAACGGGAGAGAGTGAGGACAAGACAGACCACAGCAGCTGCAGTATAATCTGAAATTGCACCCACGCACCAAGTCATGAGGTTTTCCTGAGCTGGGGTTTTATCAAAACGCCCAGCTCACACGCGATAGCAACTTATTTTTAAAAAGCCATTATTTACTCAAGTGCTACACGTGTGATGCATCAGATGCTAGAGGAGCCATTTTCTGACACTGCGTGTGCAACATTTTCTGAAAATGCAAATTATTCGCATTTGTATTGAGAATTTTTCACCGCCCTGTAAAAGAATATACCTTTTAAAGGAAACCCAATAATGCATTTGTCTCTTTCTGCAATCAAACAGTAAAAATGTATAAGACGAGTCACTTTCTGAAATAATGTTAAGACTACTCAGTTAACAGAAAGAGAACGAGCAGCACATAAGCACTTTTTAAATAAAGCCTCTGTTCTCTGCAGCCCTGAGCTATGGATTTTTAATCAAACAACCGATATCTGCACGCGTGTGAAAAGGTGTCAAGCAAATGGATGACTAACAGTTTTACACTGACCTACTAAACTTAACACAGCTCTGCCAAGTTTAGGCTAATGTTCATAAATCATGATTAGAAATAAAAACAGGGAGGAATTGTGTGCTGATTGGACAACATCTCAGACTGGAAGAAAAAAAACAGAAAAAAGGAAAGAAAATACTGGGAAATGCATTAAGCTCACCCCTAAGAATATAACATAGTAATACAGCAGTAGGGTTTTGGAAAGGATGCCAAATAAAACTTAGCACGAGAACGCTGCTGGACAACGTGCATCATCACAGGCTAATGCACTAACACATTAAAACAAACAACCCTAACCCAACATAGTCTTGTATATTGCACTGAACATCAAAGCTGCCACAGAAAACCTTCACTTCGCCTACATGTGGATGGTGAGAGCACTGACCTACTTCTGAGCGGTTATGCAACATCTGGCAGAAGACTCCTGATGAAGGCCCAAATGCTAAACTCCTCCACATGACTAGGTCCAACCACACTAGCTTATTGTCTCGGTCTCCACCTAAAGCTCTGCCGTCAAACCACATCCTCATCTCTGTATAGTTCTGTGATATAGTTTCCATCCTGACACACAGCTGTAACAACGATCTTTTTAAAGGTTGTAAAATACAGATCTCAGCTTTACTCTGAGAAGAAAAAAAAAACAGCAGAAAGTGATTTAGTAGATACATAAAAATTCATGCTTTAAGCATATTACGTGTATGCATGTAATGACTGTTTTGATGAGAACCATAGTCTGCAATGAAAAGAGCAAAGCAATTGACAGCTTTGCTGCAGAGGGCAGCTCCGACTGCATTTTCCTTTCCCATTATTCCATCTGATTAGGCAGACACTAAGTGCAGGTCTGAAACTGAACAATCAATGCTTGTTAGACATCCCTCTAATGGTGAAGAGAGGCACTGCTGCATATTTCACACACTATGAGTGGAAATTTACTACTGAAATGACTGGGTCTGCTCTTTTAAATGCAACACCTCACGATCTTCAACAATACCCGAGTTGTTTGGTGTCTACAGAGTAATTAAATTAAATTTGATCCCAAACAATCCAGCTGAAAACAAGATAACTCATTTCATCACAAATTAAGGGGACATGAATCCCAGTGTGCGTGTGTTATGACTGCTCAGTGCGATATTAATTATCTACAAGATATTAGTTTAAGAGGATGCTAAAGGTTCCTTTTTTATTTCATCCATTAACAGCTACTTGGGATTTTTCCGCGTGGTTGTCAGCTTTAGAAGAGGATTAACAGTAGCCTACAATGGGTCAAATCGTGCCACGGCATAAGGCAGTATGCCGACGGACACTTTTACACAGTTGTACATTCAATTCTGTGCAGAAGCGCTTTTACAACTTCGCTGTGGAGAATAATCGATTCAGTGCGTCCGCCCGGGAGCGTCAATACGGCGTAAAGATTCCCAAAGCCCATAAAAATAACACAAGGAACTGGATGTGGGGTGAGGAAGGACAGCGTGTACCCATGAAACCCACACAATCTCATTCACTTCCGACCATCCCCCAAATGGGAATGATTTCGTACATGTTACTATCCGTTGCGTGAACACGCACGTCCATGCCTCTTCCTCCTAGTGTAATAAACGGAGGCCGCGATGTCTGGCAACGAGCCACCGGCAGCCGAGACCAGAAACTGGGTCAGGAACGGGACGGAACCCTCACAAATAAAATACATATATATAAAAAGGCAGGCGATGCAACTGATCCCAAGTGATGCGGGCGTCCGTGAAAACGCCAGTTAGCAGGCAGCGACAGAAGTGGGACGCTACCTCGCGGCAGCTCCCGAGCTAAAAAGGAGAAATGCATCTTAGCTGGGGATGGGGGCCATGAGACGACCAGCTTGGCCGTCTCAGCCGTTTTCACTGGCTGACTTTTATTCGTGAAACTGCAGCTTCACCGTGTTGCTACCTAAAATAACCAAAGTGCCTGACCTGATCGTCAATTACGCGGAAAGCGGCGGTCTGTGTGACGTCGTCCGCGCCTTAACGTCGGACCGTTTCCTCTCGATCTGCTCGATCGTAAACGCAAAGACCAATGTCCAGCCAACGGTCACACTTGTGTCCAGCGTCAACATTACATTTCAAAATGATTTATCATCAGACCAACAGCCAACCAGTTAAATTCAACCCCACGCAGCATCAATTCCGCGTTCAAAAATCGGAAATAAAACCTTACCTTAGGGGTGTGAGCACAGGTGGTATTCGACATATTTAATGTAAATTCAGAGTTTGTCGGTTCAGATCGAGGAAAAGACGCGACAGCAGCCAAAGCTTGTGTCACGAGTAGATGTCTGTACGAGAAGCGCGTCCACTCAGCAGCCACTTTACACGAGCTCTGACAGAACAACTGGCGAAGAAAAAGCGCGCACCCGCTAAAACTCAGCGAGCGCCACGCCGCCTACAACGTCAGCGGGGCGGACCTCACTACGCAGTAGCTGTTGCACGCAAGAGTGGGTGGAGCTGCAGTGAAGTCGTCTTATGGCAGGTTTACACCAGCTGAACCAAGTTTAAACAGTTGACGAAGGGTGCAGTGTAAGAAGAGGCGGGGGTGGTGCTGGTGTGTGCGTGTGTGTGTGTGCGTGTGTGTGTGTGTGTGTGTGTAGGGAATTAAAATGCAACCAAAAGAAGTTCAAATGAAATACTAAGGAATTGATTTAGGACATCATAGTGGCTAAAAATTGCCAATGTAAGATACAAAATTACCAAACAGAGACAAAGAATGACGCCCATCAATCTTTACATCCATCATCTAGACCTGGTTCTTCCAGTTCAGGGTCACAGGGATCTGCTGGAGCCTATTTCAGCTCTCTGTAGGCGAAAGGGAGGCATACACCCTGGACAGGCAGCCAGTCTATCACAGGGCCATCAATAAATACATTTCAAATAAAATAATAACAATTTTAAAAAATGCATTGTTAGGTGTCGGGCCACGTAGAACGATGGGGTGAGTACTACGACCTCTAACCACAGGGCAAGTACAGCGTTTCCTGTTCTCAGGAAGAGGCATCTGCAAAAACGTAGTCCACAAACCGGTGGGTGATGTCATGGTGGTAGTGAAAGAAGTAAACAAGCTTTTTGAGAAACAATGTATTATAAACATGTAAGCGTCTACCTCTAACTCTTCCTTGTCATTGAAGAACAGAATTGAGCTACTTGTCTGAGGCACCTTAGCGGGGCAGATGCTTGCTGAATAAGTACTTTGATTTGAGCTAGGTTTGTTCATCTGCCCTTTACTCATCATGTCTGTTTAGAAGTCACTGCTTTTTGGCATTATGTCGTCTGTCTTCAGATTGCATGAGTCGCTCTGTTTCTGCTAACAGACTGCTGCCTTCACGTATTTCCTCCTCTAAGTATGCATATAAATCATGACAGCAAGCTTTCATGAGATCCACTGCAACAGTCATTTGACATCCATAAAGAAAGAACATCCAGATCAAACCCTCTGTGCTGCATATACGTCACTGCAGACAGACACACTCATTCATATGCCTTGATTAAATAGAGCTTAGCACTACTTCAGTACGTCAGTAATTAGATTAGATTATAAGAATCGCTTTAATACTAATGTGTCAGTCAGACTTTGTGTGTGCATGTGAATATCTATTTGGAAGCTAAGATGCCTTAAAATCAAACAAGCAGATTTAACATCACAAGAACTTTTAAGCATAATCATTTACTTAGGAGCACACTGACCTTTGTGTTGGAAACGACAGCGGTAACAATCACATTCAGGCTTCCAGTGAATGCAGATTAGATTTATCAAGACAAAGTAATCGCTTCACGACAGCTCTTGTGCTGGTATTTCTATCATAACATGTTGTGCTTTCATCCATGAAAGGATGGCATTCCTGACAAGGTGAAAGAAGGCATTGCTGGCTCATGCTCAAGAAAAAGTTGTTTGATGGAGACCTGCATCATATTACACCACCTCTATGGACAGACACCTTCATGCTTAGATAGCAGAGGGAACCACACAGCATAAAGGTCACATCACTTAAAGGATATATTTATCAAAACAGTTTACATAAGTCTAAAAAAGTGCATCACTGACACATGTATGTATATATTCCCAGGAATTGCAAAACACAAGCCACTGTCTGATGTTGATTACAAGTTTTGTTTTGATAAAAGATCCTTTGGGCCTCCAAGTTTTCAGGGGGAAAAATAGTATACTTTCCAGTGTAGTCATTTGATGAGCAGCACTACCATCTTAATTACTATGGAAGCAGAAAGGATGCAAATCCACAAACGAAATCAAGACAACAAGCGTGCACAAACATATATAAGTGTTCATGTGGTAAATTCACTACATCCTTGTAAAATGTATTATACAGCATCAATAAACTATCATAATCCTAATCTCCGTGTGTCCTGGAAGACATTAAATGAATCCTTGGAGCTTCATGTTATTGAATGTGTGTGTTGGTGTCAGTGTGCTGCCTTCATCTAATGCCGTCTCAAAGGACTCAGCCCCTATTTTGCTGACTCATGTTGTAATAAGCACTCCCTTATTCTACAGAGATTTGCTCAGTGAAGCTACACAAATATATTCTGACAGGGACACTATAAATATTTGAGGTATTTGGGTCCAGCAGTAACACGTGCTCAGGGCTGCTGTGTGGAAGAGGTTAGATAAAAGATGAAGGTTTAAGTCAAGAGTTTCTTGTTGGATACGTCAAAAGACTTTCAGTACTTTCATACAAATTAATAATCTCCCCTGTATTTTTTTCCACTTCTGTTTGTCTTGTACCTTTTGTTGAACTGGGTACAGAACAACTAAATCTTTTGATATTTTCAGAGTTTAACTGTGCAAACTTAGTGTTGTGGTGTTATCACTGCTTCCCTACTAAATAAGTTTTGAGTAGACAGAAGGATTAGATTAAGAAATGTAATGGGGATCTAAGAAGAAGAAGTGCAAAGGCTATTTTTAGTGCAGGGCACGTTTTGTCCTGTTTTAAGACCCACGATGTCAGAGATGTCACACTATTTATGCATTTTGAATCACCAGACCTCGGAGAATCTGAATTATTTATGCAGAATCCTTCTTGCAACGCTTGTTACCACAGATTTGCATGCACATCTGCACGTATAACATCTGCATGTTATTTCTTATTATAAAGGATTGTAACTCAGTGCCGGTGATAATCAACAACAACTCCAAAGAATATGTAAATGATTTTGAATATCTTTACATGGTACATGCATGCAAATGAACATAATTTGTAAAATCAGATCCTATGAATAAAGTGTCAAAAGTTACTGAAAAGCAGCAACATAAAATAGTAATATAAAAATAGTAAAATAAACAGAAAAGGCACTCTGAGGCATCCTTGACTATTATGTTACAAAACACCAAACTTGCCTCTTCGTGCCTTTAGTCACCATCACTGCTGGTGTCGTCTTGGCCTTTGCCCAAAGAACCCTACTGTTTTCAATGTGCCCATGGGATCTGCTGGAACCAGCTCTCCGTACGACTCCTGGTCAGTCTGAAGCTGGGTCTTGTCTGGGGTTTTCCCACAGCCAGTGCCAACCTTTGTATAAACCTCTCGTTGAGCTTCTTTTTAGTCCCACATCCTGGCTTTTCTTTAACAATTCTGGAACTCTGAAACGCCTCAATCGCATATATGACCTGTTCAAACAGAAATTTTAAGATGCTTTACAAACAACTTGTGGCTTTTGTATATGCTGTGTTTTTTTTAAACGTTTCTGATACTCAGGCAAGACTCTTTTCATTACCACCGTGAACAAGAAGGCAGATATAATCCTCGCCTTTAAGCAGTAAAACCACGATTCACTGATTAATTCAAATGATGTTCTGCTGGTTTTAAGCATGGAAGAGTCTTAATTAAATTTAATTTTGCTTGAAGTAAATAATCAGCTGTGGCAATAATTGTGTATGTAATGTATTTTGTGTTTGCATGTTTTTACGTTAAGTTTCTTTACACCTCTTATGGTTTTTAATGTCATGCACATTTCAGTGAAATTATTTCTGCATAAACAGACAACAGTGATATCAGCTGCAGTTGGACTGTGAGTTATAACTAACAACTTCAACATGACACTTGCACCTGCAACCATGCAGACATTTTTAAACTCACTGTTGTCATACATCCTTATCTTTTCTGCAGAGGAAGCCAGATCTTCCTTTAGTGTCCACTAAAGGAGGAGTTACGACAGAGTCTGTCTGTCTGTCTGTCTGTCTGTCTGTCTGTCTGTCTGTCTGTCTGTCTGTCTGTCTGTCTGTCTGTCTGTCTGTCTGTCTGTCCCATGGAAGGACACAAACCTTCACGTCTTTGTGTGGTACAAAAGAGTGTTGCTTTTCACAGCTTCCACCCTCCTTTGGTCTGCCAAGCACTTAGGAAATGGGTCAGTGTAGTGAGAGCAGAACACACACACACATACACACACACACATACATACACACACACACACACACACACACACACACACACACATAAACACACACACACACACACACACATAAACACATGCACACACACACACACACACACACACACACACACACACGCTGCAGCACACAGCTACATTTTGTTGCAATAAGAGCTCAGCTGCACATTGAGCTTCTGTCTTAACTAAGTCTTGCACCAATCTCTCTAAGGGACATGCTGTCTTGCTCTAAGTGTGTCAGGTGCTGAAAACAACAACAAGGGACAATGAGAACAAATTGGTTCTCATTGGTTCAATTTCTAATTAACGTTTGGAACACGACAGCATTCCTGCTGCATCTTAATACTCAATTAACAGTAAGATTTTTTAAAGTACAAAAGAGAGTGCTTCCTAGACATGTGGCAACGAACGTCTTAACAAAGCTTCTTAAAACCTGATTTATTATGTCGGGTTTATATTTATTATCATTATGTATTGCTCTCTGAGCTTCTGGGTTAGAACAGCAGCTGATCTGTCTCATCACCGACCTAAGATCATTTCCATCCATCCATCCAGTTTTTATACTTTTAATTCAGGGTCACAGGGCTCTGATGGAGTCTATCTCAGCCATGTTGAAAAGGGGGCCAGTCCATTGCAGGGCCCCTGATTTAAATTTATAAATGGACTCCATGCTTTTCGGGGCCATGAAAAGAACTTGTAGTGTACAGAGGGCTCCATGAGACTTACAGAATTCATTTTATTCTTCAAGACTGTCTGAAGTTAATCCAACTTCATTCATGCTCAAACAACTAGAAACGTTGAAAAGGTCTGGAAATAAATTTGTCTTGTAGCATGATGTAAGAAATTAAACCCAGAGCAGTGCTACTTCAAATGATCAATATATTGAATGATTATCATATCAGCATTTAATGATTGGCTATGATATTGTAATGCCTTTTCGACCTTTGGCAGCACAAGAATCCCACTTTTTCTCCTGCTCCTCTCTGGCCTGTACCTTTCTTCTCCTTGCTTTCATGTTTCTATTTCAGCCCAGCATCCTTCCTTTCTGTCCTTTTGAGTGATTAAGGCTGATGCGAGACGTGTTGACACGTTTTTCTTTCTGGTGAAGCATAAATAACACCTGTCGTCCTTTTTGTTATTTCTATCACAGCTAGTACTTTAATCTGATGATGTCTCGCGCTCACTTCTATTCTACGTTCCTCGTGGCTGTTGAAGCAGGATCTGCCCAGATGAACTCGTATAAGCTCACACATGTTACACAGAGCCAAGGGGAAGTGGTGTTTTGAGAGTTTCATGTAAAATGAAGACAAACAGAAAAAAAAAGGTCAAGATAAAGAACAGCAGCAAGCCCGAAGACAGTTCTTGAGAAGCAGAGGCAGCAAAAAAAAAAAGAAAGAAAAAGAAAATAAAACATCTTAAGGAGGATGGTTTCTTGCCTTTGTGTACATCAGACATTTCTCAGTTTTTTCTTTATTCCTCCACTAGTTGCAGCCATAAAACCTCCGGGAGGAAAAACCCAGACATCACATCCTCTTCTTGATCTAAAAACAGAAACTTTATTGTTAAGGATCCTGTTGATCATTTGCATGGCATGTTAATTAACATGCTGTGTAAATAATTATCTTTATTCAAGAAAAACATGTCTGAGCTTTCTTTTGTTATCAAAACTGTACACATATACATGAATAATTGTGTTTTCTTTATTTTTGTTTGCAATGAAAGTCCAACTGTATAAGATTTACTGTGATGTGTTGAATTTACCTTTGAGGAATCCAGCGTGTCCCTATCCTTCTTTGTCCTTGTGTTTAAGATTTTAATATCTGAACACATCTCCCCGTGGGAACAGTGGGGTGCTGGGAGAAATTTCCAGCCTTACCTACTAATTAGTCGTGTGCCAATGGGCAGCTCATCAGGGTGTACTTTCCAGAATGAGCTTGTTGGCAACATGCTCTCTTTGAAGTTTTGCACAATAATACATGTCAGGATACCGCTGAAGAGCATTATCATATCAGAATAAGTCAGTTTGGATATGCATTTATATTACAAACCTCTCTGTCGTCAATTTTAGAGCAGACATACTATAACCTGTTACCAAAACACTGGCACAAGTTCTGAATGTTTGTGACATCCTTTGGACAAACTACAAGCTCATTTTTCAATCATGCTGTAATAGTGTAATAGTGTAATGCAGCAATTAAAATTTTGTGGATATGTAATTCTGTTTGGGATGTATGGTAGACTGGACGTGAGTTAGAACAGACCTGTCACAATTTATGTCACCTTTCTTTTTTTTCTTTTACGTGGTCTGAGCATTGAGTAAGAGCCGACATGCAGAACTTGATTTTACACCTGCAGCTTGGCAAAAATAAGGTCACTGAGAAGGAGGAAAATGGCAATAATCCTTGGTCTTTTCACATATATTTCGACTGTCCTCCAAAGCTAAACTTCCCCAACAGCAGAGCTGCGACTGTTTCCTTTCTGAATTTGTTTATATCCTGCTTCAGTGCAGTGTGCTATTTTAATATGGTCTCACAAACAGGATGTTTTCTTTGCTGCTGGCATGTGCCAAACGGCAGCTGGTGCAGAAGCGTGCCCTTTTCGTATGGCTGTCGCATCCACGTGAAGCAAAACACTTATGTTATATTAACAAAAAAGCAAATGTTTATCAAATTGGAATTTATACTAATTGGACAATGTGGCTTGAAGTGTGAACATAGCGTCTGATCTGACAGTCATGTCAGACATATACATTCATGTACTTGTGCAAAGAAAAGTAGACTTTTTCAGTTTTTATGTTACCTTTAATTAACATTTACATGTGTTTGATTTATCACTCTTGAGTCCTTAAAAATGTGTACATAAAAACCTATGGGTTGAAGAGAAAGCCAGAGACTAGTCTGATCCTGTGGGCCAAACACAGTTTGAACTTGGATGACGACAGAGGACCCATTCAGGAAACAGAATCTGGACTGCGCTTCATCTACAGTTAATCATTGTTCTGTTCGCACTTAGAGTTGTGTAAAGCGGACTTTCCACCGTTAAAATAAGCAGGTCAAACCCCGATAAGTGGGGCTTAAAGCAGATCTCCTGGGATTCTCTGTTTGACTTGTTGTGTAGAAGGTTAACCTTAAAACACAAATGTATTCAAACCTTAGATAAGATTTTAGGTCACACATGAATAAACAGACCATCAGACACGTGTTGCAAGGACAAGCATGTGAGGAAATACTCTTAAAGTCCAGCAGAAAGGCTGCCCCCATGCACGTACACACACACACACACACACACACACACACACACACAAACAGGGTAACTTCTGGCTATGATTAACACTCTTTGAACAGTTTAAACTTTAACCAAAAAGTGGTCTTACGTCATTTTGATTTCAGTCACATTCATTCATTCAAGCCAAGGTCACCTACAACTCTCCCAATAGCAACAGCAGTACTAGAACTTTATTATTTTATGTTAGATTATTAAAGTACTAAAAGCTCTGGCACCGTTGCCTGAATTGCATTGCAATCTACTTTGTAGTCCACAAGACCAAATAAAAGTCTTGTTGCGTTAGAAATCCACCCTTATTTGTGTTAACATTTCATATTGTCTTCTGACAAAATGCATACAAGTTAAAACACTGTTATTCCATTTAAATAGTGAGAGTTTTAGAATAAACAGATATGCACAAGAACAATTTATTTGGTTTCTACAACTTTCATGTCTTCAACTTGGTTCTAGGATTTAATCAAGTAACAGAATTGTTGAGCTACAAAAAGAGAATTGGTTGTGTAGAAATACGTGTAATTTGCTTTTTATTGTATTGTAGAATATGTTTTTTTTATAGCAGTCACAGTTTTCGAATGTGTTTTATTGTGTTCTGTGTTTAAATTTCTATTCATCAGTCAAACTGTTACAGCAAGGGCTTTTCAGTGGTCCTTCTCATCGTCTTTGTCAGTGTTGGTTTAGTTAAATGGGAGATTAACGGAGCAGACAGAAACCCAACTGAGAATCCTTGTAATGCGGAAGGCCATGACATTTACAGTGTAGACTAGAAAAGTGCAAATTAGTCTTTGAGAGAAACTGTAGTGCCAGTGCAAGGATTTGCTATTATCTGTCAGTAATGTGTCATCACAAAAAGGAGAGAAATTAGCATTGTGAGACCTCTATCATGCAAGACTATCCATTAAGCTGGAACTGTGATTTAGTTTTCTGCACTGAATATGTGTAATTAACTGCAGCTGCAGGACTTATATTTCCTGTTTAGAATAAACAGTCACAAGCATCACAGATCACATGCCTGCGTTCTCTTCAGGCATGTGACGAGAGCGCGCTTATCTTGTGGGAAAGTGTCTTGTGTTGTGTAGTCAAGCAGCTTCTGTTTTATCACCTTTGTAAGAGATTTCTTTTGTTATGGCACCATAGCAGATGTCATCAGGCCTTATTCTGCTGTAGCACACCACAATATTTACCTCATGTTTAAGTCCATAGTCCATCCCAGAGGTTGTTGTGTTGCTTCTCTTTCTTGTGCTGGAAATTAAACTTTATTATTTAACATAAGTATGCATATAGCATAGAAAATAATTCGTTTAATACATAATGATCATGTAACCAAATATATTTTCCATTTGAAATTATAAGTAGATTTATTGTCCAGTGTTTTGTTTTCAAATGCCAAAAACAATAATTACTTTTGTAAAAGACAATGCAAATGTATCCAGTATGTAAATATTAATATGATTTATGCAGTTAATTAAATCCAAAGAATGGACATCACGAGCATTTATATTCCTGCAGATATATTTTGAAAGATTATGTCTTCTGTGTAAGTGAGTACATTCAAAAGTGTGAAACAATTTTGTTTAAAACCAGCAATCAAGTCAGAGTTTATGAGGGAAAACTAAACTGGTTTACATAAGCACATTAATAAACCACAACAGTGAGATGGGAGCATGAAAGGCTACGTATGATTAATTGCATCTAATTATTAAGTTGCTTTAGAAGAAGAGTCTTCTTCCAAAATGTTCCGTATTGTGATTCAGTTATATGCTCATTTTTCCTCAAAGTCACATTCCATTAGTGATGAATTTCCTCGGTTTTGTTCATGTTTTATATATAAATATTTGCTGGTCTTTATTGGTTTTGCTTCATTGCTCCTGTTCTGTACATAATTGGTAAGACTTCAATTTCCCATTTGATTAGGAAACAGTTGTTTTACTTTAACACCTGGGGTGATTTGCCAATTCTCTTCTCTTGTAATTAGGTTCATGTCGAAGTCTGCGCATAGATACTACCACTTCTCTTTTTCTCCGTCACTGTTAAGGTTTTTGTTTTGGTTGCTGTGTTCACTCTTTTTTTTACCACATCTGTTTTGCAAACCAATTTGAACTTTGTATTCTAAGTTTGTTGGATTAAAATGCAGTCCTTTTTGTTTATTTATGACAGTTCTGTATACGTGACTAATTTGAGTCCTTCAGCCATTCACCCCGGCAGCGAAGTGTTGATATTTTAACCCAGATCCTGTGTTTTGGCCAAAAACAGTTACTGACTTCTATGAATCCTGTCTTTGGCCTTCCTGGCACCGTCACCCAGATGACGTCATGCTAAATAAAGAAAAAAACACTGAGAGCATCACGACAGGTTGGTCAGATGGGATGGCGGGAGTCTTTAAGCTGGCAGGAATAATAAAATAGTATTTGTTTCTTCATTCTGAACTGTTGGTTTAACACACTCTGGCATTTTTTGAATAAGAAATCAAAGTAGAGTTGTTGTTTTTTTTATACATTTCACTTTTATATTTTTCATATTTCACTTTTTAACCTCTGACTCCAAGTTGATAATGCCAATGATGATTGCAGGCCGCAGAATCCATTATCCTCCATGGCAATAGAAGTGCAAGCAAGGTGTTCCCACCACCTAACCCCATAAAATATAGATTTATGTTGACTGTGTGGGAGCAAGCAGAGATAGAAGATCAAAATTCGTGAATGAAATAACATTGTACGATAACAGTAAACAGTTCTCAGGTCTATACCGTTGGAATGTTGCGTTGGTAACATATCAGGTTCAGCAGTAGTTTAACCACCCAGACCATTACACATGCCACCACATATGAATACACACATTTCAGAAATGAGTCATTCCCTTTCATTTAGTCTCAAAGTCCATGAGCAATCTATAGTTAGAGCACAGTTCATCACTGCTTTGCGCTATCTTCACTTTGTATATCAATGCACGTACATCTTCATTTAGGAAAGCAGCTAAACAAGGCCAGTCATAGGTCATCTTTTTCACCATGATGTTTAGCATCCACACAGTCACACCCACCTGCATACAGGACCCACCTTCTCTCTCACATGCAGCTGCACAGTTTGGTTATGAAAACACAGAGTGACCTTGTTGATACTTCTCTCCTGAAATATAAATTTGCTCACAGGCTTTCATAGCTGTGTTACCATGGTGAAGTGCATTAGTAATCTGAATCCTGTCCATGTGAGTTTCTTTGGTACCACTATGGAAGACAAGGTTGGAATATGAATTTGTCTTTCAGATTCAGCACGCTGTGGTGAAGTGTATGGGACTGCATTGTTTTTATATGTGTGCTTGTCAGAAGCTTGTTTGGGAACTTGAATTTAAGAATGACTGTGAGGGGTTTTTTTCTTCTCCCAAACAAACTCTATACATAGTAATGCAAGAACAATTAGCCATAATTTGATGAGAAATTGCAGAAAAATGTCCAATAATTATATATATATATATATATATATATATATATATATATATATATATATATATATATATATATATATATATATATATATATATATATATATATATATATATATATATACTAGTGTATCACACTAAAAGCAATTTTTGAATGAAAAGAAAAGTTGGCACTTCTTCATTCATTCATTCATTCATTTATCTCTAAAATCATTTTCAAGGTCATAAATGTCTGATGAAATAGATGACCGATGACTGGTGCAGTGACCACAAACGCCACTGCACAACAACTGCTGGTCTATCACAGTTATGAGAATATTTACACATTATTTCTAACATATAGTTGAAATGTTGTTGCATTAGTAACAATAATATCAATTATTTAACAAAAAAAAAGTTTCCAATTGCAGCAGGAATAGAAGTGCGACGTTGAGTCAGACCAGTACATGAGGTCAATAAAACCCAAGCTACCACGTCCACCGTCACCGTCAACCCGTCCATCACTTACTCTTCATCGGATGTTAACAAGCTGTAAGAAAATAGCTAGGTTTGTATTAATGATAAACTGTTTTGGAGCTTTTGTACGAGTGTTGAGGCTTCATACTAGTTTCAAATTAACTTGATAGATTTTTTTTTATTTTTCTTTTGTTTATTTTACAGTTTTCAAAGGAGATGTTATCATTAACAACAACCTAGAAGTAATGTTTTCTACTGGGAAGACTATGAGTTGTTAAGTTAATTTTAAAACCTAAGTCAAGCTCTGTAAAGCAGAGCAGAAACCGGGCACTGCTTAGTTAGTGCAGTTAGGTAATAAAGTAGCCTATGTTTTGTTTTTTTTATGTAGAAATTACAGGCGCTGATACAAGCTGTCGGCCTAAAGGCTTCTATATACTGTATAATCCCTACACTTGTACAAGATCGTTACATCTAACACTGTACAACTTGTATCTGCATAATCAATACTATAATGTCAAAAATGGTGTGTGTGGACTGTACACGATGAAACCTCCTGAATCGTTGGCTACAAGGGATGTGGTGTAGCGTCACCATGCGCTGAGAGTGAATGAGCAAAACTAGAAACTGAATCAGCAGTCCTTAGTAGAGCTTTTTTCTATGCCAAAGAAAATGTGAAAAACGAAGTGTCAAAGGGGGAGAGTGGTCCCGATCATGGTTGGGGAAAAGTCAGTGGCAAATAGCTTTTTCTTGATTTTAAACAGCTTATCGGTAAACAAAGTCACATGATTTTGTCACTGTAAGAAAGTTTATCTCTTTGGTTCCAGACAGCAGAGCAGCCAATTTGGAGCTTCAAGCAATGTTGCCAAAATTCTTTCATAACAGTCATCTTTCATCTCTGACAACCCCAAATAGTGCGGTGTACACTGGGTATACGTGAGTTTGAGCGCTCATGACATGTTACACATTTAGCTGAGGTACATTAAGCTCTAAGTGGCGTAGCTGCGGATGTAAATGGATGAAAATAGAAACGCTGAAAAACCATGTTTCATGAAAATTGAAAGACTATTTTAACTATTTACTAGTTTTAAGAATTCTAGAAAGAAAGAAATTCTTACCCCATTGATAGGGGGTGTTTTTGTTTAAAATAAGACCGTTTTGACCAGATATGTGGAGTATTAGGCTTATCTTTTGGGAGGCTGTTTTTGCAGTGAATAACTGTGCGAGGCCTGTTTTAATGATCGCTGAGTAAACTGTTAGATATTCTCAGCCTCATGCTGAGTGCACCATTAGCAGTTCTGGTCGTCATTACCAGTTTGGCCTGTAGAAAATGAGCTACAGTGTAAAATCAGGGTTTTGCTACAATAAGCATCATGTTTTTGCCTTGCCAAGCCAAGGTTCACATCACTCTTATTTTTCTAATATTATTAAAAACAACACAGCATTTTTTTTTAATGGTTTAAAGTGTTAGGTTCTGTTGACACAACGTTGTGTAATTTGGCATAATCTTCTTCTTCTTCTTGAAAACCAGTCAATGTTTCAGACACGTAGAGCTGAATTAATCTGAGCAAAAATCTTGATGGCATCATGTTTCCCTATTTTTTTTAAAATGATCACTTCTTTAAATGAAGATAATTTGTAGAGTCATAGTCTACCCAAAGACTTTCAAGTCCAACTAAAGAATACAGTGTTTAAAGGGTTCCTGGACGGGACTTTAAGATGGATTGATCTGAATTTAAAAATAAAAAACAAACATGTAGTGTGGCAAATCACAGCATGGACACTGCATCTGTGGGCTGAAAGGTTTAGGGAATATATGACTTGTTACACGCACAAGCATATATACGTAAATTAGTTAGACCTATTTTGAAAGGTACTATTAATGCTGATCAATAAATCATGGTTTCATAATATATTATATATTATTATATATATTATATGTAATATAATAAACATATTTAGTCATCCGGGCCATGTTAATCACAGGAAACACCATTTTAAATTCAGCAAGACATTACCAATAACGCCCTGCTTGTATTACACCAGAATAGTAGTACATCAAGTATGTATACTAGTTTGTAATACCTGTGTAAGTGGTGCACGAGTATCGTGCCAGTGTATTTATTAATTTGAAGAATCTGGGTTATGAACTGCCTGCAGTCCAGACCTGAGACTGTCACACAAACCTTCATAGTGACGCTAAAGAACGAAACGTGCAGCGTGGCAGTAAACAGCTTTTTTGAAAAGTGGTGTCAGCGTCAAATTCAAAAGGATCATATATTGCTGTGAGAAGTCTAATAGTTCTAAGGTTCAACATTCAACTGCTATCTGTTTCTGTTTTCAGCTCTAACTCAGTTACCGTCAGGAGTTTGTGGTCAGACTTTTCATTGCTGGAGCCGTTTTATCATATTTGTGTTCAATAAACAAAAGCAAGTGTTTTACAACCATACTCTCACAGTTGGAGAGATAAACATCCACATGTTAACTTCCTCAAGGACATGGGAAGTGAGACTTGGTGATGAAACCTGGCTATTTTTTGACAGAAGCTTCCTTATGTGCAGGAACGTTTTGAAAAAAAAAAAAAGTCCTTCACAAAAACACGTCGGCCCAACACACGCAATTATGCTTTATTTTTACGCTAAAGTGGGCTGCAAGTCTTCTTCTCACAAGATGTGCTGTGGACATAGCCAAAGCTCCTTTCGAGGTTTAGGGTCACAGAAATGCTTTGAGAAAAGTTTTGCATGGGAAGAGATAACGTCCCCTTTCTCATAATATTATGCACTTACTGGGTTGAACTGATGGGGGGCTTTTAAATACAGGTGCACGGCTTTGTATACAAAAAAAGCAAAATACTGATTCACAGCCATCCACAATGATAACTACATATAGTTTATCTTTATGGCCTTAATGTGGTTTTTTTCCCATCTCAGTCTCTCTCAAAGCTGTGGGATTCTTTTCTTGAACTTAAGTTCCCTCTCCATTTCCATCATCCCTTCAACAATCCCAATGTCCTTGTATCATTACGTTGCTCAGGAAACATCAACTTAGTTTTGTCCCACTTTATAAATCAATGACCTCTACAGAAACTTCACATTTACACTCAAATTACAAAATGAATTGAGGAACTGCTTTTTTTTCTTGCACTTTTCTTTGTAATCTTGCCGGCTGTGCACTGGCTGACTGGCAGGCAAACTGAAGTCAGATACCAATGTTAAACGTGCCCATTTTCCCAGAGGAGCAAAGCAAGGAAGTTGTAATGTCAGGACTTTTATATCACACAAGTCATAAGACTGTAGGTCCTGTGTGTACATTGACTGTCTCATTAGCATTTAACAAAGGACAGTTTCACATTCAGAACTGGACTTGTGTTCAGTTCTGCTGTAAATGATTACTGTGTGATATTTCTGAGAATCCCCTGCAGGGACCGGCTAACTTGAGTTCCTTTAGGTCTGTTAAAGGTTGTTAAAAAAATCTTATCTATCTTATGAACCTTATTTATGTGCAGTTGAATTTGTTTTGACCTACATTATGATTACAATCAAAAAGTGGACGACATCTTTGAATAAGATAATGTTTCCTTTGATGTTGGGAGTCAAAATCTGATTTTTAAAACTTAAATTTATTGTTCACCAAACAATTACACTACCACAAGAAGACACAAAGCAGTTTCAAAGAGATTCAAAATGACTCTGCACGACTGCATTAACCACAAAATTAAGGATAAGAAGGTAGGAAATAAACCTAGAACATTTATAAAGACAAACAAAAACCAGAAAATGACGTAAACCAACAAACACATGCAAAATGAATACAAATAGTTATGTAAATCGTGTGCAGAGACTAAGGAGGACAGTACACAAACAGGATGGAAATCAATCCAAGAAATGCAGAACCAACTAAAAAGATATTGGGAAAGAAAATGAGCACAGAAAATTGCAAAATAATTTCCAGCACATATAAAAATGATTGCTATGATACATAAATGAGCTGCACGGAGATACAAAAGGATAATTATATGATACAATTAGAAGCAAAACAACGACAAAGATGTGTATCAACCACAAAGTCACCTAAAACCACCAAAAAAAGCAAAGCAATGCAGAGAGACATTCCCACTGAAGCAAATGGATGCTGAAGGATGTAAAACAATCGCTAAAAGTCAGAATGACAACGAAAAGACAAAAATGAGCAAAATAAACACACATCCAAAATGATGCAATGAGCAAAATTCAAACAAAATGAAAACCATTTTTTGGTTGTTTTGTTTTATTGTTGCTGCTGTTTTGAGCATCAACTAACCAGTAAATCAGCTACAGTTACTTGAGAGTGAAATAAATATACCCAGAAAGCTGCATACACACTATCAAGTTGAGTTGTTGTGCTCAGAGACTTTTGTGGCTTATTCTTGGGCTTGTTAAATGACTTAATTCTGCAACTGCTTTCCTTTTTTGCAGCAGTCTGGAGCTGTGGCCTAGACGGCCAGGTGACCGCGGAAGTACGCGGATGCACAGGTGAGCCAGCAGCAGAGCCAGCAGCTCATAAGCTGTAAACCATGAAAAACATCCAGCTTGCTGTGCCTCACCCTTGTTTGCTGTTGTTCTTTCACTTCATGACAAGCCCACATGCCCACATGGACGCTCACACACGTACGCAGTCTGTTCTCGCACACTCTGTGCTCCCGTCCTGTGAAAAACAAAGCCTGAATGAGACCTTACTTATGTGATCAGCATTAACAGTGGGTTTCTTTTGAGGGGAGGAATGTGCACACCAAATAGCACCGTAGTGCCAAATGGGGACAGCAAGAACAAGGAAATGAGGCAGCCAGGCAGCGGTCTTCATAGATCTGAATCTGGAGGGAACGAGCTTCTCCTCTTGGCAGCTGTCTTTTCCATTTTCACCTGACTTCAGCACATGAAGATGGCAAAATGTGGAATGCCTTAAAATGCCGGATGTCCTAAACTTCGATGACTCAGATCTGCTGTAATTTGAGCTGCAGCTCTTCTGAGAGTTTAACATTTCAGCTGAGTTAGACTCTGACTATAGCATGTCATTCATCCTGCTCCGTTGTTTTCAGAATAGAAATTATTTACCGCGAATTACAGACAGAAATAACCGCAGGAAGCAGAAAAGAAATATTGCTATCACTGCGCGTGTGTGTTGCTGGTGTGAGTGGATGAAAGCGACAGTAAAGGAATGAGGACAATTGTTTGTGAACACAAATGATGGTATTCATGTGGTTACGCATGTTTATACTGTACAGTTTTCATCTATAAAAGGGAGAGACCCAGAGTGGGAAAAAGAGATAAAAAGAAAGAATGGCGATGATTACAAAAGGTGCGTGGGTGTGTGTGTGAGTAAAACCAGTGAGCTTCACTGGCCAAATGACTTGTTTTCCCCACAAAAGCTGGACTTCAGTGAGATGAGGGGCTGTAATCCCGGGGATTAGATTGGTTGGGCAACGCAGCCCCAGACCCCGGGGCAGGCTTTCTAGTTGACTTATTGGAAGCATGGAGGCATGTGTCATGCAGAGCTGGTTTGGGAGGCAGATGGGCTGATATTTATGTGCTGCAGTCACGCTTGTTCGGTGAGCTGCAGTCAGCAGCCAATAATTTGTACTTTTTTTAAAACTATGGACAACTACAACACAGACAGAAAAAAAAATCAACACAAAGAAAGAAAGAAGACCTCTCCGAGGGCTTTAGCTGCCTCATCAAAAGGATAACAGAGAAAGGATTCTGGCCACAAACACATACAAAACTGTTCCCACACAACAGCGCACTCCCCATCTTTAGCAACTTCATGTCAGTTCTCCTCTGCATTTTTGAGAACGACTGACAAAGAGTAATAGCAGGAATGTCGAAATGACACTATGACTCACTGCCACAGGATGTTCTGGCAGGAGAAAAGTACATAGTGTGAAACTTTAATGTGGCTCAACTGTTATTCTCTCCAGTCATTGCATTGGATCCCTGTTAGCTGTGTTTGTGCACTGGTCATCACAGTAAACAAAAAAAAACCAGACCAACAAAAATGTATAGAAATACACTTACCAGCCCCTTTTATTCGCTACACCTGCTATACCTAATAACGTGGTGGGAGAATGTGCTGTTCGGTTGCTGAAAGCTGCATGCTCGTTGAAAAAAGACAGACACAAAGTTTTTCTTCCAACTCAGCTTATACACGGACCGTTGTGTTCGTTCGGCTGACAACCCCACAGGAAAGATCAAGAATGTACATCGAGCTTTTCTACTGACAAAATGCAAATATGTAGATAAATGATTACAATATAATTGGCTAAACTGATGGAGAGGAGCCATGGTTGAGACTCGGCCCCCCCGTCGTTGGAGCCTTGATTGGTCCCAATCACTCTGCTCTTATCGCCTTCTTTCGCTCCCCAGACATCGGGGATTTGGCCTTGTAGTCATGTTACCACTCCTGGTTGTCTCCCCTTCGATGCTGTTTTCTCAAGATAATGGATCTACTTCAGGTGATTAAGAATTAACATACGTAAGCATGTGTGAATGATACAGAATTTGCCTGCACAGGAATGTGAACAAGGTCACAAATTCCAACTGATGTTTAGCCCTTTCTAATCTATGTTTTAGTTCTCTGTACCTCCTGCAAAAGATAAAATACATTCCTAACAAAAATAAATCCTAAAATAAGTGGTGTCCTATTTTTGTCAAAGCATAGATCAATTCAATATTCCCTTTACCATCTGCTTCACTCCACATGTTCAAATCTATCATTTCTCATTCTTAGTCGATGAAGGAAAATCCTCCAAACCTGTTTTTGAAGCTTTGAAGGCAAGATTAGGACACAAGAACACACTTTAATTCACAAATGTAAAACAACAGGCTACATGTGTTATTGTGCTTTTTCCTTTCAATACTTACTGCATTTTCTGAAAACTGGGTGATGCTAGTCTAACATCAGTTTACAGAAGCTGTGTCTGGATTTCTGTTGGGATTGTAAAACATTTAAACGCTGAGGCAGCAGGGATATCTGGTTTTGTCTGGTTCACTGGGTCTCTGCAGCAATAACCACAGGCCTGTGTGGCACTGCCAAGCCACCAAATCTAGCCAGAACCCTAAACAAGTTCCCAAAAGCATGATGTTGCATTTGGATACAAAAATAAATACATAATTAAGATATTTTACAAGCAGTTGTGCAGGTTTTTCCATTTGCACCTGCACAAACAGGCAGGAGGAGGGAAAGTCTCCGTTCTGACGGTCAACTGTAGTTTTGTTTTTTGTTTTTTTTGAGGCACCTTCGTATGTTACGTAAAGAAAGACACGTCTCAGTAATATCACATAGACCCCCCTTAAAGAAAAAGAAAGAGCTTGGACATGATTGTGCTCTGAGATGTAGAAAGATTTGGACAATGAGACACAAGATCCAAGCTTCCAGCTAAGTAAATAACTGATTCTTTGTGTTTAGATTAGAGCTGTGTTTGGTTTGGCAGCTCCCGTGAAACAGTGGCCCGTGTTGCTGTTTTCAAAACTGTCCTGTACCACTCTTACACCTTTAGAGTCACAAGGTCGCCTCAAATCGAAGTCTGCATGCTGTGATATGGAAAGACGTGTTCCAGGTTCAGCTGAACTCAGTACTCTGCTCTGCTGCTCTCTTGCTGACAATAAATCCATTTACTTTACCGAATAAAAACTTGGGATTTACTCTACAAAAAATTACTGAAACAGAGATTCCTTATTTTTGAGAAGCTTCTTCACTGGTTCATTAACAGCAGATATATACCACTCATATACCTGATCTTTTGCTGCGTTTATCACTGAATTTTTTCAGGAAATCAAGACTGTTGATTCACTGTGTGGCAACATGTTTTCTTCTCCAAACTGGTTTGAGATGAGTCAAATCATATTGGTACATGGTTCACATAGTAGAAAAGATGTGAAGTGAGTATGTGAGAATGTGTCAACATTTCCCCTGTTCTCTTCTCACGGCGTCAAAAGGATTTGCCTATAACTCCTGTTGTTTCAGTCTGTAAAAGCCGAGGTTTATTTATGTTGAGAAACATGCTGCATAATCACTGTCTTGTTTGATTTGCCATGGTGCATTTTCAAGAAGCTTTGGCTTTCTTATTTGTTTGCCATGCAAAATCCTCGTCAGCTGACGAGCTCAGCCCTCATCACTTGAGCAAGTTTTGGTTAGTGAGGTCCGTGCACCTATTTGAATGTTTCCATTTAACTTTCCATTCCCATCTGTCAGTGAAGGTCTGATTAAATTGCCTTAGAAAAAAGCCAGAACCTAATCTTATTTTACTCTCTTGTACAAAGTTGTGTATTTTGAACTATTCAGGGCTATAATCTATATTAAATCACGGTGCTTCACCGGTTCTTCGGTTCTTCATATGGTCCCTTAGCCTTCTAAGCTCTCATGCCAATTTATCTTTTATGTTCTCAAACGAGCAACATGACACGCCAGTGGCAAACGAGCTCCCCCTAGTGTCCAAATGTTTCGTGGACTCCTGAATGGACAGCTACTGATGCATCTTATATTTCAAACAACTCTTATTCTGATTAATTAGGGTTACTTACAAATTAAATAAATAAACCTTCTTTAAGCCTGGGACTTAAAGAATGACTGTTTTACTTACAAAAAAAAAAGCACAAGGAGCAATCATACACACAAAAGTTGAAATACCACATATTGTATCTGTATTCAACATATACTCTCATATTTCATATGTCTTATCTGATTGAGGCCAAACTTTAAAAATGTTTGGAACAATCTGTGCCTTATTGTTATGACCACTCAAATAAATAAATAAAAACATTGCTTTAGATGGTTACTTAAAGAGACCTGTAGGCCACAGCGTGCAACTCCAACGGTTTTCTCCTTTTCAAGACTCCTTTCTACCTTCTGTGAACTGTTGAATGCCAGGCGGTCAAGGATAAGTTGACTGCAGGATTGCTCACAGTTCAAGGAGAAATTGCATTTGAGTTTCTTAACATAAACTTGTCAGGCAGAATGATTTAGAAAACATATATCTGAAATCAATCTGTATGTTTGATCATCATTTGAATCTGGATTAAAACTGGGTTTCAGAATGCAGCTCTGCTAGTAGAGTAATGCTCATGTGGTATTTGTGTTTTCAACCAGTTTCATTTGACTTTTGAACAGCAGACGATAAAAGAGAAACTGAAACACTCGCGTAAAAAGGTCTCACACAGAAGCACACAGGGTGTCAGCAAATGCTTGAAAAGTAGCAACTCAGCTCTCAGGCCGTTTGTGTTTCTCTTTTATGGCTGAATTCTGGGACTTTAGACTCTTTCCTGTCCTCTCACCCTTCATGAGTCTGGTTCTGCTGCAGGTTTCTTGTTGTTAATTGGGAGTTGTTCCTCTCTCCACCATCACCTCGTGCATGAGATTGCACTGAAATATAATGTTTACGTTCCTCTGCTAGGCTGTTTTTTTCTGAAATGGTAAAAAAATTGTTTTGAATGTGACTCAGTTGAAGTGAATTTAATTAAGAATGTATAACAGCAAATTTAATTTAAATGTTTTTTTTGCGAAGTTGCACTATACAAATATACTGAATTAAAATGGACCTAAATGGAATCTGAGGCGCCATAAGATTATGAAAAAGGGAAGAAGCTTTCAATTTACAATCATGACTTTTTTCTTAATTTTTTTTTTTACATATATTTTAACGACATCTAGGATTACATTTTTTTAATTCAATTTCTTGCACGGGGCAGCACGGTGGCTTAGTGGTTAGCACTGTTGCCTCACAGCAAGAAGGTTCCCGGTTCAATTCCCGGCCCGGTGGGTCTTTCTGTGTGGAGTTTGCATGTTCTCCCCGTGCTTGCGTGGGTTTCCTCCGGGTACTCCGGCTTCCTCCCACAGTCCAAAAAACATGCATGTAAGTTAATTGATCTTTCTAAATTCTCCCTAGGTGTGAATGTGAGTGTGAATGGTTGTTTGTATGTGGCCCTGGATAGACTGGCGACCTGTCCAGGGTGTACCCCTGCCTTTCGCCTGATATGCGTCGGGATAGGCTCCGACAGACCCCCGTGACCCGGAAACGGATAAAGCGGGTATAGATAATGGATGGATGGAATTTCTTGCACGAACTTTTGAACGGTGTGGCATTGTTCCAGGCAGTCAGGTGTGATACCAGTTTACAACCGTTAGATGGCAGTAGAGGTGTATATTAAAAAATCTAATTAATAATTGGCCTCTAGTTGGCTCGGAGATAGAAGAAAAAAAAAACAAGCAGCCTACACCTATACAGTCAGTCCATCAAACGTTATGCACTCGTGATTGTATATGTTGAAAGAAAAAACATGCCCAAACGCGTTGTCTTTTACTGCTCAGAGCACGAACATGGCTGAAATAAAGCAAGCCGCGCACCGAGTGCCGCAGGTCATCCAAAAACATCTCGTCCAATGGGAAGCGGCTGGGCCTTGGAGACGTGTTGGCCAGCTGAGAGGTGGTCTTTGTATGACAGAGCTGAACAAGGGCTTCTGACTCTGCAGATCCAAGACAACTGGCATTTCCACAGCTGCAGGGATCAGAAGTTCAGCTGACAGCGAAACAAAAGAGGAGCGCAGAGGGAGCCGTATTTCCCCACTCTTGTTCGGCTGATGCTGCGCACTTCATAAATTGTTCTGATGACTTTGGGCTCGAATCGAGAAGCATCCTGAGGTTCCCACAGGCGAGAGCGAAATATCCCAGATCTCTGTCCGAGAAGACTCCTGGATCCGAAATGGGCTCCGGGCTGGTGTGGCTGTCGCTCGTCCTGTCAGCGGCGATCTCCGCGGGACAAGACGCGGGCGCCCACGCGACAAACGAGGACATCCCAGAGGGCGCGTCCACGCTGGCGTTCGTGTTCGATGTGACCGGTTCCATGTACGACGACCTGGTCCAGGTGATCGAGGGTGCGTCCAAGATTTTGGAAACATCCCTGAGCAGACCGCAGAGACCTTTGTACAACTTTGCCCTGGTGCCCTTCCACGACCCAGGTAACGCAATTAACAGACTCGGAGTCAAACTCGAGAAGTCATCATGTACCCCCCCCCCCCCCCCCCTTTTTTTATCTACAAAAATGTAAATGTGCTTTGTATTTATTTGAAGTTTACTCTTGGTAGTGCAAAGAAAGGCGAATGAAAAGGTGGTGAATGTGTTAGTTTGTTCACAATCCACCCTCTGAGAACCCTAAAGTCCCTCACACCTCCTGAGGAGGGACCGTGGGGATTTAGTTTCTGCACACAGATGTTCAGCCTGACCATCACTATCATTAGCGTTCCAGCAGAGCTGCTGTGTGGCTCAAAGTTTGCGATGCAGTTTGATTATTATCATCACTCTTGGGTGCTATCTCATTCTAAACAGTAATGTCTAGACAATAAATCATCAGCCACTTAACGCTCAATCTGGCGTGCAGGTCCGAATTGCTGACACAGTCACAAAAGACTAAATAATTGATTTTATGGTGTAATCCAGGAGGGGTCCACCTGAAAAAACACTCACTGACAAAAGTAAGAGGGCCTGCTGCAGAGTTTAGTGGAATTGCTGACACACAATCACATAAGAGTAAAGAAATGATCGTTAAGCAGAGAGGAAACTAAAATATTAGTAGATTTTATGACAGTCAGCAGAGAGGCAGTTATGTCTATGAATTACAACTTGTGGTATAAGCGTTGAACTTGCTGTGATGGAAATGTTCAGTCAGTCTGTGAGGTCATTAAGAGTCCACTCAGGTCAGGCCAGTGTTGTGTCGGTGCAGTTTGGGTTTAGCTGTGGTACACAGCTGCAGCGATGTTGGTTCAGGACTGCACGTTATTTTGATTAAAGAGCACCAAACTCTTCGGTAAAACTGCTGTACTGCCGACTCTCTCTGTCACTCCTGCTTTGAAACTTGGGATGTACATTTTGACCCTTTTGCATGCAAAAGATAATTAAATAGTTCACTAATTTGAGCCATATTGCCAAGTCTTTATTTTAGAGCGCTATTATATTATTTCAGTCTTATTCAGGTATTGCAGTCACCTGGACCGGTTAGATTGTGTTTCCACAGAGGTATTAGTTACTTCTTTTCACAACACTTCTATCTGCATTTAGGGTTTATATTACCTGCCACTCATTTCAGCAATTTGTTGCCATAGTTTTGTGGGGAAAAAAGTGCGTTGACTCATGACCACCAGTGTGTGGCTTCTTCCTTACAGCTTCATGAGCTTTATGAATAGAATATTTTTAGTCACAAAATAAACTCATAATTTGCAGAGACAACAAGATTTGAGGAATCTGAAAAAGAAGAAGAAGAAGCAGAGAAATGAATAGACAGCGATGATTGGTGTGGCGGAGACAAATTCCTAATCCAGATGTTTTTTCTCTGCTGAGCTTCAGCGTGTCACAGATTCTTTCTGAAGTACATTTCCCTTATCATCCATTCAATCTGAACGTTTTTTGCCTATACTAATAATTATATCCAAGCGAGCATTATGCTCAGTCTACAAAAGTGTAATAAAAGAGGAATTCATTCTTTAGTGCCTCATGGGGGCAAACTAAATCTTTGATGACTAGCAGATGATGGAAGAGCTGTGATGCACTGCATCTCAGACAAAGCAACAGTAGAGAAAAAAGGCTGTGATTTGTACCTGCAGCCAACTCAAGGACTTCATTTATTGGACGCACGGCTCTCAGTAGGAAGTTATTATCCGATTTTCTTCTTACAGTGAGCTGCAAAACTTGAATTAGAGTTCCAGAGTCAGCCCCTTTTTGAAATCTTTGTCTGTCCTTCACCAGCCAGGGATGTTCATTTGTCTCTCAAATGTTTACAAGGATGTCAGAATGCGTTCTTCGAACCCCCCCAAGGAATAGAGGAAGGATCCGCGGAGCACACAGGGGAAGTGGAACATTTTGCCAAATGTTGTTCTGACCCTGTCGCGCTGTCTCACTTTTTGTCTTCTTACAACAGCTTCTCAGACCCTCAGAGAGAATCAGTTTTGTTTTCATAGACACTTTTATTGCTTCTGACAGGTTTAATTTCTTCACCTGTCATTCAGTACAGAGCATCCGTGCAGTCCGTCCTGTTTGATTTGGCCCATTTTAAATCATAGCCTCCGTTTTTCTTTTTTCTTTATATTTGCACTGCAATCTGACACGGTAAACACTAGAGTGTGTGTGTTCGTAGGTCAGAGTGTGAGCATGCCTGTGTGTATTTGTGTGAATCCAGAGTGTCAGGAGGACGGCTGGATTCTGGGGTCAGTCCTGTGTGGGAAGATCAACCAGGAAGCCTCCCCCTTTCCTCCATCCTGCTAGGAGAAAAAAAAAAATGAAACACAAAGGATACTTGACCAGGCATTTTACTGAGGTATAGGGGCTGTGCATGCACACAGCAGTTCAACTCCAGCTCGCCGGTTTTGTCTCTTAGTTTCACACCCTGGTTTTACATGAGGAGCATTCTCGTAATGAGAGGAGTTGCTGTACATTAAAGAAACATTGTACACAGAGAAGTCAAAGGTGTATCACAAAGGAATTCCTTGGATTTATTTAGGAGTTTATTGCCAAATAAACTTTGCCTAACAACACCCTTGCTATTCTCAAACCAGAAAATAGGACTGATTAAAACGTGCAGCTTTGCAATTATTCATGAATAAAAGTCTGTATGTTTGACTGGAATACGGAGAAAGTGTGTACATGAGTAGTACATTTGTTTCCAGTGTGCGCTAGGATGACGCGTTGCTGTTTTTTTTATTGTTTTTTTGTTGTTGTTACATCTCTGCTGACCTGTTGTGAGAGCTTGAGTCCCGTGTGTCCCTTCATTGTTTTAAGGTTGAGGTGAGTCGATGGTCAAACATGTCCGGAGATCCTCTTGCCACCGTCACAAACGACTCTGAGGAGTTTTTTTTTTTTTTTTTTAAGAATGTACATTTGCACAAAAAGCAAAGACAAGTTGCAATCATGATCCAGACCTGTTGTATCTGCAGCCAGCATCCTTACCCGTGGAGGTGATGTGGCAGTAAACAAATTCAAGCCTTTTATTGGTGGTTGTGGAGGGTTGAAAGTGTTCTCAGAGGCACTCGAAGCTCCAGATTATTAGTACTTGACATTACAGAAGTGAGATTAAGATCTCCTGAATCTCCTTTTACCCTTTTTCTACGCATCTGCTACAATGTGCCAGAAGTTTTTATTTGAAGGGATAAAGTGTACATCATTCAATTATGAGAAAAATGAAAATTGAGCACGTTGAAATTGCCCCTTTATATGCACCATAATTCACCTGTCAGTGTCATGTGACTTTAGAGACACACACTCACATCCGCTCTAGCTCTCTTTTATATAAATCTGAATTATTTTACAGATTAAACAGAGTTGTTATCGCTATGTGAAAGAAAGGTGAAAGGGGATGTGGTACATTCAGGAGTTAGATTGGGATGTGGGGCTCTGATTGGTGGAGGGTGACGAAATATTGTCCTAAGGTGCTCTAACTGCCAGACGCAGTTTTATTTAGTCTTTATTATCTATGAGTTAATCTAATCCTAGTTTCAGCAGGATGAACCGGACCTAAACTAAGGCTGAAACTTAAAGACAACACTTAGACGACCCGTGATCAAAACCAAGATCATGACCTGAAAACATGTATAATGTTATTGGAAAATTAAAGCAAAGACACATTCACTTCAGAGCAATCATTTCAAAATGTTAAAGCATTTGAAAATAAACCATTACATTTTGCGTGCAGTTGCATTTGTTTCAGCTACATTTCTGTGCTGTGGGGACGGCTGCCTGGCTCACACACATTTTCTTGTCAGTTGTCTTTAGTTAGAGGGAGATGCTTGTGGAGTGATGAGAGGGGATGATGAAGTAGCTTCGACGTTCTCTGCAAGATCAAAGCCTCTCATCTAAAAGCTCTCTTTGTTGCTGTTTAATGTCTTTTTCTATCAGCCTTGTTTCCAGAGCAATTCCCCGCCTGAACCACCCCACCCGTATGAGATTACAAGGTCCCTATTTTAGCTGGACAGAGTCAACAATGATGCTATTAGGCAGGAATGTACAAAGAGAGAGGTGGAGATTTTGGAGAATTTGAAATGTTTCTATATTGAGTCTTATGGTCTAATAAACCTGTCCTAAATTATTTAAATAGGCATTCATATTTAGAAGTTTACGCGCATCCTCTAAGATCCTCTGGTGTTTCTGTTTGGTTTAGTTTTGCTGCTCAGGGTTCTTCTTCATTTAGGAAAGACGGACATATCTGAAGACGTGTAGTTTTTCTTTCCTGTTTTACAAAATTAAGTATGACTGTGTGTGTGTATATATATATATATATGTATGTATGTATGTATGTATGTATGTATGTATGTATGTATGTATGTATGTATATATATGTATGTGTATATGTAGCAGATGTTGTTTATGTATGACTCTATGTAGAATCAATAATTTTAGGTGAGTTTAAAGGTAATTTTACTCCACCATGTTCGGTTTGTACATGTTTTCCTGCTGAGCCTAATCTTGACGTCCTGAGGCTGTTTTTTTCTTTGGACCTTCAGGTCTGTTTAGACATCACTGTCTGGGCTCTTGTTGATCCTTTTGACCTTTGTGTCTGAATTTTGTTTGTGCAGTTAACTGTCTCAGCATGGAGAAACAAATCTCAGACAGGGAGCACTTGTGAAAAAGAAGAGGAAAAAGACGGAAAATTAACACATTACGATAATGTAGAAATATGCGTCTTTTTCAACCAAATCCATGTGACTCACTTTGCAAATTTTTGAACTACTTCACTGAGTAACCACGTTTAAATAAATCAACTAAAAAGAGGTTGAAACAACATAAAAATGCAGAAAAAAGTCAATTCCAGCATTTTCCTTTGCTTTTAATCAGTTAATTTATTTAATTAATTTGTAATTTACTTAACACATCTAGTGCATTTGTAAATAAATTTGAACATGCAGAATTTAATGAGGAAAACAAATGATAATTTTAAACTGATGTTAAAAGGTCACTGCAATCTTGACTGGATGACTTGAATAGCATGGGAAGTGAAGCTCTGGTTTGTCAAAAAAAAACAATGTTCTTCGTAGAAAGGTTCAAAGAGATTTGGGATCATTTTTAACTCTACAGTGTATGATATCATTGAGCACTTCAACAATTTCAGCATATGAAAGACAAACTGGGTATTTTTTAATGTCTGATCTGTCAGATCACACTGCATAAAGAGCCATCATTCATCGATAGCTGATATAAACACATGGGCAAGACGTTACGCTCGAAAACATTTGTTAAACACTACAATATGTTTAACAAATGGTGCGTTCACTTATGACATTTTACTGTCTTAAACAGGAGATTATGTTATGTTTGTTTAAATGCAAAGTTGACTTCTCTGGGCTTGGAGGCATCTGGGATGGGCTATCACCGGGTGGAAACGTTTATTGTGGTCAGAAAAAATTAGCCAACTAGATCTTTTTTCTCTTTTTTTAAGGAGTGGAGGATGTCTGTACTGAACAGAAGATAAAAAAACAAGCCTAACATAACTAATCAGAAACAAGCCCAAGATTTCCTCTCAGTTCCTCTGTGATGTACTTTCAAATCTGGAAATTGAGCCATGTGATATCTACATAAAAAGAGATTAATTTGACATCCTAAAATGATTGGGATTACATATATGTGTGCAGAAATGCATGTTTTGCTTTGATTGTAGAATGTAACTTTTACCAGGTGTCCATGTTGTAAGTAGAAAGGCACTCCGAGTTCACCTCTAAATTATCTCGGCGAGCTGAACTCCCGAGGCAGATCAGGTCATTTTGATGATATGCGCCTGGCTGCCTCATGTTGGTAAGCAGATGCGTTTGAGTGTTGTTTAGTCTGTCTGTTGAAGCAATAATGTTGTGACTTTTACAACTTCAGCTGCAGCACATATTCTGATGTTTGAATGATAGTTATGAAGAACATACAGATGTATTTTAATGCCTCTACAGAAAAGGTTTGGCTCCCAGACCACGTTTCAAACCAGCCTCCTTGGAATCCAAGTAGTTCCCAGCTGCACACAGACATGGCCTATGTTCTGCATTAGTTTTTTGCAAGTCAGCATTTTTTTCTTTATTAGTCATAAAAATAAGCAGCAACCTCAGCAGTTTAACTGTAGCATTAAATGGGGTCTTTTCTCAAATTCAGCATGTTCAGATCAACATCTATACACTGTTACTGATGAAACATGCATTCCTTTCTCTTTGTTCTAGCACAGATTGATATATGTCTTCTACGTCATTCTTTTAGGCCCCGGAGGACTCATTTGAAACTCATTTAGATGTACATCTATACAGCTCTAACTCCAAAGTATAGCATGACCTCATGCTGGCTGCGACTTTCAAGGTTGTGTTTTCACTGTGTAGGCTCTACATTTGAGTTGAAACATATGTGAGGTTTAAGCAGCGGAACCTGCGTGTGCAAAGGAACCCATCACAGTAGGGAAAATTTCTCTTTCTGGAGGTTTTGTAAGGATTTTGTGACTTCTCAGATCATTTCCTGAGTTGTTTTCTCTAAGGTTCTCTAATTTCATCAACATCCTCCCATATTTTCTTGTCCTTACTCTACTCTCCTCACCCACCAGATCCGCTTACCCCTTCTGCATATTACCCGATCGATTGTCTGATTTAGCTGATTACAAATGCCTGTGACTGAATGCTCCTACTGTGTATTTCGTCTCCACTCTCCCATCGACACTGCTAATGTGATGCAGGCAACTTGGCCCTCTTCCCACTACTTTGCGCTCGTCTTATCCTTCCTGTTAGATGGTTACTGTCTCCTGCTAAAACCCCGTCTGACCTGGCAACTCATCTTAATCTGATTTCCTGTGTACTGAGCTCCTTTGTTTGGACCGTTTACCTGTGAACCAACTTTCCTAATAATTGTAAAGCCTTTAGAAAAGTGATGTTTTTGTGAGGACACCATTACTTCTAAACACTATATGATATAAGAGGCATAAACTCTTCCCCACAACTAGTACTCTATGACTGTTCTGTCATTATTAATAATTATGTCATTACGACATGAAGACAATGAGTCCACGTTTTTATGCAGAACAACCATTTTTCTTAACTTACTTACATTCAGGCAAACACCAAGAATTCAGTAGGGTCTTATTTTGTTGTTTTTTTTAGTTATTTTTAAGGTAGTTTGATGCTTCAGTGTCTACAACTGTATCTTTATTTCATTGTATAAGAGCCTGTTTTTATACTACTGAATATTCAATACAAAACTGGTTTATTTTCATTATTTTTGATGATATTCTCTCCTCACATTTGTGGGTTTCCCAATAAACTGATTTGGTGTTTGCTCAGACACGTCTCCAAATGAACAGTAATGTTACTGCATTTCTGTGGGTTGTGTAAATATTGGAAATAACCATTTTATAAGGTGATGACGCGCATATTAGTTTTATGTTTATGGCATGTTATACTAAGTCAGATTGGTAGATAAAATATTCAAACTTTTTTATTCATTAGTTTAAAATCTGCAAATTCCACCAGAATTAATTACCTGTAAAAGAAAAAAGGTGAAACGTTTTTGTAAAAGGTTAATGATCCTATTACAGCAGCACCAGAGGTTTACAACTGCAGCTGAGGAGACTTTTCAGTGAAAGAAAAGAAGGGTCTCCTAAATGAAACGCCTTCGTTGTTTTCTCACAGGTCCTGGTGCAAAGACAAATAAAGGAAGCAACCGCTGAATAAATTTAACAGCTCCTCTCTTGCCTCACAACTGGGACACCCCCTCCCCCCTCCCAAACAAAAAAGAAGAAAAAGGAAATTCAGCTAATTTTCTTTTACTTGATGTTCTCCTGTGAGTGTTTAATTCTTATTTCTATAGTCCGTCTTTGTGAACCATATTCACATGTTCGCAGCAGAGGGAGGATTTAAAAATAGCAAGCTGAAACAACAAATCATCTTAAATATGTGTGACCCAGACACGTGTTAGGGAACCTGAATTACTACCTGCAGGGTTAAAGGTCAGGTTGTTAATGCCCTCTGCTCCCGGCCTTCAATGTATGTGATGGAGGAAGTCTATCCACCTACAGCAGTGCTTCCCATATTTGCATTTCAGGTCTGAGTTTTCACTTATAGGCTCTCTTGACAAAATTGGAGTTTAATTACTTATTTGAGCTGTTTGGTCTTCACAATTTCTCATCAACTTATATCAACTGAAATTATTAATGGTGGCAGAAAACTTCCAAATGTCATGTTTCTTGCCAGGGCCAATGCCTCTTGACTTCCCATTAGTCATTGTGATTGATTGTAGCTTCTTTTTGGGAACATAAAAAGTTTTTTGTTTGATAGAGCTCAGAGCAGATGTGAGAAAGAGGATCTGAGATCTACATGTCAGGAATGTCTCAGGGAGCCATTTCTAAACAACTAAAGATTCCAAGCTCAATTCATGAACAAAACATTTTTGACTTATGGCCACTTTGACAACGTCTAGAAAAGCACCCAAACTATCACTGTGAGCAGTAAGGAAACTGGTTTAGATGGTCAGGGAGAACTCAAGAACTGCTGAGTCACAGGCTTGATCTGGAAGCTGCTGAAGCACTGGTGTTGTTCAGACATCTTTTACATCCCCATGGAGATGATCTCACCCTAGAAAGGAAGTTCTGCTCTAAAATCAACACATTAAAGCTGAACTTAATTTTTCAGTTGACTGCTTGAACAAAGAACAAGCCCTCTGGAGGGAAGCCTTCTTCTGCATGAAACCTCAGTTTAATTTGATGAACCAGTTATTCTGTATCAATATAATAATAATATAATAATAGTTATTACCTTAATTTGTATACCGATTTATGCACAAATCCATGCAGATATATTTAAATTTAAAAACAAAAAGGGGGGGGACTGGTATTATAATGATTATAAGGTAGTGGTAAATATTGTGTATAAACACCTATCTGTAAATATATTATCCTTCTAATCTTACAAAATATATATTGGTTGCACAAGCCGAAGCTTTTCTTATGGTCAACCTCTGGAAATATTCAAAATCCAAGGTAGTAGGCTACGTCTTTATATGTTATTTTATGTTAAATGTTAGTATTTTCAAAGCACGTAGTGTAAAACGTTTATTTAATTCATTAAATAACAGTATGAAAAAACAATGAAGTATTGATGTAGAACATTTTAACCAAACTGTAATAACTTGAGACAACAAGCCTCCAACACCTCATCATCTATTAGAGCTGCACTCTTTCAAGCTGTCCTTTAAACTTTAAGTAACTTTAAGCCAGACTCTGGCATGTTGTTACACCACATTAACTCCCTTTGGGAAAGTTGAAATTTCAGCTTATATAAAATACCACTTTACTGGCTTCTTACAAATGTATTCAAACAAAACTTAAGCTTTAATGCCCCGTAAAGGTTTAAAATGGCAGCGATGTGCTTCTACTGTTAAAATCATCTACATATAGGAGTTTCTTGTGTCAACGTCTCTTGTGGGTTTTAAAATTGTTGCAGCATTGTTGCTTTGAAAATCTTCAGTAAATTATCTTATAACTGAGGTAAAACCAAAGAAAAATAAATTGATATTTAAATGCATCTGTTAATGACATTGTGGATCCCATGTGAAAGTTCAAGGATGACTGAGATCAGATGAGCTCAGTCAGGGTCTGAGAAAATTAAACCTCACTTTCCTCTGTTGCATTTTGATTAGAGTGTTTAGAGGTGCACAAGTGCTAGTTTCTTACGGTCTTATAAAACACATTATGTCTAAAGTGAATAGACGTCTTATGTCTAAAGTATAAACTGCATATATCAGTCTTTTTTTTCTCAGTACACACTTTGAAAATACAACTTTGGGAACATTACTTGCACGCAAAAATCTGACGTGGTTTGTTACACAAACCCTCTGAGAAGTCGTCATGGGAAACTATTTAGGACACGGAGGCACTTCAAAAAAAGTTCAGGAAAATAACTCTGCTTGACTTTAGATAAGATTAATGATCTGGCTCACTCTAAATCACAAGTGTACTTCAACAATCGGATCAAGAAGTAGAGCCAAGTTAGTTGGTTAATAAAACTCTTGCTCTTGCCACAGCAGATCAGTGCAATCTGCACGTCAATTCGGCACAGTTTCTAACACAACAATCACAGGGAGACACACACAACCGTGGACTATTTACATTCACTAATTAATCTGCATATATGTTTTTGGACTGTGGGAAGAAGCCAAACCCAGAGAAAACCCACTTATGCACAGGGAAAACGAGCAAACCCCACACACAATGACAGCCCCTCTTTTCTGAGAGTTGTGGCTCTTTTCGTTAGTTGTGCATGATGTGACGCTGGTGAAAATGAACATGGGGAGGCTGGATAATTCTCCTCTAATCTGGATCTCTGATGTCACAGTACCTACAAACCTGAATCTTATACAAATGCAGGCTCAGACTGCCCAAAACGAAGTTACGGGGTTACAGGGCTTGCTTGTATTCACTCTGAACCAGCCCCCTGCAAATGGCCCACAGTGGGGTAGAGCATCTGGTGTTCAATCAGCCGAGAAATAAACATGTCACTCCATTACACACCGAATTTCACTGGCAGGTAATGGCTCTCAGAGTTGTTAAACTGCGGTTACTTTTCCTGAAATGACACCAATCTGTCTATCCCGTTTTAAAATAGAGGAGAAAAAATACAAAATTGCATAAATGGCCACACCACCAAACCACAAACCCCAATAAATGACAATAATAGATTTCTATACACATTCAACAACAGACCTAATCCAGTTGTCTTTAAAATCACTATTCCAGTGAGCTGGATGACTGTAAGACGGCTTGGATATGTGACACATAGGTTTCTGTAAGTTTTTTTGGATACAAGTGTTTCCTAAATGAATATAATGAATTTTAAACATAGTCTGTAATCAATTGAGATTTGTGCCACTAATAGAGACCTGAGCACGGAGCAGAAGGGCCAAGGCTGCAGTCAGCGCAGCTCTAACTTCTTGGAGGTCCCTCTCTCTGTTAGCTGTGGTAAGAAGTTTCCATCACAGTTGGTGCTAGTTTGAAGTAAAGCATGTTGACAGCTTTGTTGCTCCGGGCTAAACCTCAGACATTAGATGGTGGCTGGTGAAGTCATGCAGGATAAGAGGATGCAAGTCCAAAGAGCAATGGTAAGAGGGAAAACAAAGGAAAGGCGAAGTATTGGAAGGTGCTGTTGAAAAGGACAAATATCTCACAAAACCTTGAGCACATTGAGGGTCAGCGTCTGTGCTCCAAGTGTGATTACGGCTCTATAGCAACACCAACACGGTTGTCCTGCTGCAAACACCAGACATAAACACACTCCTTTAAAAATAAATATGGATTATTATCACATCAGAGTGGTTGACCACTAATAGACAGCGCATAGCACTATACTGTAAACAAGAGCTGTGTCATTAAAGCTGTCTATTTTTAGAAAATGTAATCAGATGTTTGGGCCTGTGTCACAAAGTTTAGCTAGACAAAAGAAAAAGGAAAAGCATAAGTAAAAAATAAACAGTGGATAATGAAATCAGCAGAGTTTACAATTAAAAAGATGCCTAAATACTGCACATTGCTTTGTGGACACACTCAGTCCTGAGTTATTTTTCTTTTTTTGCCTACATGGAAGAGAAACATGTTTGCAGACTCGGTTTGTTGTGTTTCCAGCACATTCTGGGGTAACTGCAGATCGTTAGGTTATTGAAATTTAATATGCACCGTGGAGAAGAGCTGTGTTTCCTGGCATGGTCATTTTAAAAGTGTAAATGCACGTGGCATGCACGACCGCTTGTGTTTGCTGACAAGTTCACTCCTGCACATATGTGGTATCGGCCCACATGCTGCTTCAGGTATGTTTCCTCAGTGGGGGTGAATAAGTGACGGTCAAGATGTAGCCACTCTCTTCCTGGCAGATTTTTACGCCGAGTCAGCAGACTCGCTTGAGAAAACTGTTTGTTTACAGTCTTTATTGCTCTTAAGTGCTGTAACAGTTGCCGCTTGTGTGACGTGTTAGATTTTGTAAAGCAGGATAACGAAGCCTCCTTCTTTTTACCATTATTGAAATGAATAATTTGAGATTCTTCTGTCTCTTAAACTCATAAATGAATTAAATACTTAAACAATGTACCCAAAAGAAACTGTTATACCAGTCGATTTACATTCCATCCTTCATCTTGTTATGACCTAAAGAGCGAGGCTGCTGAAATGATTTATTTCTGGATTGCGACTGAGCGTGCTCAGATGAGGCGGTCAGTCGCCTGGTAGTAGAGCCGCTGCTCTTCTGCAACGAAAGGAGCAGCCTTAAGTTGTTTGTGCATCTGGTAAAGATGCTTTTAAGACGCCCTTCCTGGGAAGGTGTTTCAGACATGCCCCTCCGGCATGAGGCCTCAGAGCAGTCCCAGGACTCGCTGGGGAGATTACATCTTTCGTCTGGCCTGGGAATGTCATAATGCACCTCCTGGAAGAACGAGAGGTTGTTGGCTCGAGAGAGGGAGGCCTCTGTAATGGATGGACGGACGGACAAGTTAGGGTTAGGGTTAATAGCAGAATCGAGCCATTGTAACCTAATGTTTCTGTCCTAATGGATGAACTCGCTTCCATTTCTCTCCACCCCTCTAAGCGGAGGGGTCGCCACAGCAGATCAGAGAAATCTGCACAGTTCCTAACACAACAACCACAGGGAGACACACACAACCGTGGACTATTTACATTCACTAATTAATCTGCATATATGTTTTTGGACTGTGGGAAGAAGCCAAACCCAGAGAAAACCCACTTATGCACAGGGAGAACGTGCAATCCCCACACACACACATAGGTGTTTATCCTCACAGCAATGACACTATGATCTTTAAGAAGAAGGAAATTAGTACAGACGATTTAGCATAAACACTTTTCCCAACTGTCATAACACATTAGTTTCATATTTCTTAAGTAGTTTTAGCACCAAATGACAAGGTTTCTGTCAATCATCTGTCATGCGGCTTGTGAAAATTTATCCCTGCCAAAACTAATAATTTATTTGGTCAGAGGACACAAAAGGGTGTGAACTTCCTGTTCTTTGGCCTTGGAATTCCTCGCTGCTGATGTTGTGTTCACTGCACACTGAATGCTTGAATGATTCATCGCAAATTACTTCAAGCCTGAATGTCAGAGGAGGAGAAACGGACTTTTCTCCATTGGACAGCTGCCTAGCTCATTAGATGCTCTGGGAGCGTTTAACCTTGCATGTGATTTGTAAATGCGTGCCCTCAGAGCAGGCATTACAGATAAATGCTGCAAAATGCCCATGTAAAGGCTGAAGTCATCGACTTCCAGTGTTTATCCCTGGTTCTCTTGTGTCAACAATAACTTCACCAACAGGTTAAGCAAACAAGATGCTTTGTGGCTCCTAATTTACTTCAGTCTTTTGTGGTCACTTCCTTTTCTTGCTCCTTTTGTCAGACATTTTTTCTCAATGATTTCATTTGCCTGGTTATTTTCACAGCTTTCATCAAACAGTTATGAATCTATGACTTATATGAAACACAGATATATTCCCCTTTAATTTATGTTTAGCCAACTGATGTGGTTTAGTGTTCTCATCCACAGATGTCAAGTTCAGAAAATTCAAGACAGTAAATGAGGGCAAAGTCTTGCATTTTTTTTCAAGGAAGTTTGACGAAGCTTTTCTTGGACTCTCCACACCTGCACTTTTAGACTCAAATCCACTATTCTCTACTAACATTGAGGAGGTGCCATTGGGCTCAGCACACATCCTTTGCGGTTGTGTAGTGGACTTTTGCAGAAAGAAGCTCACAGGCATGAACAATTGTCAATATTTGACTGGCGTGATGTGAGCGGAAAAACCCACAATCTTTTAGACCGAAGAAAACAACACAGATTTCAAGAAAATCAGCGTCAAAATATGCCAAAGTCCAGGATTATTGCACCAGCAGAGTTGAAAGAGATTTCTTTTATTGCATGCTGTTCTGAAGTCTTGAGTATGAACTTTGGTTTTCCATACTGGTGGTGCAGCAGACGATAGTTGTGGTTTTGGGGCATCAAAGCCAAAACAGTGTAAAGAACCTTTACGGCAGCCTTGGGAACTTCTCCCTGAAGGAAGGAGTTGTCATCTTTTCCACCTCTGTTGCTTGGCTCCAAATCCATGCTCCGTTCAGCGCAGCCACAATTTCCATGTTAGTTTTAAAAAGTGTCTCTGATCGCTGCTCCTGAGGATTTACAGAGGCCAAAATCTGGGTCAGTGGGAAAATACTTTTTTCCTCTTTCTGTATCATATTAGAAACCTTAAAAATAAATGCCGGGGGGACTGCTTTTCATAAAGAAATATAATGTGAGCCGTGATTGGACAGCAGAAAATGATTCTGCACTTAATATCATGTCAGGATAAATAAAACAGGCACGTTAAACTTTCGAAGATAAGAACATATAGAAGAAACAGTGAAGGAGCTCTACATTATGTGAAAGTAGTTTAATAAACAGCAAAATTACTTATTTAGCACTGAAAACTGTTATAAAACTGTTATAAAACAGTTCAAACGTATCCTTTTTCAGCAGTCAGGGATCATTGGTAATTGCCCTTTCTTCAACAAGGGAGCCCTTGTTTCCCACTCTGCCTGCACATGTACGGCTACATTTTGTACGTGTGCGTGTATATGTGCGTGCATGTTTTTCCCTTCCCTTTGTAGGACCTCATCAATCTCATTCCTCAGCACAGCTGCAGTGGCTGAAGTCACCCGATTTGACTCAAGAGGGATCTTAGCAGCTCATAGAAAAAAGTCAGCGGAGACACAACAGTAACTACCAGCAGTGGCAAATTTCAAGAACACACACACTGTTGTCACCTTGTGGAGGGGATACTTTGTCAGCACGGTTGATGATGAAATTGTAACAAGATGAATCCAAAACAAAGTATTAAAGTTCACCTACAAGGCTATCCATAACCTCGCTCCTCTGAACCATGCGGATGCTCTGCATCTCCATACCTACTCATAACCTCGCTCCTCTGAACCATGCGGATGCTCTGCATCTCCATACCTACTCATAACCTCGCTCCTCTGAACCATGCGGATGCTCTGCATCTCCATACCTACTCATAACCTCGCTCCTCCGAACCATGCGGATGCCCTGCATCTCCATACCTACTCATAACCTCGCTCCTCCGAACCATGCCGATGACCTGCATCTCCATACCTACTCATAACCTCGCTCCTCCGAACCATGCGGATGCTCTGCATCTCCATACCTACTCATAACCTCGCTCCTCCTAACCATGCCGATGACCTGCATCTCCATACCTACTCATAACCTCGCTCCTCCCAACCATGCGGATGCTCTGCATCTCCATACCTACTCATAACCTCGCTCCTCCGAACCATGCGGATGCTCTGCATCTCCATACCTACTCATAACCTCGCTCCACCAAACCATGCGGATGCCCTGTATCTCCATACCTACTCATTCCCTCCGCCATTCATCAGAACTTATGTCTGTGGTGTTATTCATTTTGTGCTTCTTTTTCTGTTGTTTCTTTGCAGAGATTGGACCTGTAACAATCACAACAGACCCAAAGAAGTTTCAATCTGAGCTGAGAGAGTTATATGTTCAGGTGGGTTCAGGGATCACATCCATTAAGTTAAGGACGCAACCAAAGTCTTCATGTTGACTTCAGTCCAACTGGACAAAAACATGCCTGTATTTTTCCATCTTGTACTAACACAAAGAATATGGTCAAGCAATGGTTTTAATGCACATGTTTTGAGCAAAGAGGAAAATGTAAAATTGTCAATAAGGTATACAATTATATTTTCTGCTCTCCCCAGCTGGCCTTCAGCAGGAGGGTCCCCCCTTATGATCCAGGTCCTTTTTCTTTCCTTTTTCCAGGAGTTTTTCTTGCCACTGTTTGGCTTAAGGTTTTTTCTCCCTACCTGCTCGGGAGTCGTGTTCTGGGTCTCTGGAAAGCACATAGAAAGAACTTGTGTTGTAATAGATGCTATATAACTAAAATTCAATTGAATTGAATATTGTAGCATGGAAAAGATCCACTTCCCACTAGCTCATTTCTGGTTTTGCTCCTGTCATCTTTTCACCTGAACAGCTGACAAGGGTTTGGCCCCAGAACATAAACAAAACATCAACTATGGAAATTTTTTTTTCTATTTTGTCATTTGGGTATCTCCTTCCAAGATTCTTTTTTCTTAATCAGACAGAAGGGAGAGAGACTGAGGCAACACTTAATATATTGAAACCTTAAGAAAAATATTTAACTCAGTGGTTATCAGGAGTGAAGCTGGGAACATTAAGTGAATTGGGGAGTGGATGTTTAGCTTGACGAGGCAAGACAGAGGAGTCCTGTCTCTTCATTTCCCAACCCAGCCCCCAACTAAAATCATGGGTCACCCCATTCCAGATGTTACTCTTGGGGGTGATGCTTTCTAGTGAGCTACTGATCCCCTCAGCGCGACCGGCAAGTGTCTGTGGGAATGCTGCACAGAGTACATGTGTAAAAATGTTAATAGATCCAAATCTTTATGAGAAGTGAATCCTCAAAGCGTACTTGTTAGTGCGAAACCGAATTCAGATGCTTCCAACATTCATTAGGCAACAGTCAACAAGTAACAGAGATGTAAACTTTTAGGACAAGAGTGAAAACCTCAGTTTCAACTTTAGCTTCGAATGTTTTCTTCAAAAGAGTATTTTTAGAAAACATTCAATGACAAAAGCTTTGACTGTGGGGATGTCCTTTTTTAATTCTGTTGTTAATATTATCCATCAATCCATCCATCCATCCATCCATCCGTCCATCCATCCATCCATCCATCCATTCATCCATCCATCCATCCATCCATCCATCCATCCATCCATCCATCCATCCATCCATTCATCCATCTATACCTGCCTCTTCCAATATATACAGTTGAGCACAATAATGCTTCTGGCTGATGATGTTCCTGTACCTCTTAGGGTGGTGGCGACTGTCCAGAGATGAGCATTGGCGCCATTAAGATTGCTTTGGAGATCTCCTTGCCGGGATCGTTCATATACGTCTTCACAGACGCCCGTTCTAAAGATTACAAGCTGACTCATGAAGTTCTGCAGCTCATTCAGCAGAAACAGTCGCAGGTTTGGAGACCTCTTGACATAAGCCCTATTTTTTAACAGACACAAACAAAGAAAGCAAACTTTCAGTTTTGTTTCTGCATGTGTGTAGGTGGTGTTTGTGTTGACGGGTGACTGCGATGACAGGACCCACATCGGTTATAAGGTATACGAGGAGATCGCCTCTACAAGCTCCGGCCAAGTCTTCCATCTGGACAAGAAACAAGTCAATGAGGTAGATTCATAGCAGAGTATAAATGTCTGAATGCTCTTCTTTACAAGTACGAAATTCATGGTCAGAAGGGAACCATGTGAGGTTTCAAATGATTTTATGTGCTTACGGTGATGAAATCTTTTAAATTACTCATGTTTTTTCTTTCAAGCAGTTAAAATTAGATCGCTGTAAAAAGTTTCACAACCTTTCTTATATTTTTTTTGCTGGACCACGTTCAACTCTGGACGCCAGATCTAATGTGCTGCTAAAATTTCACTGATTGATGCGTGCTATCGTTCTTTTTAACCTTTCCAAGAAATGTAAATCAGCAGGTCTGGACTGTGAAATGAGCCAAATCCATAAGTTTGGATCGTCTGTTGTTTTATTACTTGAAGAAATTATTACTTTCAAAAGACAAAAAGCATCTTTTTTTCCTCAATCTGCACAAGATCTCTTTGCTCTTTACAGTTCTCTGTTTTGACTCAAGAGAATTGAGAAAGAATGGACAGAAGAGAAAATGAAAGAATTAACAATCAGGAATAAATAATGGACAGCAGTAGTTCAGTTAAGTTCGTCATGTCTGCATTTTCTATACACATGTTTTTGTTTTTTTTTTAATTCAAACATTATGTTTTACATACATTTTTGACATGTTTCGGCATCTGATGGTGAAGTATGTTGTGTCACTTTTATCAGTTTATGTTATTGAGGGAATTTTACACACCGGGGAGGGCAAATAACACAATTGCACTTCTTAACATAAAGATTCAACATGCTGACAAAGAGAACATGAAAATAATAATACAAAGGAAACCAAACCACACATTCATGCTGTCACACACCTGGAGCAGCGTCCTGGAGCAGCGGATGGATGGCGGGAGGCGGGAATCTTTGTCAAAAGTCGTAAGTGACACGTCAAACTGCACCGTCAGATGACTTTCTGAGAAAGACAAAATGCTCTGTCGAAACAGGTGAAAAAGGCATGAAAGACCCGATGTCTGAATAAGAAGAAAACAAGAACACATGAACAACTTAACCTCTTCAACCTAACAATAAAAATTAAAATAGTTTTTTTTTCGTCATTTCTACTGCTTTCATTTTCACATTAATAGTCAAAATGTGGACCATAGCAGTGTTATTTGTCTGTGTTGATTACACGTTTGATTTGTCAGTTTGGTTTACAGATACAGTTTCTAATGAAGTTGTAAATCACGTTTAACAAGCTGCATGTGATAAGTTTATAATCAGCATTCTTACATGCTCGTCTCATCGTTTCAGGTCCTCAAATGGGTAGAGGAGGCGGTACAGTCCTCAAAGGTCCACCTGCTGTCCACTGATCATTTCAGTGGGGTCAGCAACACTTGGGAGATGCCCTTTGACCCCAGCCTGAAGGAAGTCACCGTGGCTCTCAGCGGCCCAGCACCTGACATCGAGATAAAAGACCCACAGGGTACGATAAACGCTACCATATACCCACAGCAGTGCTAAAAAAACTTTGATTATTTGATGTTATGTAATTTCTGACATTGTCTTTTGACTCTGCAATTGGACTACATAGTTTTCCTGGATCTGTTAGAAAAATAGTTGAATTCAAATTCTACATTATTGCTTTCAACTGTTTTCTATTAGTGTCACTTTCTGGCAGGCCAAATATTTTTTTCTGTCTAAAAAAGGAGAGTAGGATGCAAACACAGCAACTAAAGCGGCTGAAGTTCAGCACAGAAGACAGTTTGAGTATCGAAAACCTGCTTTGTTTCTCTCACAGTGATGGTCCAACAACATCTGGGATCCGTACACTGTGCACATGTTTTTTTACTCAGAGCATTGTGACTAACGTTTAACACATATCATGGATCTTTAGGTTTTCCCATTTAATGTCAGTACTTCATGTTTAAATTGCAACCTTGCTACGAAAAATAGTAATGATTTATTCACATCAGTCAAAGCTACAGAAATAGTAGATAATTATCTCAGTATCCATGTTTGGCCTCTAGGGAAGCTCGTTGGGAAGAATGATGGCCTGACAGAGCTCCTGCACATTCCCAACTCTGCCAAAGTTGTCAACGTCAAGGACCCACAGCCAGGGATGTGGTCCATCAAGGTAAACTACTCATTCTCTACCAAATGATTCCCGGAGCGCATCAGTATTTTGAGATCTGCTGCAGATAGTTCAGTAGATCACAGCTCTCACGCCAACAAGGAGCTTCAGGAAACTTCCTGAATTTAATTGCTGCAGTTATATAACAGCTCCTTAAGATACAGCGATGTCGTATTAGTTTAACACACATGTTCTATGATGAAAACATTTTTCTGCACATATGAGATCTTAGATGATTTTTTATGACACTCCTGGTAGATGAAGATGTAGCGTGCTCACGGTTGCCGCTGGGAACTCGGCCTCGGAGGATTTTTCTGGGGAACCTAAGTTCCGCTGCTGAAACTGTTGGCACCCTGCTGTGAGTGCAGTGCCAGACAGGTTCCTCTTTTAGGTGCCTCCACTGTCAAAGCCAGATGTTGGGGAAATGACAAACATTTTTACCTGAGTGATTTGTTGACGGGGTCTCGATGGCCCCCTGTATTCAGAGGTTGGATTCGCCTCACTTCTGCATAACTGTGCAATGCGTTACAGCCGTTTTTTTCTTTGCAGCACTGGGTTCCTGTGAGAGTCTGACAATGCAAATTTCAAAAGAAGTCTTTCCAGCTGCGTCTGCGCTTGAGCCTCGGTTTTTCTGTAACTCTAGTCTCTCACAATGAAAGGAGATCTTTTTTATTTCCACTAAGAAAACACGTGACAAATATCTATTTTACTTGAAAACACTCCCTGTTGCTTTGTTATTTTTGGCTGATCTTTTTCCGACTTTTAATTAATTGGTGGCGTTTGATATTTTTGGCTACCTCACCGTGTTTTATCCATTAGGAGCAGGGGCGAGTGAGACTTTGGGATTAAAAATGATTAAAGTTAAAAGTCTTAAATGTTCTGTTTCATTTTTGACTGAACACTAACAAAAACATTTTTGCAAAAATAAGGATCAGACACAGGTTGACAAAAAGAAAAAGAGACTAATTGCATCCTGTTACCTTATTTTGATGACCAGGTTGTGTTTCTTCTAAGTGTGTTTTACTTTGCCTGTTCCATTTTCTGTCCTAATGCATCTTTCTCACAACACATTTACTCCTCGACTTTTCTCTGGCAGCGATGCACAGGAAAATCTGTAGTTCGCATTCAAAGCATCTTCTTTTTCCTCTTGGACATTGTCATTTCCAGCCACAGCTTCCCAGAGCAGTCTTTGTGGCGTTGGGACATAACTATCTTCCTTTCATCTGCAGCAGTGCTTCCCAGGGCACCTAAAGAACTGCAGAGAGAATTCAAAGACCTGAGACGGATTTCGCTGTTCGGCCATGCCGGGTTTCGGTTACACTAGTGGTCCAGGTCATTCCAGCATGAGGTCCAGGCCACAGACTGTGTGTGAATAGACATTTGATCTTTTGTGGTCTGCCTTTCATTGGGTATTGTAGTGACGTGTAGAGGGCAGCTTCATCCTAAAATCATCCCTTTTCCATTTAGCCCACAGGGACAGTGGAATTACCTTAGTAAATATAATTTCAATTAAATTCATATCATTATGTTCACCCTGTCTTATACTGAAGTGGGTACAGATTAGGTTAAATTCAATCAAAATGATTGAAACGGACAAATTCTTGCATTTAGTTCATCACACACTTCACTGCTCAGATTCAGTTGACGTGAGGGCGTATGTAAGGCTTGACCATGTTAGTCTGTCTGGTTGGGTGTGAAATAAGGAAACAAGCAGCTTTAATGACAGGGACTCTTTTTTTTTTCCACGCCTTGACCTTTAAATAACCTCATTTCTAATTATAGCCCTATTCACAACCAACTACAGTCGCAGGGTAATTCACTTGCAGCTATTGTGTTCTGTGATGGCAGGCGGTAGCGTTTAAGGGCTCGCCTTTGTCCTGGTGATACTTCATTGTTCGAACCGGTTTAGGGGTGGCTGGGGCTCAGGAGATGTGGTAGTCATCCTCCAATCTTAGGTTCAGGGGTTTATTAGCTCCACGTGTATGTAAGTGGGCTTTGTCTGAAGACCCCGGAGGCTCGTCAACTTTTCAGTTTTACCTCATGCTTAGCCATCGGCTTCTTCCCGCCTTTCTCTGCATGGCACTATCGTGTTTGGTTTGTTTATGTCAGGGACAAGCTAATTATTGTAAAATACAGAGAATGAACACATTCTCTTTCATTTCAGCAGTACAGTAAATGACAGCTCAGCATTGCATGCCTCTTTCTGCTTTGTGACACCATCAAGGTGTTTTACCCAGGATGAGGAGTTTCCAGCGCTCACTAACATATACTTTAGAGTAATTACTCCGTCTCTATTTCTAAAGCTTCAAAAGACCGCCGCGTGATAAAGACAGCATGAGCCATTATACTCAGATTATAGTAGTTGTGTTTGTTTAAGTGAAGTAAGAACGTCTAAGCGAATAGGTCATCTCTAAGCATCTCCGTGCTTCGTAAGCGCAGGTCTGAGACATTTGACAGTAATTATTGACTTACTCGTTGTGGCTTGTCTGAACATGTGGGGATTATTGGCATCCAAAAAGGCTGCTGCGCAACATTCCTAAAGTTGTGTCTGTCATTAAGACCACTCAGCGCTGTTTTTGATGCAAAGGCTAGTCTGTTTTGTTTTCTTTTGTTGTCTTTGGTAATCCATGTGTATATTTGTTTCTCTCACAGTATATTCAAGTATGTTGTAAGAAAAATAAAAGAACAGCATTGAATTTCTGACCCAATCAATAAGTAACTCAAAAACTGGACATGAAAAAACTTTTTTTCCCCCTTGACTCAGACCTCCAGTGAAGGAAGGCATTCAGTCCGGATCTCAGGTCTGAGCACCATTGACTTCCGAGCCGGGTTTTCCAGAAAACCCACCATGGATTTTAAAATGACGTCCAGTAGGCCAGTTCAAGGTTGGTATTGTTAATCTTTCCTATCCATACTAAAATCAAAAACACACTTGCTGTGTTTTCTTTCATTCATTATATTGCTCTATGAATTGATGCTCTCCACTTCCCAGGTATTCCCACGCACATCCTTCTGAACACCACTGGACTTTCTCCTCCTGGTCGTCCTGACAGGCTGGAGCTCCTCACAGTCACAGGCACCGTTATCAAAACCTTGCCAATCCGGTACTACCCTGAGCGCCAACCGTACAGCCTCTGGAACATTACAGACTTCATCCCACCCAACGAGGCTTTCTTCCTGCGGGTGACGGGATATGACAGGGATGGTTTTCTGTTCCAGAGAGTCTCCACTGTTTCTTTCTCCAATATTATACCTGGCAAGTAATGGAAGTTGTCACCCTCATTTTGATGAAGATGCCAGCGATTTCATGTACTTTTTTTTCGCATTTTTTTTCCTTTTAGATGTGCCTAAAGTGGAGATGCCAGCCACGACTCATGGTTACTACCTCCAAAGAGGGGCTGTCCGATGCCACGTGGAGAGTTTGATACCCTTCACTCTGCGCTTCAGCAGGGATGGACGACGTCTTGGACTGGACCAACTCTTTACGTAAGGAGGACCGTGGATGCATTAATGCATTAAATTCCCAAAAAGGCACTTGTCTTGCAGTCATTTCCCATCATTCATACTCACCAAAGGTTGAGGTTATCCATGTCCCAGTACATTTTAACAAAATTTGTAAGATATATCTTAACCGGTCCTTATTTATAAATGGGTTGCTTTTCTAAAACCAATGTACAATTTGGTTGTATAAAACAAATATGTAGATGTAAACTGGGGATTAAATAGGAAATGGTTGACCGTTTTCTCTCCTCTGAGAACTGTTTAAAGGTTTTAAAAGATGCGTCTCCTGGGTAGGTTAAAAGTCAGAATGAGAATGCATGAAACATGTTGAAGTGGGTGAAAACTGCTGCACATTGGTTCTAGATCAACATCCTCATTGATTAAATCTGAAGTCTAGGTAGATCAAAGGAGAAGTCGCAGATCAAAGGGCTTCATCATTATTCTTCTAATAGTCAAGATTCACGCCCATTCCTGTGATTGTTTTGATTCCAGTGAGTCTGACAGTGCATCATGGGAAATAGACCAGGTAACGCTGAAGGATGAGGGCTACTATGAATGCATCGCCATCAACAGCGCTGGAACAGGACGAGCACGCACCTTGCTGGACGTGTCGGGTAAGCAGACACCCAAGACTGTCCCCGCGAGATGCAGGCATCATTTGGAAATTGGCTCCTGCAAAAGTGGTTCCACCAAAATCATACACACAATATGTAAAGGTGCTCAAGAACACAGTACAAATGTGTTGCTTCATTTTAATAAAATGCATTTAGCAAGAAGAGAGAGCTGATTTATGATGCCGTCATCCGCTGTGTTGAGTTTTGTCAGCTCAGGTGCTCTACTGTGAGCTGCTCTCCATCACTGCCTTTAATGAGCAGTACTGTTGGACAGGAATGCTTACAGACTGGCAAGCATTAGACTGTCAACAAGGGGAATCGACGTGCGATGGATCTTCTGGCAGACAGACAGCAGTTTAAAGCCTCACTGTATTTAATGTCCTGAATCACATCCATAAAATAACACTTAAACGATGCGGTCATTAAAAAAAAAAATACGATAGTGTGAGTGAAATGGTGCTGCAAGATCAACTTTATGTCCTGCTCAAAAGGGTTTTACACACAGATGAAATGCACACACACATACACATTTTTGCTTATGCACAGATGGTTGAAATCCAAGTGGGCAGAGTTTTATAGGCATGATGTCTCCTGCTGTAGATCCCTTGCAGAGATTCTGCACAAAGACAGAAGTTGTGTTCCTCCATGGAACATTTAACCACATCTTACAACATTGTGCCATTTTCTGTGTCTCACAGTGATCCTGCCATGACGTCTGTGGTATTTGAGCCTGATTTGAAAATAAATGGGCTTGTGTAAGAAGATAATAATAACTCTGCGCCAAACAGAGATGTCCTGCATTGATGGCATGGATTGTCCTCACAGCAATAACGTAGATGTTGCTGTCGACATGATTAAATGCCCAACTCTCCGCTATCTCAAATAGAAATTCATAATTGAAGCAATAAATTGTTTGTATTATGATTGTGTGATCGCTGTCAAAATTTGAGCTGAGGCAAAACCAGAGGGATCACATCATGAGTTATACTTTCAGCCCCACCACAGGGCAAAATTTAATTTATCCTGGATCTTCTAGGGACCATTTATTTTTCAATCAAACCCTCTCCGCGTTCAGAGACATGGGAAATTACACAACAGGCCTTTTTGTCCGGTCTTTTCTTAAAAGAGAAGTTTCTGCTTCCTGGAATTTACTGGAGATTCAGCAACATGACAAATGCCAAGCAGAAAGAAAGAAGGTGGGGAGGGGAGAACAAAACAGCGTGAAAGGTGAAAGATAGTTTGTGAAACGGAGAAGGTAAGAAGGAGCCACACAGGGAGCTGCGCAGTATGAGTGTCACTCATTAGTATTTGTTTACAGGGACATAGCTCATCTTTTACTGCCTATTACATCCCTAAAATCAGGTGCAAATAATCCTCCTCGGCTTTTGTTTGGATTGTCAGTTACATTCTTAACAGTATGGAAGACCCCCTCATTTTATTCACATAAACTATGTGCTCAGATGCCAGATTTATGTCATCCTAATCCTAAAGAGCGACACTGAAATCCCCAACATCCTTCCTTTCCCCCCGCCAAACCCTCTTCCCCCTCATCTCTTTTCCATTTATATTTAAGGCTGTACTCTGGGTAGACACCACAGAAATGATTGACATTATAGTGAGGCTGGTGTTTTTTTCTTTTTTTTACGTGGTGATGAAATAAAAAGGCATAGAGAATGTAAAAGTAAGACAAGATACAAATAAATAAACTGCATCGCTGACACTTGTTGATCATTTTACTTCAATAGAGGGTGTTTCACTCCTACTACATTGGACAGAAGTGATTTTTTATGATAGTTTTACAGCTCTCATTCACCACATTTGATGATAATATGAGTGATTCCAAACAGCAACTATAAAATCTTGTTTCCGTAAAAATAACAATGCTGTTCACAGTGATTCACAAATCCTTAAACCCAACATTTAATTAGAAATAAATGTATCTCAAATAAATTGATAAAGAGAAATTATTATTAATTTCAAATCGTATGGTCGTTTTAAATTTGATGGTGGCAGCATCCTTCAAAAACGTTGCGGACAAAGTCTTGAAGTGTGCTAAAAATAAAAATCAAGTGGTGGAACATCTTACAACCAAATAGGTCAAATAGATTAAAACGTATAAAATAAATGAATAAATGAAACCAAAACAGAAATGAATAAATATTGGGATGGATTCATCACAACTAAAGTGTGAGGGAATCCTAATGATGTTTAAATTAACATGCACTTGTGCTCTGAAAAAGGCAAAACACGTGAGATAGCATAAAAAAGGCGCACTCATATGTAATATTTTGAATGGGAAAACTTTCTTACAGCTGTGTTCTGAGTGTGAATTTGTACAATTAATACAACTCCAATTTGCCCCAAAACTGGCTGAAATTTAAATAAGAACAGATTGCAATCATTGCGTAGTTTCATGTAAACCCATATTTTATTCATAACAGAACACAGATGACATATGAAATGAAACTACTGTCTTAAGGAAGATAGATGAGGTCATTTAGAGTTTGATGGGTGCAACAAATCTCAGAAAAAGTTGGAACACGGCAGTATTCACCAGTGGCTCCTCCTCTTCAACAACAGTGCATGTACATGTCCAGTTGTGCCAGCTGTACATTTAGGCACGAATGCATCCCAAACATCAGAGAGCTTTCGAACTGAGTGCCTATAGCAACCCAGATGGTCCTTCTCCTCTTCAGTCCATAGGATGCATGTTTATAATGTCAACCTTTTGAGGCTTTGTCCATCTTTACTTCTCAGAGGTTTTCCCGCTCTTAGATGATCTCATTTATGTCACTGACCTGTGGCCAGTTAACCCAAATAGTTGCAAGATGTTCCTCTAGGTTTTTTTTTTTTTTTTGCACAACTTATTTTTCCCAGCTTTTTGCTGTCCAAATGGTAAAATGTCCCATTTCCATTATTTCATATGTTTTCTCTGTCCCATTGTGAATAACATGTGGGCTTATGAGATTTCCAAAAGATTGCAATGCTTCTGTTTATATTTACATTTTGCACAATGTCCAAAGTCTTTTGGAACTGTGGTTGTTTATTCACAAATATGCAAACTGATCGATACTTACACAAATACAATTACTGATGAAAACTTTAAATTTACCTTCATAAAGAGGCCAAGAAACCAAAATAAGGCAGGGTGATCTTCAAGCTCTCAGGACTTTGATGTGTTAAACACCGTTGTGAGTGAACACAGCTCATAAATGCAAGTTAAAACTCTGTAATACAATGAACAAAATGCAGAAATGATTAAGCATAAGTTAATTTAAGTTTGACTTTGTCAAAGAGGAGAACTGTCCAGCAGTCTTAGCAATCATAGTTTGAAGCTCTTTTTTGAAACGATGAACTTGATGCTCTGGGCTGGAGACCACAGCTCGTTATCAGTTAAACACCCAGCGTCTGTCATGATGCATAAGTAACTGGCACATCTGGGAAAGCACTTACAGCTGAATGATATATGTGTACAGGTTTTGGAGCAACATATGGCGCCCCCCAGATGTGATGTATTTTTAAGACCTTCCATATTTCCAAACAACGATGCCAAATCACATTCTCTACATATCACAAAGGCATGAGTCTGACTAAGAGTTATATTATCATTTGAACAGTGTGAAATGTCAAAATGCTGGACTACAGTTCAGACCCATCACCAACTGAAAACGTTTGACGTATAATGTAGAAAAAAAAAAAGAAAAAAGAAGCCAAACTGTTGAGCAGCTGAAATCTAAATCAGCTGTTCCTGCATCTTCACTTTTATATAAAGGAGCATCGAGCAGCTGGTTTGAATTCTTAGGGCTTCACATTGGCATGACCAAAAACTTACAGTACTGTTTGTGAGTTTTTTGGGGGGGCAAAAGACAAAGAAAAGGACTTTCTGTTGTAACCCTTGAAACTCACAGTAGACTGTCTTATTGAGTATTTGGGTCCACAGTACAGTAACCATAGCGTTCCCTCTACTCCCACGCCACAGAGCCTCCTCCGGCCGTCACCGTCGAGGGTAATGTGACTGTCTCTCCCGGCTTACCTGTGATTCTCACCTGCCACGTTGTCAGCACTGTCAGCTTTAACTTCACCTGGCTTCGGGGAGGCCGTGATGCCCAGCTGGACCCAAGGGTGAACATCCTGACCAACCTTTCTCTACAGGTGTCTGCCGTGACTCCTGAACATTCAGGCTGGTACGAATGCATCGCTACAAATGAAGGAGGAACGGCCGCAGAGCGGATCTTTCTTACGGTTCAAGGTGAGAAGTGTACGTTGTTAACTTGGACTGTTGTTGGACTGGCCCGGCTGCTTAGGCTGAACTTGTTTTTTCACATTGTTAGTACTTGAATTTTATCTATGTTGTGTGTAACTGGCAATAAGACACTTGAACAAACACACCCCATCCCACATCTATGATTCTCCCTCCAGTTCTCATTTCAATCATCAAAAGCTCTGATAGTAATGTTCCTGGATTTGAATCTATTGACGTAGTTCTGCAAAAATAAGAATATTGCATAACGTCAGTTTCATCCTGACGAGGAGGTGGTGAAATATTAGAGCTGCTTAATTATAATAAGCAGTTGATCTGAGCCAGAACCGGCTGAGTTGTTTTCATTATGCGTAAAGAAGCGAATAGCTTTGCTTTACATGATCCAGTCTGTTCAAGAGAACATCCTGTGTTTACTCTGCTGGACGGCCACCAGTCCCAGAAAATGTTGATTAAAAAACCAAATGCTGCTCACAGACACTTAAACACATTTTTCTGCGCGTCCTTTCAAAGGTTTTGATATTTTAAGGGGGAAAAAAAACAAGATTGTTTTTTTGTTTTGTCTTTTTTCCTCATCTCTTTTTCTCTCTAAAACAGCTGTTAGCAGGGCCTGGGGGTTTCCTAATTACCCCCTGGACAGTTCCGACTCAGTGATTAGTGTCTCTTTGAAGCAAGTCAAGCCTGCAGGAATCTTACATCACCTGCACGTAACACAGTTACATCAATCTGGCAATATTTAAAACTGTATGTGTTTTCGTTTCATTTTACTTCTCTGTCTCTGCCAATAACTCAGTTTTAAATGATAATTTAACTCATAGTTTCAGTTTTTTCACAGAGCTGTATTTATTTATTAGACCAATTATCATTCATAAAATAGGGATGTTTGAGAGCAGAGGGGATAAAAAAGGAGATTTTCATCTATTGTAATTCCTTTCCAGTGCTGGTTCTGATGTATGCTATTTTACAAGATCGGATTTAAAAGCGAAATGTTATTGAATGTTTGATTAATGTAAATTGAGCTATAAATGTAGCCAGATCACCGTGATTGTAGAATGACAATGAAAATCAGCTTCCTCCTGACATATTAAGCTGCTGACTCAGCCCAGAAAGATGCACGTTCACTGAAAAGCACACAAGCTGATTTAGATCTACAAACAGATAAATAGACGTTTGTAGCTTTTAAAGACCCTTCTGTTTTTACCTTTAATTTGTAAAATGTGGCCTCAGTTGTCAATAAGATAAAATATCCATACCTTGGAAATCTGAGGAATTTCAGTTTGTTTGCATGTCTAGATTGCAATGTATCCAAGTATTTCTGTGAAGTTATTTCCAGCATCTGCTAAATGTGTTGTATATCCTTCAAACGGTGACATCTCTGATGATTGAAGTCGAAGCCCCTGAACGCAGCGCTACACATTCCTTCACACCTGCTGTACTTGGGTGTCTCTCTTGAACCTTTTGAAGTAATTTCTGCTGGAGTTTAGTCACTTCAGCAAATTTTTTCAGGAGCCTGCAGACTCAATATTACAAAGATGGCACAGAGACAAGGTCATCTTTGTCCAAGAGGAAAAAAACAGGAATTCCTACTATTAAATTCCTCTCCAGCATGTTTAAAGGACACACAGTAGTTTTATTTTAGTTTGTGGCCATTGGATAGGCCCCTCAAACTGATTCTGCAACAAACTGGGGAATTCAGAAAAGTCATAAAAAGAACATGCTTTAAAAGATAACTTACACATCTACACACGTCTACAAATTCTCTGGACTCCTACTGTTGCACTGACAATAAACGTTTGCTGGTCCATCCTGAAACTGAAATTAAGATGTCCTTGTTAGAGTTTTCGGCGTTGCAGTGTGGTAATGCGCTGTGTTAAGGCCTTTTTCCGATCTTTTTCAAAGCTCCTATCACCATGTAATGACACATCATTTCATGTTTTCCATGTTTCACTGAGTCATCTACCGATACCAATGACTGATTAAACTGGAGCACCACTGTCTAATTTGGTGAATAGTCAGAGGGTTTATCATTACGTTGCGACCCCCTCTCTCCCACTAGAGGTGCCAAGGGTGTCAGTGGAGCCGCGGAATCAGACCTTCATGACGGGAGATGACGTGAGGATCAGGTGCTCGGCCAGCGGCTATCCCCTACCCCGCCTGGTCTGGACCCACAACGACATGTTCATGATGGCGTCCAGCAGGTGAACAAATCTCCTTTTCTCTGCCCTTTTCTCTTTTCATGAACATTTGTTGATCGCTTGTCACATTTCCAGTTACCACGTCGGCTTCATTTGTCAACCCATCAACCTCTCGGCATAACCAGTCTTGGTATTTTTAGCTCTTCGCTCACAATGGTGAAAATAACAGGATGAAAAAGTCAAACAGCTTAAAGTGCTTTGAAACTTTATGTGAAATATGTTGGATGCTATGATTTTGAAGGCATACTATTACTGAAATATGGAATATTACACAGAAATGCCCTTTTTTCAGTTTCCTTTTTTTTCCATTTGACATGTATATTATGTATTAAATTAAAACACCCCAACTTTAGTCTTTAACAGATTCTAAATAGTAATGTTTTTGTATCATTATGGGCACGTTGGGTAATTTTATGTATTTATTTATTTGTTTTATGTCATATGTCATATGTATTTATTGTATGAAACAGTTTTCTTCTTTCTTTTTTTTATTATGGGATTGTCACAGAGGTCCCAAAAATGAATGTATCAAATATGATGCATCCAGTATTTTACAGTTAAGTGGCTCAAAGAGCTTCAGGTGAATAAGAATAAGAAATTTGCACCTCCACTGAGACGGTTAGTGGTTTCCGAAAGGCATAAAAACAAGCTTGAGGTTATGACAAACTAGCAAAGTCCACTCCTACCTACCACTCTCAACTGTACACTCTTTGATGATGCAGAAATTCAGAATAAAGTTGAACTGTGCGTCTTGCGTCTCATTTTCAGACACAGAATGACTCCCGATGGCTCTCTGGTGATAAGGAGCTTGGAGAAGAAGGATGCCGGAGTGTATGGCTGCCTTGCCAGCAACCAGGCTGGTACTGACACCATGACCTCCATCCTTACCTATACTGGTGTGTGCCACACAGACACAAAATATAAAACACTTGCGTTGGCATTATCCTTCGATCTGTCTGTCATCTCTCTTCTAACATCTCTTCTCTCCTAGAATCTCCTGTGGTGACTGTAGCATTTAGTGAGATTCTTATTAGCATTGGAGAAACCACAGTGATGGCCTGCTCAGCATCTGGAATCCCTCAGCCTGAGATCTGGTGGTACAAAGGTAATGCCTCGGTAGTTAAAAGAAGGCCTTCAAAGTTTATTGTGCTGTTTAAGAAAACAAAGAATGAATCCGTTTTTAGGGCAGACCAAAAGCTATTTGATAGCAAAACTAATTCCAGTATTACATAGAAAGGTTCGGGTCTGCTTGCACAACCAGAAACCTCCGTTTCTGAAGCTCAGACACACTCCACTGCTGTATGTCCTCTAATTGCAAGGTAATGGTCAGCTGCATTCGTCATCTCTCTTGGTTGTGGACCCACTGGGGGGAACACTTACCATCAAGCAAACCCGGGATACCGATGCTGGAGATTACACCTGTGTGGCTGTCAACGCTGCAGGCACCTCATCGGGAAAGATCTCTCTTGACGTCGGAGGTGAGAGCAGCAGCAAGCGTGGTAATATCGTATGAGCACAAACACGTCATTGCTTATGTTCAAAAGTTGCAGCAGATTGTTGACTGTTGTTTTCTGCACCAAAATGTTTAAATATTGAGCTTTTGGTCTTTTCTCATATTCTGAACTATAAAATCTGTTTGAAATAATTGATCCCTTTTTTTTCGTTGAAGTCATGAATAGATATTTGTGTGAGCAGATGCATAAATGATGCAAGTGTTCTCTGGTGACTTGAATTAATTATTTGGTCTAAATAAATAAATACATAGAAAGACAGCAACATTTCATTTTGAGCATTTAAGCATTAAAACTTCATGCAACTTATGGGTTTACCAGCACCAGTCTTTAGAAGGCAGTTATGTCCTCATGGGTTAAACTATAAAGAAATTGTGGTTCACAAAATCCAAAATATATACTTGAGTAATGACTATGTGTAATGCTACACAGGCCTGTTTGTTGTTGTTGTTAATGAATGATTATTTTTTCAGAAAAAGAAAGAAACGTCTGGCATACGTCTAAAGGAGTTTATGTAGGAGTGTAATGCGAAGCAGATTTATTGCCTCGACCTCACTTTGTCTGGTACGCATCCTTTAGATTTGGCAACACTTGACCCATTCATCAGCATGGAACCTGGACAGAGGCTTTCCACTTTCATCGAGACGTAATTCTGCAGAGCTTTCTCATAAAAGCGAGATGCAACTTCAAATTTCCAGCTATGAAAGATACTAATCAGTGTCCTCATACTTGTAAAAGCTGGTAACTTTAATTGTGGGCAGCCAGGTCACGTCGCTGTGTGTGACGGGAGTCAAGAGCAGGTTATGCTCCATGAAATTAAATAAATATACAACGCTGATGCATCATAAACATGTATTCAGCAAAGAATTTCAAGAGAGAATTAGTGGACCCAAGGGAACATCTGGTTTAAGAATTTTCTTTGATATCTGCTTTTAAAAATCAGGATTAGAGCCACCAAACATGACACCCCTTTTTCAATAGTATCAGTAACATTTTCCATTTTCTGTTTTTTTGAATGTGCTAAAAATGGGGTATTAATATGTTTTTTTTTAATGCAGTGGGTTGCATGGGTTACAACCAGGGTCTCTAACCAGATAGTTGCTGCATCGATCGTGGGGCCGGGGATCACATGAACGCCACGTTGACTTAACCGCAGAAACGCAGCCATCAATTGTATATTAGCCCTTGTTTTTTTTTTTGTTTTGTTTTTTTTGTAAAAATGTTTACGTTGCCACTCTCTCTCCAGCTGCACCAAAATTTACTAGAGAGCCACAGGATGTGGCGGGGGACATCGGCTCTAACGTGACCTTGACGTGTTATGCCCACGGATACCCTGAGCCAGAGGTCACCTGGAGGAGAGAGGACGGCTCCCCTCTTTTCAACAGGCCACACATACACGGCCTTATATCACAGAAGAAAGGAGTGCTGCATATTAATAGTAAGTTTGTTAGCCAGTTAAATGTATATGCAATATATGCAAAATACATTTGCTGGTTTACATTTAAGTTTACATTCTAATGAGTTTCTGTCTGTCAGATCTCTGGGTGGAGGATGAGGCGGTGTATATCTGTGAGGCACGAAATCACTTTGGTAGGATTCAAACCCAGGCGAGCATCACCGTGACCGGACTTGGTAAGAACAGTTTGTCTTTCTGAATAAGTGGTGTTTTTGAATAGTGTTTTTATTGGTTCTATAAGAACAAATAGCAATGTCTTATTTTCTAATACCTGCTTTCTCTTCTTGTTGGTGTGAATTATCAAGCACAAACCTTCCAGTCAGAAAAGTACAAAGCAAGAGCAGAAAGGCTGGAAAATGCTGCAGCTTTTATGGAATATAATGCGATTTCTTTGCTTCCTATTAATCTGACAGTTGTCATCTTGGTCACAAAGTCACCTCAATCACAACCTACCAAAATGTGCGGTGTAGGAACAGAAGTGTTTACCTGCATTTGTAGCACAGCTGTCACATCTGCATCGTGTCCCAGTCCCCCAGTGGTCATCTATGAAAACCATGCAAAGTCTGGCTGTCAAAAATGTTTAGTTCCCATAGTTTGAAAAAGCATAAATTCAAGCCACCAGTATTTTTTTATTTTTTTCCCCAGGGCAGCTGATTCTTTTTAACATTTAGACTCCTGTCTTTCTACAATTACTCACCTTCTGCGTGATTTCAGGGTGAGACACTTCTCTGAGCTTGGCTTCAATAGAGATAACATTTCCACAGGCTTGCCAAAGATGTCTGAACATGTACGAGCTCTTTTTATCATGCAGCGAATGTTTTCCCCACATTACTGCATTGGAGACTTTTTAGCAGTTGCACAGCAGCCTCACGCAGCGCAGATGTGGTTATTTTTTTGCTTATCTACATTATAGAATTACATGGACATTTGCACCTAACTTGGGAAACTAGACATTTCCTAAACCTTCAAGATGAGGCCTTGTCATCACCTTTTGAGCCCTCGAGATATGAAGTACATAGTCATTAATTTTCCCTGGATGCAGCAAGCTTTTGAATTCTGATGTATTCAAATCTATATTCCAATATGTATATAATCTATCTAATTCTCTTAAAATTTTGATTTATTTTGATTGCCAATATCTGTCTGTTTCCCTCTGCAAGTGTGTATCTGTCTTTACGTATAGTATACGGCCGTGTGTTTCAGTGGTTGTGTGGGAGCACATGTGCTTTGGAAACCACCTTTCTGGCATCACTATGTCTCTGCTTAGTTCCTTAATTTTGAAATGCAGACCAAAACCTATGGAGTACAAACCCAGCCCCGATGACATACAGTACATAACCTAGCTGACGTATATGACCTCAGATGTTATATGTTCCCCTGTTTCTCTGCAGACAACATTTCCTGAGCAGATAGGCACACCCAGTGCAGAATCACATCAGCGGCGGTCTCATTTCAACAGTTATTTTGAGAGTTTATGTATCTGCTGCTTGTGTGCACGTGCGTCTCTTTGTGTGTTTCCATGTGCGTGTCAGAAGCTGTGTTCCCAGGCCTGTCGGGGTGGTCATCAAATTCCCCTCGACAACACCCTGAAATATGACATCACTGCTGTCTGTGTGCAAATCCGAAACTATTCAGACAAATGGGATGATGCGTCTTATTGTTTAAGTGTTTATGTGCTGTAAACAGCTAAGAATTCACATCTATATGCAAGAAAATAAGAGCTTCGATTTGTGTGGAAAATGTTTAGATAGAAACTGTCTAGATAGTGTGATGATGTAGAGCAACCAAACACTCCACGTCCGTGAAAAGTCACGCAACTAAACGTGTTTCCTTTGAAATCAGTGGTGGAAAAGACCTTTAGACAGCTGTCAACGGTATAGTGAATTCATACTTTTCTTTATAAAGTTTTAAGTAACTAAATGCATTTACACTTGCTATTCATTTTGCCGACATGGAATTAGAATTATGTCCGCTGTGAATTTTGTCAGGACTCTGTTTGGTCGGTGTATTCATGCTTTTAGTCACTCTACACCAGATCTGTTTCCAGAATATTCCCAGCAAAGCCAGAAATCCACAGATCATTTTAACTTTGTCTTCTTGTTTTTACATAATCATTTCGATTGTCCACAGTTTCACCTGTCATTGCAATGAGTCCGGCAGAGCTGAGTGTAATCGAGGACCAGCAGTTGGTGCTTCCCTGTGTGCTGCTGGCGGGAAATCCGCTGCCCGAGAGACAGTGGCTGCACAACTACGGCCTGGTGGGAAAACAGAGAGGAAGGTCAGGGTTTCTATTGCTTGAATGCAAATAACTTTATTCTAATTTCTTCCATCTGTAATCTGTTAGGTGACCTCAGATCAGTATTTAACAGTGAGGAGGGACGGCAGTCTGAATATTGAGAGAGTCCGACTGGAAGATGCGGGTGACTACACCTGTTTGGCTGAGAACATTGGCGGGGCGACCAACCACACAACCACTGTCAATGTTTATGGTAACGAGCACACAGATATGCATATACAGTACTCATTATGTGAAAAACTTTGGTCTCAGAGATACAACAGCTATTTATGCACCAGTACTAAACAAACCAGTGAACACAGTTTTATGTTAAATTTTGGCCTTAACAAAGAGGAGGCGCGTCAATAACTGACTTCAGAGCCATAGCTGAAAAGAATATATGTTTTAAATGCTGTCAGGGACATCAAATCAGAGCCTCTTTTCTGGCACTTTTATCTATAATTTCCTCCATTGCTCTCTACTTTCAGAGTTGTCTTTGTGTTCAGCTATATCACATTTTTATTCCAATTTATGAGTTTTCAAGAGCTGCACTTTTCTGCAGGTGCACTGAATTAAAACAGAGAAAATATTACACAGCAAAGAGAGGCGAAAAAACAAGGTTCAGTACTGTATGTTCAGGTGGACACGGATTTTGTCCAGGTACAGTTGAGTTGCATAAAAAAGATTTACAACATGGACTTCTGGCTCTGTTGCAGAGGAAATGAAGAACAAGAGGATTTATGGTTGCATCAAGCAGATTTTGTGAGGACAAAACAAACTAAACTTAATTTACGTTTTGTTGTTGTGTCCACAGTAATTCCTACTATTCAGCATGGCCCACAAGTATTTAGCACAGTTGAAGGAACGCCCATATCGCTGCCGTGCCGTGGCCAAGGAGTACCAAGTCCTGACGTCCACTGGACTAAGGTCTGTGCAGATATTGTACCACTGTTTATGAAGGTCAAGAAAAAGGCTTGTGTGTTTATTGTGGTGCCTTTAATGCACCAAGAAATTACTAAAAACCATAAAAAAGTTTTCTCTGATGGTTTCATACGTCCAAGAACAATTTAACTTTGAGCGCTGCTAAGATGAGTGAAGCTGGATCTTTTTAGGAGCTCCGCAGCTACGCGTCAGCTCCCAGCAGACTCCACACGCCAACACTTTTTAACGCAATGCCCAAAACCTTCACACTGCTGATTCTAAGATGACTTGGTTTTTTTTAGGTTTGATTAATAAGTACTACCCACGTATTTTATCTCCTCCAGCATGATTTTGCGCAGTAGCAGCCACAGTAGCAGTCACTGATTTGTGGTTGTGGGTAGCAAAGACAGCTGTGCATGCATGCAATTATTTATTCACTACGCTCTGAATGGTGTCTACTAGCCATGTTATTAGACATGAGCTCAACGCGAAGGTTGGGATTGCTGCGTCCTTTCAGTGCAATGCTTACTCCATCTATGGATTCTGACAAGACTGTGTATAAATACATATGGGAAATTCCCATGTGATCCTGCCAGAACAGGCGCGTACCTTCAGCATCCAAACAACTCGTCGATTCTAGATTTATGTTCACCCTTTACATTTTCACTTTCTTGTGTTAATGTAAACTTTATCTCATCGCATGAGCATTCCCAACTCTTGCAGTTATAACAGCCTTGCTGTTAAAGTGAACAGGGCAGCAGCGACACGTGCAACAAGACAAATCCTGCACCAGCTCTGCAGATGTGATTCTGTCTGCTTCTCTGATTCTCTCCTCATCACTGTTACATCAGGGGCGTCCAGTCAGTCATGCCAGAACCAACAGGACAGGCCACATATGAGACTTTTGTTTATCTTTTGGTTTGAGCGACTGTATAAGGTTTTATTCACAACATGTTTTTTTTTTTGTTTTTTTTACAGCAGAAACACACCATAAATTTAAGCACTCCTGTTATGAGCTAATGAAATTGACTGAATGAAATAAACCCAGGCTCCTGCCGTTTTCCTGCTGTTCTTTAGGGTGGGAAGCTGCTGCACTTGGGTGGTCCGGCTTTCTCCCTTGATTCCGATGGCAGCCTCCTCATCCCTTCTCCTTCTGGAAATGAGACTGGAGAGTTTGTCTGCACGGCTACCAACGCCGCTGGCTCTGCCTCCAGGAAGGTCCACCTCACAGTCTATGGTAAATTTCCCGGTAGAAAGTCAGTAGAATAATAAAGATCTTAAAGTTAACATTTTTTGTTTTTACCCAAATATTAGAAGGATTGATTATCAAAGTATTTTGTGTACAGGAAGTCAAAGATACCACCAAAGTCTTCTAGCTATGGTTCAAAACTGATTTCTCTGTGGTTTTGTTTCATTACTTTACATTACAATATGTTCTAAATAATACTCGCTGCCTCCTTTCCTTTACACCTTATGAATGAACAGCATGTGCTGGAACTAGATTATTCAAAGTTCACAACACAAACTGTTACGTCCGTTATTGTCACCAGAGGAAAAAAAGTGCCATCTGGTTGTTTAGTCATGATGGAGCAAAAGACCTTTAGAACATTTTTCTTTTGTATCTGGAGGACTTTAAGCAGAAAAAGGGACACACAAACATCATAGATACAAACAAATTTCAAAGCAAAAATGACGAGTGACTTCTGCGTGTGTGTTTGACCGACCAGTCCGGCCTAGGTCCAACGATGGTGGTTCTGGAGGCTTAGCAGAACCGGCGAGGATGTCAGTGATTGAGGGCGAGGACGCTGTTCTACCATGCGATGTCCACAGTGTCCCACCTCCTTCCATCAGCTGGGCAAAAGAGAAGCAGCTCATCTCCCCTTTCTCTCCCAGGTAAAACACAAACATACACACACAGACGCAGTCGTTCATAATCAGAGAGTTTTGTTTACAAAGAGTTACTTGTATCAAATTCTGAGTGCAGAGATCCTTTTTTTCTATTTCAGCGTTAAAAACTGCTGCTTTTATTGAATAGAACTGAACTGAATATTATTATATTAACATTCTTCTAAATGTAGATTGTTTTAATGTCAAATTCATAATAATTAAATAGAAAAACAGACAATTAGAATTAAAAAAGAAAATGTTAGAACGATGGATGAGCAGAAGGGAAACTGTGTGAACTCTGGTGGCCAACAGTTGAATATTGGGGTTTTGGGAGATGCTCCTTCACATCTGACTTTAACAGGCACTATTGCTGCTCTGTTTTCACTCTCTGTCTCCACATATGAAAGGTGGGTTTAGGGACTTTGGAGGGCAAATTAATGTTTCTGCAGCCACGACTTGATGTAGCACCCAATTCCTAACAGTCCTGCTTTGGCTTCAGCAGTTCTTCCACCTCTTCCGTTTTAAGTTCTAGTGATCTCACATTTTCCGTGACTTTTTTAGTGAACAGATGTTTTAAACTTCCACTTCCACTCCATTTCGCTCCTGCATTACTTTCTTGACATCTACTCATCCACTCAAGTGTATTTGAGGTCTTTTAAGAATCACCTGAGCTTTGGAAAGTTCAGTTAAATCTCCCATTATCGTGTCTACTGATCATATTGTTAAAAAGTGGCAAAACAGAGCAGAAAACATTTCAAACCGCTTTGTGCTCTGTCATCTTTTAATGACCTCAGGGCACAGTTTGTGGTTTTCTAATATGACCTATAAATCATAATCGTCTCTGTGATTTGTTTTATTTACTGTGCCCCTCCCACAGTAACTGCAATTATGGTTGATGCTGGATTAGTGAAAATTACTGGAGAGTCTGCTTACCGTAAGAGCCCAAAAAGTCAATGAGTGGAAACAATTATCGTGTGAGCCAGTGTGCTTTACCCTGTTTTATAGCTTTGTAAGCGTAATTGTTGCCTTGACTTCCACTTTAAACTTCATTGTTATTAAATTACAGGTATTACAGGCATCTTGACCCCATACTCATCTAGCTCTCTCCCCGTCCCTCGGGTCAAAACCTCCTCATGGTCCCTAAAACACATTTTAAAACTCTGGGGGACGAGTCCTTTCAGGCCGTAGCCCCCAGACTGTGGGACGCCCTTGCCACTGTAACCGTGTTGTTGAATCTGTGGATTGTTTGTATTTATCATATCCTTCTTAACTATGTATTTTTATCTGTGTTCCTGCCCTTTGTGAAGAGTTTTGTGATTTCATCTGTGAACAGTGCTCTATAAATAAAGTTCACGTAGTTACTGTTTGTTCCTCTCAGACATACCCAGCTTCCCTCTGGGTCCATGAAAATCCTGCAGACAAGAGTGTCAGACGCTGGACTTTACGTTTGTGTTGCCTCCAATATTGCTGGTAACCTGACACTGTCCATTGAGCTGAATGTTTTGGGTAAGTTTAAAGTATATATAAATCTTAAATTAAAAAAACACTAATGATAGAGTTATGAGCTTTCTGTTTCTGCATTTATGTCCATATTTTAGTAGTAAACTTTTGTATTTGCAGCACTCACAATTATTAGACAGAGGTGCAACTCATATGTACTATCCTTTACAAAGTTTGTAACAGCAAAGTATAACTTCTAGTTGGAAATTCCTGCATGTCAAAGGGAATGCAGGTAAAGAAAACCTTTGAAAGTCTCTTGACATCTTCCCTGCAGTGCCGCCTAGAATCCAGCCTGGCCCCAGAGTGATGAAGGTGCTGGTGGGTCACTCAGTGGAGCTGCCCTGTGTGGTGAAAGGATCCCCAGAGCCGACACTCACTTGGACGAAGGATGGTAAGAGGTACCCAGTATCTCCTGATGGCAGCCTGTCATTGACAAATGTGGGACTGCAGGATGAAGGAACCTACATCTGCATGGCCACCAACACTGCAGGAAGAGATGAGGGTCAAGTGAAGCTGCTAATTCAAGGTTGGTCTGAGACGATGCTCTTAGACTTGTACGGCGCCCATTACAAAATGGCCTAAAGTAAATATAAATGCATGGGCCGTAACCACTCACCTGTCTGGTTGTGTTTGCTGAAAGCCAGTGACAAAAATGCTTGGATGGGTGTTGTATTTGTCACTGATCACGTGTGTTTCTTTCCAGTGCCCCCTGTCGTTGAAGTTCTGGAGCCCCCTTTCAACAGCCCCCTGCAGGAGAGAGTTGCAAACCAGCGAATCGCCTTCCCCTGCCCTGCCAAAGGTGCATCAATAATACAGTCTGAAGACAGTTTCAAACTGTTGATGTCGAGCATTAAACTCTTTGCTTGAATAGATTCTAAGAATCTTATTTATCATCTGAAATCCACTTTAACTGAAGGCCTCAACCTTGTGATTTAGTTTCAGACAATGCCAGATTTAGTCACGAAAAAACTATGAACCAAAAGAGAAAAGATCCTTCTTTTTTTGGCAGAAGGGGTCAGCAAGATAGCCAGTAATAGTGATGCTGGGAAATGTGTGTTATTGTGTAGTCTAAACGCTGGGTTGACAGATGAAGGTGGGAGTGTGTCACTAGACTAAACACATGGAGAAACTGAACTATGGCTTATATTCAAAAGAAAGGCTTTGACATTCAGCTGTGAAGGAACCAAATAAAGGCCCTACTTGTGTCTGATAATTAATACTTCATGCCTTTAATGGATAGATTAAAAAAAAAGTTCCCGACAGGCTTGAATACATAAAAGTGCCCAAGCAAATAACCAGCATAGCCTGCACCTGTTAACTTTACTAAAAGATCACATATTTTTCATGTCAATATAATTAATTTATTGAATATAATATTTCACGTAGTAAAGATGAATTTTACAGTCATGCATTAAATGATCCCTTCTCTCCTGCAGGTTTTCCTAAGCCAGTGATTCGCTGGTTGCGTAACGGCCAGGAACTGACGGGTAATGAGCCTGGTGTGTCCATTCTGGAGGATGGGACGCTGCTGATTCTTGCCTCTGTCTCACCTCTGGATAATGGGGAGTATGTCTGCACTGCCGCCAATGACGCCGGATCAACTGAAAGAAAATACCAGCTCAAAGTTAATGGTGATAAAGCTGTTCGTTAAGTCATCTGTTCACACATCAGCACACTGCTACACAAGCATTTCCTGCTTACTCGTCTTCATTCATCACCTGTGACATTTTTTCCAGTACCCCCAGATTTCCGTGAGGGTGACACGCCAAGAAACCTGTCAGTGGTGCTGAGCCAGCCCATCAGCGTGGTGTGTGACGTGACAGGAAGTCCGACCCCTGTCATCACCTGGTACAAGGACGGGACTCCTGTAGGGGCAATACCATTACATAACCTTTACATTTTGCCTTTTAATTAAACTTTTTTTTTTTGTTTTTAGAATATGTGCAAGTATTTATGCTTTAAAAGGTAATTACACAAATCAAATACGCATTCTGAGTCACAGAGTAGCACGCAGCCCTGTCATTTACCGTAACCTACACTTAACCTCTAGTCACGAGTCCGATGACAGGACGAGGTCACATTGTTTTACATGTGTAAAAGAAATGGGAATTATGAAGCCCTCTCCTTTCATTCCTCAATGAAAGCGTGCATAAAAACAAGCTCTGATCACAGGGAGTGCCATCCAAGAAAATAGGCTTTAAGTCAGTGTTTATTGAATGTGTGTAGTAAAAACTAGAGAACAGAGCAGCTTTGGTTCCAGCATGTCCCACACTTTAATGACACCATGATCACGATGAACGGATTCATGCAAGAGCAGAGGACACACTATAATATCCAAGTCACTTGGAGTGTTCTTGGCTTCGGTGTGCAGTTTTCCTGCCAGACACATGGGAAATTCAGAGCCTGTACTTTAATTTGCTAATTATAAGCAATTTAAATCAAGATGATCTTTTCTCTGGATGTTTTTGGCTCGGAGAAGCTTTTGAAAGCGTTTCATGTTTTCTGTACTTTCCTCTGCATCTGAATAAGTCTTTGTTTCTCTGTGGCCTATCGCCGTTTTTCAAATCTGCTTGGCTTTGTAAATTGCAGCTTTTTACATTTAGAGGCCATTATCCTGATGTCTTGCAGTCTTGCCCGGCAATTACGTGTCAGACAACATTTTCTAAACATTCAGCCTGGTGTTGCACTGAATTGATGCATTTGTGGTGATTGACAGGTAGCTGCCGGTAACGGTATCCAGATTCTTGACACGGGAAAAACCCTGAGACTACTGAAGGCAGAAATGGCAGACGCAGGCAGCTACAGCTGTAAAGCCATCAACGTTGCAGGCAGCGCAAAAAGAGACTTTTTTGTGGATGTACTGGGTGAGTAAAGACAGCGAGTAATTAACTGCAACACAACGAGACTAATGAATACTTTTACACCTGGCAGACTATAATCATGCTCTTTGCTGAGTCGATCTACTGTGTAGGAAAAAACATATAATAGATAATATCCAACATAGCTGACCTTTGATATTATTTATGGATGCATTTTCATGAAATAAAGTTGATTAATCAATTAATGAATGGAAGCTTCATTGATTGAAGTGAATGAGCCAGTTGTTTTTGCTTCAGTCCCACCAACAATCACAGGATCAGCCTCTCCACAAGATGTTTCAGTGATTCTCAAACAAGAGATCACTCTTGAGTGTAAAGTGCAAGGGTCCCCGTTTCCCACAATCCAGTGGTACAAGGATAGAAAGTAAGTGACATATGATGTTGAAGAAGCACACGTTTCTTGTTTGATAATTACAATCCTCCTCATTCTTATTCCTCTTCAGGCCGGTGTTTCTTGGTGATCCCAATCTAGAGGTCACCAGAAGGGGTCAGCTACTGAAGATAAAAAGCGCCCGTCTTGGAGATCAGGCTCGATATCAGTGTGGTGTCACGAATACGGCAGGAAAACTGTCCAAGGATTTCAACCTCAGTGTTTATGGTGAGTAAGTGTTTAACAAAAGTCAGCACAATTACGTAGTACAGTGCATTAGGTTCATTCTGAGGCTTTGAGAGGTGAGAAATTCAGATTTTATAAACCGTCAAATTTATCTATCTATATCTACCTCTAATCTATAAACATGCAAATTACAGAGTTTCTAAAGTTAGAATGTCAGAGTTTCTATCTTTAGTTTTAACCCCCCCACCCTTCAGTTTTATGGTCCTATGATTGTTTAATTTTGTCCTGTTGTTCCAGTGCTCCCCTCCATAAAAGGAGGCAACTTAACCACAGAGGTCACGGCACTGCTGGACACGATGGTAACGCTGGAGTGTGAGGCACGTGGGGTGCCGCACCCCTCCATCACCTGGTACCGAAAGGGAGAGGTCATTTTGTCCAGTCGACAGATGCAGTATGCGGATCGAGGCCGCTATCTGAAGATCCCTCGAGTGCAGGCGTCCGATGCTGGTCAGTACACCTGCAAGGTGACCAGTACGGCCGGGAGTGCGGAGAAAAGCTATGAGCTGGACGTTTACTGTAAGAGCCCTTTTATTTAACATCTAATGAATTTTATGTACGGATTTATGATGTTCACTCTCATTGACATTAAGTGTGTTTGACAGCAGGCGCTTCACAGCTTAATTAATTCATAGATCCAACAAAAACATTATGTTTGTACATAAGTGTGTTACAGAATCTAAAGACACAGTTATTATAAGAAATCAATTGAATTAATCATTTGATCATTAAGTGTCATCAATGAATAATTTGAACATTCACATCTGAATTATGTCTCTGAGTCTCGTGAGGAAACTTAGCTGGAGTGACAGGTGGTTTAGAAAATCTATTTAGGCATGAAATCAAGTGTTTAAAAAAGCATAAAATAAGCAATTCCTGGAATGAAAGTCCTCCATTATCTTTTATGCGACCTCCCTTGTTCAGTTAAAGATTATTGTTTTAACTGGAGCTGTAGGCATGTGGGCTTACTCAGAAAACATAAAGACATTTGCAGCAGTCGTGCATGATTCTAAGCAGCTGTGCATGTTTAAATAAAAAAACCCTTTGATGTGCATTACATGAATGGGGACAAAGATGTTTTTGCACGAAGCAGTTTTACATGATGCTGGCTCATGACAGTCTCAGATACAAAAAAGATATGTCGTACATGAAAGCATTAAGTTCTCTTTCTTTCTCCGCAGTGCCTCCTACCATCGCAGGAGAGGACGGCGGGCCCACTGAGAGGAGAGTGATCCTCACTAAACCTCTTATCCTGGAGTGTGAGGCGACGGGACACCCTCCACCCACCCTCACCTGGCTGAAAGACGGCGTTCCTGTCCGTGATGGGGAAAGTGTCCGTGTGCTTGAGCAGGGGAGAAAAATAGAAATCCCTTCAGCGACTGTCTCAGACTCTGGACGCTACATCTGTGTGGCCACAAGCATCGCGGGGGATAAGGAGGTGAAATATGACGTCAAAGTTTTAGGTAAGAAACTTTTTTTTTTAAATTCTAACTACAGAACTAAGAGTTCTTGCAAACAGATGTGCAGAGTCGTGGATCATCGGTTTATTGTTTCATAGAAGCCATTAGACCCATCTCTACATTTTTAAAATGCATAATTTCTTTTACAACTTTGTAAAAGTTTATTGCTGTCCTTTCCTATAACCAACATCAGTCCAGTCTGTTGTCCAGGTGAACACTGAGGTATTTATACTCCTCCACCACCTCCACTTCTTGTCTCATGGTGGAAAAACTACTCAACTTAATCCCGTCTCTCCTAAAATCCACAATCATCTCCTTTGTCTTGTCCATATTCAAACTGAGATTATTCTTCCTGCACCGTGCCACTAAACGGTCCACCAGTTCTCTGTTCTCAGACTCTGTCCATCACTGATACACCCCACAACTGCAGAGTAATCTGAGTATTTCTACAAATGACAAGACTGCAACTTGTACTGGACGTCTGAGTTGTAAAGAGAAATGCTACGAGTACAGTCCCCTGTGGTTCTCCGGTGCTGCTGACCACCTGGTCAGACACACAACCATTCAGTCTCACCAACTGTGGTCTGTTTGTCAGGTAGTCAGTAATCCAGGTGATTGTGGAGGCCTCCACCTCTGTCTTCTGGAGTTTCTACGTATTAATGCTGGCTGGATGCTGTTAAATGCAGTGGAGAAATCAAAAACTATTATTCTCACAGTACTGCCTGCTTTGTCCAGAAGACTGCGTGTTCGTTAAAGTATCTGGAAAAAAAGAAAAAATATTCTCATTTCATATAGTATAAAACCAGTCATTTTTACAAATGTATCAAGAATTACAGGCCAAAACTTTTATATAAAGAAGTAAAAATACATCACAAAGACACATCTGCAGGATTACTGATTTAAAAGCTCAGTGTCTGTTAAAACACAGGAGATATGATAGTTCTTAGATCAGCCTTATTCTGTTGTGTAGATGAATGCAGAACCTTTCAGCTTCTCAGAGGGTGAGTCGTTGATTTTTATCTGGTCCTGAAACAAGAAATGTAGTCTGTCTGTGCGCCTTTGCCACGGTGCTGCTTTTCTACAAGCAAACCTCGGATAACTGCAGCCCGTCGTGTTCAGTTTACTAATGACCGATTTGACTGCTGGAAAGAAAATGTGCCGTTGTCGGCAGGATTCGAACCTGCGCGGGGAGACCCCAATGGATTTCTAGTCCATCGCCTTAACCACTCGGCCACGACAACATACACAGAGAGCCGCTCCCAGCTGCTGTCAGCTGATCCGGCAGCCTGCATGGGAACCGGACACCTGCTATGCTTCAACGCTGGTTGTGCACATCTGACCCACAAGTAGACCTCACAAATACTGGGAAATGTTTTAAAGGGCTGAACCCAGAGTATATATTTCGTTATATTTCTTGTAACATTTCACCACTGTTACCGGCTAAATTTCACTCTCAATGTTTTTTTTCCACCAGTTCCTCCTGTAATTGATGGAGCTGATGACGTAACAGACAGCGTGATAATAGTCGACAGCCCGTTGGAGCTGGAGTGTCACGCCACAGGAACACCTGCACCGGTCATCACGTATGATATATACGTTACACATATAGACAGAAATGGACACCTGGACACAGTCACGGTACAAACAACTTGTTTTCCAGGTGGTATAAGGATGGAAAACCGCTGAGGCAGGGTGAAGGGTTGCGGATTGCATCCAACGGGAGACGAATGGTCATTTCCCGAGCTCAGGTCTCTGACACGGCTCGTTTCCAGTGTGTGGCCACAAATGAGGCTGGCGACCACGAGAGGGACTTCAATGTGGTAGTGCACGGTAAGAGAAAAACAAAAATAAAGGAAATGCTTCATCTAAATGTAAGTGTCACCAGTTTTGAATATTTTTAACATTTACTCTTTACAAGCTGCAGAAAGCTTCTACTTTGGGTAAATACCTTGATTTGGTCCTTTAACCATTTTCTTTTATCACCATTTAAAGTTGTTTAGGTTTTTTTTAAGAGTCAGTTGTGTTCCTTGCACCTCTGCAGTTCCCCCATCCATCCGTACGACTGGACCTGCAGAGCGCTCGGTGGTTCTGCACAAGTCAGTCCTTCTGGAGTGCATCTCTACTGGCATCCCTTTGCCCAGTATTACCTGGCTTAAAGACGGCCAGCCTGTCGACACGTCAAAGGAGAACCTTAAGGTTGGTCCCTGATTGTTAGTTTACAAAAACAAAATATTCATTTAAGTATGCACATCTTCCAACAAACTATACTTACATTTCCCTCATTCATGCACAAAAACTGTCAGTCTTTACTTTCAGATGGGAGACAGCTTGTCTTTTTTTTAAAAGTGTTTTTATTAAAAGTGTCTTGAGGGGAATTTTGATGTGTAGCCAGGCCGTAAGCGACTCAGAATGAGGGCTACAGAGGGATGGATTATATGTCATTTATATTTTAACTGCCTTGTTAAGGATACTTTTAATCACCTGTTTGAATTCTCTGTGTCACATGTGCACCTGTGCCTATAACTACCAAAGCTGCAGTCAGCGGGCAGAACGCTCAAGATCACAGACTCCAGACTGGAGGATTCTGGGAGATACACCTGCCTGGCCACCAGTGCAGCTGGTGAAGCTCAGCAGCATATTCTACTTAGTGTCCATGGTAACGCGGACTCACTTTCTTCCTTTTGATAAAATGAGACTGGGTGAAAATTTGACAAAAATCATGCAATGAATTATTCTTCATGTCTGTCATCTTGTACATGTTCCTCAGAGCCTCCCGGGATTCCTTTCTCTGGAGAGATCCTCAACAAAACCATCCTGTCAGGCTTTCCCATTGAGCTTGAGTGCAAAGCGACTGGCAGCCCATTACCTGGTAAGCCTGCTCCTGCGTCCTGCTGTGCTCACTCCCGGCCTGCAGAGCCTATCGTGCTCTGGCCGCTGAGCCAGACTTTAACACTTAAAGGAAAAGCAGAAAAGTGATCTGACTTGAGTCCTAATTTTCATCCCACTCTCTAACAAATGAAAGGAGTGCACAGTGTACACCTTCGATGCAAATCAGAAATGGATGAAAGCAGGTGTAATGATATCTGTGGTGCAATTGTAGCACAAATGTGTTGTAGGTTTTACAGAAATTACCTCTGTGGGTATTTTGAGCAGAAATCTGACGTACACATTCTGTACTGTACATGAACCCGTTCAAAAGGAGACATATGTGTCTTGTGTGCAAATGTGCTAATTCTAATTTATTCACACCTTTCTGAGTGGTATAATCTGTGTTTCATGTAAAGTATTCTGCATTATTTCTACACCACAGCTGTCACGTGGTACAAAGATGGCCGGCCTCTGACCAGAGCAGCTGGCGTGGCGATGCTGAAGCGGGGCCAGGTGCTGGAGATTGAGCGGGCACAACTGTCTGATGCTGGGATGTACAGATGTCAAGCTGTCAACCTTGCAGGAGTCGCACAGATACTTTACAGCCTGCAGGTGTTTGGTGGGTGTTTTTATTGAATGTAAGTTTTCTGATCAGTTATGTCCCTCCTGTGCGATAAACAGCCATTCTGACAAAGTCTTCTCCACCGCCGTGTCTCGCAGTGCCCCCGATCATCTCCAGCCGAGGTGGCACGGTAACAGTTGTGGTGAATGAGGCTGCCAGGCTCGAGTGCGAGGCCTCTGGCGTTCCCATGCCGAGTCTCACGTGGCTAAAAGACGGCAGCCCCGTGGCAAGCGTTTCACATGGCATACAGGTCAGTCTCTAACCTCAGTCAGTCACCGAAGTCCGTTTGTGCTTCGACTGAATTATGAGTTTGTTTCACATTATGCAGTTCTGATTATCTCAAGACCAAAACCAACATTACAGATGTGGTACACACGCTATTCCCGTCCCTTATCATTGTCATCAAATAGGTTTTATTAGGTCCTCCTGTCTCCTTAGATTGTTATTGGTTTCTGCATTGATTTATGTATAGATCCCTGAAGTCTGTGTTTTTATGTGCTTTGAGCTTCTCTTGGATCTGTTTGTTCTCACAGGTGTTGTCTGGTGGGAGAGTCTTGTCTCTGAACAGCGCGCAGGTAAGCGACACCGGCAGATACACCTGTGTGGCGGTCAACGCCGGCGGAGAGCAACAAAGAGAGTATGACCTGAGGGTTTACGGTGAGACTTTTCCTTCCATAAATATGTGTACACATAGGAACAATGTGTTTGCTTGCAGACATTTGACACACTGAAAGCACAAAAAAGTAAGATCTGACTCTGGCATTGGGTAAAACATGTTCATGTAGAAGTAAAAACACTTGATTTAAGTTTGAACAAGCCGTGTCAGTTTCCCATATGCAGGAGAGATTTATAGCAAACGTGTTAAAAGTAGTGTTACGAGGTAAATTGAATTCAGTTCATTTCAGCTTATTGTCACAACAAAAGTCACCTCAAGACACTTTACACAGAAAGTAAACAGACAAGAAAAACAGATAAATGTATAACGAGACAAGAAGTCTCCATGAAGGACTGGTGAAATCTGTGATTTTGAGAATCGACCTTCGTATGCCTATTTGAAGATGTGTATGCAGGGAGGACGTGTTGTCCGGTGAGCTTGTCCTCAGAACCTGAAGTTGGTGTGATAATTGCTGCCTTTCTTCAGCGGCTTGCCTGTGTCTTTCCAAATACTCAGTTGAAGGCCTAATTTTGTTTTCCACAATCACTTGGCCATTTCAGAAAGCAATTACTCTGTTTATTTGTGAGGTATCCTGCATCGTTGCCCGCATTAACATGACTTAGGAGAGACAATTTCACACACACTGGCTTGTAATGTAAAACAGCATCACAACTTTCACCTGAAACCACGCAGAACATTACACATTACAGAAGCTACGTTCACTCTGAGATATATTATTGTTTTGTCAAAGTATTTAAAGTTAGTTGTCTTCATGGCTGCCTCAGTGCCACCTAACATCAAGGGAGAAGAGGTGAATACTACAGTGATGCTTGGTCGTCCAGTGGAGCTGCTCTGCCAGAGCGACGCCATCCCTCCGCCTACCCTCTCCTGGCGCAAAGATAGACGTCCCCTCTATAAGAAGCCTGGTCTAACTGTCTCTGCAGATGGTAGTTTTCTCAAGGTAGTATCTATAAGAGGTTTTACAATCACTTAACACAAGTTGAAGTGCTCATTCCAGTAAACGCCCATATTAATGATGACAGCGTCACTTCTGCTATTGCTGCCTTTTCTATTGGCTTTATGGGCAGTGCATTCATGCATACCATCAAGATCTGTCTGTGAATGTAATCTGTAGGTTGATAGCGCCCAGGTGCAAGACTCGGGGAGGTATACTTGTGAAGCTATCAACGTTGCTGGGAAAACGGAGAAGAATTACAATCTCAATGTTTGGGGTAAGTCCGTCTATATGTCTGACTGTAACTGCCTCTGTGTCATCCTGACAATTAGTTTACAATTTACAAGAAGTTAATTTTGGCACAAGAAAAAAAAAAAGAAGTGCAGCTGGATATAAGTGGAGTATTAACAAACTATTGTGCTTATTGTGAGTCTATAAATTCCAGTAAAACTGTGCCATTATTATGTCATGTTATTTGAGTGCCCCCTGTTGGTGTGATGTTGTCATTGCAGTGACTCCCAGTATCCGAGGCTCGGAGGAGGTTTCTTCTCTGACAGTGATTGAGGGAGGTCTCATCACTTTAGTGTGTGAATCCAGCGGCATCCCACCTCCCAACCTGACATGGAGGAAAGACGGTATGTGTTTGTAAGAGGCATTAAAGAAAAAGAAGCAACAATAAGTGCAGAGATCCTATAAGGGTACTTCAACTCAGCACTTACACCGACCTCTTAGGAACATGCTTTCTGCATCTTTAAGGTTCTGAACTTAAGTCAGATCAGAGACTAAGGATTTTGTCAGGAGGGCGTCAGCTGCAGATCTCCAGCGCTGAGAGGACAGATGCAGCCTCTTACACGTGCACAGCCTCCAGTGCAGCTGGCACCACCTCCAAAGAGTACAGCCTGCAGGTTTATGGTACGTGTGCAACATCAAATCATCTCATGATTAAATTAATCTGGTTCTTGTTTTATTTATGGACAGAAAAAAAATTGAGTTGGCGACTGCTTTGAAAAAAAATATATTATCAGATTAAGGATAGAAAAATGACTATAATCCTGATTTTATTTATGGGAAACCACTCTAGTACATAAAGTTAAAATGATAACAAATGTAGACCAGAATTTACCAAATACCAAGGTGATTCTTACTTTTCACAGAACATCAAACAATGAAATGATGTGAATGTCATTGGTGTAACTTCAGTTTAAAAAAATACCCACATGCTTTTCTCGCTTTAGTTCGACCTTTCATCAGCCGCAGTGAAGGCGACACTGAAGACGTTACGGTGACGAAGGGAGGTGACGTGACTCTACAGTGTGCAGCAGAGGGCGTGCCTCGACCTGCAGTCACATGGCTGAAGGATGGACGGCCCGTCACGGGCCAGCATGGTGCTAAAGTCCTGAACGAGGGGAGGCTGTTGCAGATCAAAGATGCCAAGGTGTCAGACACAGGACGTTACACCTGCATCGCTATTAATGTGGCAGGACAAGCAGACAGCAAACATGACATCAGTGTACATGGTGTGGTTTTTTTATTTTTATTTTGCATGTAACCACATATCTAAAGTTTGGAGTTTTAGAGTTTAATTGACTTTTTGTTTTTCCTCTTTACCATTCTTATTCTTATAAGTCCCACCTAGTATAATTGGTCAGGTGCAGTTTCCAGAAAATGTCAGCGTGGTAGTGAAGAACCCAGTGGTTCTGACCTGCGAGGCCTCTGGTATCCCTCTTCCTGCTGTCTCCTGGCTGAAGGATGGTCGGCCCGTGAAAGCCACGACTTTAGTGCGCATCCTCTCAGGTCAGGTTGCCCTTCAGTGTCTGGAGTTTTATCTGATTTTATGAAGAAGTTGTCTAAAAACATGTTTCTGTATCTTCAATTGTTATATTTTGTCATATATGTTCTCAAATCCCACAAATCTGGGTTGTAAATCTTCTAACAGCTGGGATCTGAAAGGTTTAAATTCTTTGTGATCGTGCTGATCTTCAGAGAGAAGTAATCACTTCCATCAGGCTTGTGATGGCATGTAAACGGTGCTGCAGGGTTGTTCATGATTGAGGGGCAGGTTGTGGGACAGGTGACCATAACTGACTTGTTTAACCACTAGGAGGGCGCAGCCTTCGTATAATGCATGCTGCCACAGAGGACGCTGCGAGGTACACTTGTGTTGTTTCCAACAGCGTGGGAGAAGAAAGGAGGAACTTTGACCTCGACATCCTTGGTAAAGATATAGTACATGTATTTCAGTGTGTTTTTAGTCTTAGTTCTTAGAATTCTTTGATCTTTTCATCTATAAAATGTTAAACTGAAGTTTAGCCTCCAGTCGAAGATGTACAGCATACTGTAAAAGAGTGAAAACCGTTTAAATAATGTGATTGACAGTTCAGCCAAGTATTGTGGAGGAGGGAACAGTTGTGGATACCAAAGTGAAAGAGAAACACAACATCACCCTCACCTGTGAGGCGTCGGGTAAGTTACACAACCTCCTAATGAAAGGTGTTTCATGTAGGTTGTATTTGTTTCTTGGTGTTGAAACTTTTTATCTCCCTGTAAAATGCTCCAGGTAACCCTGTACCGGACATTAAATGGCTGAAGGATGGACAACAGTTGGTGCCTGATGGACACCACCACATTTTATCTCATGGCCGTTTTCTTCAAATCACAGAGGCCCAAGTTGCAGACACCGGCAGGTACACCTGCCTGGCATCTAACAGTGCTGGAGATCGTAGTCGGCATTTCAACCTCAATGTCCTGGGTACAAAGACAATCCCTCATAATCCACCTGGGAATGTTTCACAGACCAATCAAGTGCTTGAGTGGAAGCGCAGTGTTACACATAACTTGATTAGTGTCTTCTTGTTTTTTCCTCTCTGCTAGTGTCTCCTACCATCGCAGGGTCAGGCCCTGACATTTCTGCAGAGGAAGTCACAGTAACTCTGAGCAGCCCTACTTCGCTGGTGTGTGAAGTCCAGTCTTACCCTCCTGCGCTGATCACTTGGCTCAAGGATGGCACTCCATTCGAATCTACCCGCAACGTCCGAGTTCTTCCAGGTTTGACATCATAGATGCAGAAAAAAAACAACTATTTAAAAATGTCATTTTATTAGTGTGGTTTATTTTAAACCCCTGCGTTTGCAGGTGGCAGAACCCTGCAGATTCTGAATGCTAAAGAGGAGGATGCTGGGAGGTACACCTGTGTGGCTACTAACGATGCTGGAGAGGCACTGAAACACTATGAAGTCAAGGTTTACGGTGAGATGTCAAAAGCAAAACCTTTCTTACTTCATTCCTGATGTCTCACTGAAATGTGAGTCCCTTTGGTCAAAATACAAAGGGATCACATCACAACACTGGACTGCACTCCACCTTCTTAACCAACAAGGTGTAACAGCTTTGTGATATTGACCTCTGAGATACATTGATATATGGTTGAGTCTGTGATGTCACACTGTCCTGCAACTCCTAACAGCTCACTGAGTGAGACATTTTCAGTCCCAGGCCGCCTCAAACAAAGTGACAGGCTTGTGTTACATCTAACGTTTTGAGTTTGTTGTGACTTCAAACACCCAATTATATAGCCTCAAGTACTGAAAACTGTTGTTTTCTTCTTCCTTCCATAGTATGACCCTCATAAATTTTCAAAATCGACTAGGATTTAACATACCTAAATTAATTATGTCACTCTTTGGTTACTGAAAAACACCTTTTGACTCCAGTTCCCCCACAGATCAATAAAAATGACATCCCCGGTGAGGGACTGGCTCCTAAAGAGGTCAAGATCAAGATCAACAGCACGCTGACCCTGGAGTGTGTCGCTCAAGCTTTTCCCATCCCAGTGCTGCAGTGGTATAAAGACGGACAGGTAGGAGTTACTGTTCATACCTGCACGACCTTATTCTTTCAAAACAAAATCCAAGTAGAACCTCCACTAATGAATTCTCCACAGATCCTGCGGACAGATGACCACGTGTCCATTACAGCAAATGGTCGTATTGTCCAGATCAAGCACGCGCAGGTGTCGGACACTGGCCGCTACACCTGTGTAGCCACTAATATCGCTGGAGAGGATGAGAAGGACTTTGATGTAAATATACAAGGTGAACCGGGTTGACTGATGCTCACGTGTTAAATGAGGCTGTTATCAATAACTGCAGATGATACAGTCTGAGTCAAAAAATGTGTGCTTTTATTGTGTTTCCACCATCATAATGAAACAAATCTCCAGAAATCATCGTAGTGGGATTGTCATTTTTATTTTTCTTCTCCTCTACACATTTTAGTTCCACCTCATTTCAACAGACCTGCTGGAGCTGGTGGGAATACGTCGCCCCCAGGCTTCGGAGGGGACAGTCGAGATGTGATACTTAACAATCCCATCTCTCTGTACTGTGAGACGAACGCCGTCCCCCCTCCAACACTCACCTGGTACAAGGATGGACAACTGCTAACGTCTAATGAGAAAGTTTTGATCCTGCCAGGTGAGACAGATGAATACAGCTGAGAAGGAAACAAAAAAAGAGCACGACAAAGCTCACGCTGTCTTATTTTCAGGTGGGCGGGTTTTACAGATCCCCCGGGCCCAGCCTGAAGACTCTGGCAGGTACACGTGTGTGGCCATCAATGAGGCAGGGGAAGATTCCATCCTGTATGATGTCAGAGTGCTGTGTGAGTTTTAGCAGTCACTTTAACACTTCTGGGACAAAAATCCTTTTACGTAGAAGTGCTTTTTGTGGTTTCATGGTTTTTAATGTGTCCTCCTCCAGCACCTCCGACCGTGCGTGGCACAGACGGCGATGTGCCCGAGGAAGTGACCGTCCTAGTCAACAAAACGACTCAGCTGGATTGTCATGTGGATGGGAATCCTGCCCCCAAGATCACCTGGTTCAAAGACAGCCAGATAATCCGCTCTAATGGTCCACACAGAATTTTGTCCAATGGACGAAGACTTCAGGTAACAGCCCCAGATTAGGCCACGCAGATTTCAGGCGAAGCCGACAGGCTAGATTGCAGAAATCGTTCTAGTTCTGACAAAAATAGCCATACGTCCAAACAGCATAGTGTAGATTAATATTTGTGCATGTGTCCATCAGGTGTTGCGCGCTCAGGTCTCTGACACGGGGCGCTATGTGTGTGTGGCTGACAATGTGGCTGGAAGTGCAGAGAAACACTTTAATCTCAATGTTCATGGTGAGTTTTTGTTGGCAGGGGGGCTGCCGTCACTCGATTTCCAGGTAACAATACAAATACTGCTTGCTATTTTAAGAGTGGATTGTTTTCCGTCTTGCAGTGCCTCCAGCCATCGTTGGTGTGAGTCAGGAGAACGTGACGGTGGTGGTGAACAACTTTGTTTCCCTTTCTTGTGAAGTTATCGGCTTCCCTCCTCCTGCGCTGAGCTGGCTGAATGACAGGGGGCCCATCCAAGCCAACTCTAACGCCCTCATCATGCCAGGTACTGGGATCAGTGAGCTCAGCGGTTCAGTTCAGGAAACCAGTGACAGCTCATGCTTATTGTGGCGAAGCAGCACGCTGTGAAAATATCAGTAAGATCAACAAACATCAAATTGCGAGAGACTGAATTGGTTTGGTGCATTTGGTTCTTCAGGTGGTCGGACTTTACAGATTCTTAAAGCAAAAGTGTCTGATGGGGGAAAGTACAGCTGTGTGGCCATGAACGCAGCAGGAGAGGCTTACAAACACATCTACCTCACCGTTTTCGGTCAGTCTGCACCTTTTTCCCCTTTAAAATACATGATTTTCTCTTCATTTTTTACTTTATTAAACATCATATTCTGGCCTTTCAGTTCCTCCCAGTATCCGAGGAAACAGCGGAGACTATCCCGACATGGTTAACGTCCTCATTGGCAAGTCAGTAAGCCTGGAGTGTGAATCCAACGCCGTCCCTCCTCCCTCCATCATCTGGTATAAGAACGGCAGAGTAGTGACAGAGTCAGCCAACCTGCGCGTTCTGGCAGAGGGCCGGATTCTTGAGATCAAAAGCTCAGAGGTAGGGGATCGGCCTTTTCTGTGTCTTTACCAACCTTTTTTTCCCTGGATTGCAGTTTCATCCACTATGCTGAACACTTCTTAAATAAATCTGTTCTCTTGCAACGGTTTTAACGAGAAAGCTGGCTATCTGCATATTTCTTTCTTTTTTGTTTTGTTTTTTGAGTATTTCGTACATTTGCCTCTTCTCTGCAGGTGTCTGATACAGGCCAGTATGTCTGCATGGCCACAAATGTTGCCGGACAAGTAGACAAGAACTTCCACTTAAACATTCATGGTATTCTGATCTGGTATTTATAAATCAGAAATTCACAAAAAACACGTTTGGGGAAAAAAAGGTTTGAATTTGTAAAGCGATATTAAAAGTTATCTCTCCGTCCAGTACCTCCCACAGTTGATGGCCCGGCACGTGAGGATGTGGTGGAAACCATCAGTAACCCAGCTTCTTTTGCCTGCGATGCGACTGGAATCCCTCCACCCAGTCTCACTTGGCTGAAAAATGGACGCCCCATTGGTAGGTCCATGCACAGCTTTATGAGAGCTGGACTGAATTTTATTATTATATGTCTGAGAAAAGTTGCTCATTATTCTTTTATACTCAACTAGCCAGTCGCTTTCAGTCATGTACAAACAGAAAAAGACATGAGAAACAATAAACAGCCGGCGTGTGCATGGTTTAGGGTGGGGGAGCAAGATCTTTTTATCTATAGCAAAGAAGTAAAACGTATATTTGTTTTTAGAGAACTCAGAGTCTCTGGAGATGCACATCTTCTCAGGAGGGAGCAAACTCCAGATTGCACGGTTGCAGCTTTCTGACAGTGGATCGTACACGTGCGTGGCCTCCAACGTGGAGGGAAAGGCACACAAGAGTTACCATCTCACCATACAAGGTACAGACGTCTTTACTGTGATTCTCAGCCTCATCTATCCATTTTCTATAATCCTGTTCAGGGTCACAGGGGTCTGCTGGAGCCTATCCCAACTCATTACCGGCCAAAGGCAGGAGTACACCCTGGACAGGTTACCGGTCCATCGCAGGGACAGATATTTGACTAACGACCACACACACTCACACCTGCAGACAATTTAGAAGTGTCAATCAACCTAACATACAAGCCAGAGCAGCCAGAGCAGCCAGCGAGAACCCACGCAAGCACGAGGGAAACATGCAAACTCACACGGAGAGACTCCGGCCGCAACCGGGAGTCGAACCAGGAGCCTTGGTGTGAGGCGGCAGTGCTAACCACTAAACCAACCTCATTTACAGTACTTATTTACAGTACTTGACTAGTTATAACTGATTTCTTGTTGTAGTTTTGTGTTTAATGATGCTGGATGATAATAAATGAATTAGTTATTTTTGCATAATAGGAAAGTTACTTCATATCTTAACTGGAAATGCAGCTAACTAGGAATTCTTTGTTAGTCCCGCCCAGCATCTCTGGATCGGAGATGCCCAGTGAAATGGGAGTCTTGTTAAACAACAGCATCCAGCTGGTCTGTGAAGTTCAGGGAAGCCCAGTTCCATCCGTTCAGTGGTTGAAGGACGGAGAAGCAGTCAACAGTACAGGAAACGAAGGACTAAGGTGAGAAAGCAAGAAAAGTGGTCCATCATGTCAAAACAAATGCACTCAAGAAAATGTTTGAACGTCATTGTCAAAGTTAATGCAAATATGTCATTTAAAACTACAATTATGGATTCAGAGATGATTATTTAGTATTACCCCACCATGGAGTAGATGGATAAAAGCTGCTGAAAGGTTGCTCGGCATGTGTTTCCATGAAGGTTCATGAAGTATCTTTATGTTCAGGGTCAGTCCAGATGGCAGCACCCTCACTGTGACCCGAGCCCAGCCTGCTGACGCTGGAAAGTACACTTGTGTGGCCACCAATGCTGCCGGAGAGGAAGACAGGATATTCAACCTCAACGTGTACGGTGGGTAAAGCTACATTTTCAAGTAAACACTACATGTAACATAAAGTAAAGTTAATTCTGATTATGTGAAGATCATTTTTCTTTCTCTGATCTTACTCTCCATTTGCTCACTCAGTGCCTCCTGTCGTTCTTGGCAAAAGTGAAGCGGCTGAGCACCTGACTGCAGTCCTGGACGGTTCCGTCAACATTCAGTGTGCCGCCACTGGGTCTCCCCTGCCACAGCTACACTGGCTGAGGAACGGCTTGCCTCTGCCAGTCTCCTCCCACGTCCGCCTCCTCTCTGCTGGACAGGTGCTCCGGTAGGTCAGTCACAGGGACCACGAAGGGGGTCGTAACCATAGACTGTGTTTAACAACAGTAATGCAGTTGCAGATATTTTTTCTTCTTTGTGAATTAGTTTTCTGGCATATTGTTATGTTAACCAATTGTGACCTGTTGTTTTGTGCTTTGAAACATCATGTGATGGACATTAACATTTATGACAAGCAAACTCTTGATATTTGATAAATATTGATGACACGTGATGGCAAAGACAGTAATTCACAATATGAGCATAACATGCAATGTCTAAAATGGGTTTTAATTTAACCTCCGTAATTTCTCCAGAGATTAGGAGTATAGTGGGTTAGTAGTTTTAGTTTTTAGAAAACTTTCACACCTTTAAAGGATTTATTTTTTAAACAAGCTCTCAGATCGTAATGAGTTAAATATATGAGGAACACATGGTTTGGGGGATGATGGGAACAACGACTGTCCTCTACTTTTCATCTCTTGTGACATTTGTGTATTGCTTAACAGCGCTATGCCCCACTTCAACAAGAATTAGGATTAATCGCAGCCTACACTGTACATCATAACAGAGGCGACTAAACAAAGGGATGACGGAAGACCACATGAGAGCCCGACTGAACAACAGACCGAGCCAGTCAGACTTAATCTCGACGGTTATAGAAAAAATGTCTAATTTATTCTTTAAAAAGCAGTTGATGCTAAAACTGAGTTTGAACAAGGGAAGAACAAAGTAAATGTCTCTCCCTTATATAATACACTGTTTATTTAAAGGTTTTTTTAGCCTGCAGTAACAGTTTGGAAGCTTTTGCCACTTTAATAACTATAAAAGCACAAAAAAAGTAAAGAATGAAGCAGTCGTCAAATCTTTACCAATATATTGATTTTTGCAATATTCACGAGGAGACATTTGATTTTGAATTATTTCAGGATTACAAGAGTCCAGGTGTCTGACGGTGGAAGTTACACCTGCGTTGCATCAAACAGGGCGGGAGTGGACAACAGACATTATAACTTAGAGGTACATGGTGAGTCAGCATGTTCTTACGCTTACGATTTCCCCTGTGAGACTGAGAAACAAGGCTTAAGAGCTGTTAAATGACTTCAATTCTTCAGTCCCTCCCGGTTTGGATGGAGCAGGAAGCACGGAGGATGTAACTGTGGTCAAAGGAAACTCTGCTGCTTTGCTGTGTATTGCTGATGGGATCCCACCCCCGACCATTTCCTGGTTGAAAGACGGCGGGACCCTGCTCCCAGGCCGCAGCGCCACTGTCCTCAACCGGAATACAACCTTAGAGATTAGCAACGCCCACATTAATGACACTGGGCGCTACACCTGTGTGGTCAACAACACTGCCGGTCATGCAAGTCGACACTTCAGCCTGAAAGTTCTGGGTGAGTAGTTTATATTCTCTGACATTCCAGCCTCCGATTTGTACATTAGAAATGTATAACTGGTTTACATTGTATTTTTTCAGATCCTCCGCACATCGAGGGTTCTGGCGTGCCAGCAGACGTATCCGTGGTGGTTAATAACGTCCTGGAGCTCCGGTGTTCAGCTGCAGGTATCCCTGCCCCCTCCCTGACCTGGCTGAAGGACGGACGCCCGCTGCCGCAGACAGACAGCTTGCGCCTCCTCAGAGGAGGAGAGGTGCTCCGAGTGGCCGCAGCACAGGTCAGACACCTGGAATTGCTTCTGAAAAGTCCTGTTTCACAGATTGGCAGTATTATGTCATTTATTAGTTATACAACAGCTGTTCTGTACTGCATGTTGTACAACAGGCCAGCAGCATATGTTTTTCTTCTGCTCTTGTACTTTTTCACTCTCAGCTGGAGGATGCAGGCAGATACAGCTGCTTAGCAAACAGTCCAGCGGGAGATGATGATAAGGAGTTCCTGGTTCAAGTTCATGGTGAGTGATGGAGATGTGTTGCGGAAACTATATATCATTTAAACTGCATTTGTTGTTGAAGCACCTTACAACCCTGTTGCAAAAACAGCTGGGATGCTGTGGAAAATTATAGCAAAGAATTTTACAAATAAGACTAAAAGATTGTTTTGAAAGCAAAATGTTTCCCCATTCTTCATTAATACAGGATTCATCTGCTCAAAAGTTTGAAGCAGATTATTTTGTCTTTTCTTTTTCACTGTTTCTCAGTTCCCCCTAACATTGTGGGTGAAAGTGCGCCGCAGGATGTGTCGGTGCTGCAGAGCAGACAGGTCACTCTGGAGTGCAAGTCCGATGCTGTTCCTCCTCCAACTCTGACCTGGCTCAAAGATGGCAAACTACTACAGGTCAGTGATTGTTACTGAAGAGCCTTCCCGTAACTGGTTTGCATTTGTAAACATTTCTTTTCTGTTTTTCTGGTCCTCTGTGTAGGCCTCTGCTCGTGTGCGTGTTCTGTCTGGTGGCCGCTACTTACAGATCAACACGGCAGAGCTCGGCGACAGGGCTCAGTACACCTGTATGGCGAGTAACATCGCTGGCAAGACTACACGACAGTTTAACCTGACTGTCAATGGTACAGCTGCAGTATATCTTAGATAAATTGATCTCCTCACAGAAATGAAAAGAGCTTAAAGAGAAATCGAGTTTGTAGTTCCAATCTTAAATAGTTGTGGTTTAATCTGCCAATGTAACACGTTGTCCCATCAGTGGCTCCAACTATCAAGGACGGCTCCCAGATGGTGTCGGTGCTCATCAACCAGCCAGCGGTGCTTGAATGTGTAGTCAATGGAGTGCCAACACCTCAAATAACCTGGAGGAAAAATGGCGCAATGTTAACAGGAAACAACCCGAGGTTAATGATGTTATATTCATATTAACGGTTCACCACATTCGTATCTACCAGTTTCAGCAGTTTACTGAGCTAGTGAACGTGTATGTGCAGGTATGCATTTGCAGAGGAGGGATCTTTACTCATCCACACAGCTCAGGTGACCGACACCGGACGTTATCTGTGTATGGCGACAAATCCAGCCGGGACTCAACGCAAGAGAGTTGATCTGCAAGTCTATTGTGGGTGTTCGATATGCATAAGCTGAGGCAAGTCACACAGAAATGCACAGTGACAAAATGACACCGTGTTTCCTGCTTCTCATTTTAGTGCCTCCTTCCATCGCTGGTAGTCGCACCAGTCTGACGGTTGTTGTCAACGTACAGACCACGCTGCCTTGTGAAGCTGCTGGCATTCCCAAACCCTCTGTCAGCTGGCAGAAAAACGCTCAACCCATCAATACCGACCAGAATCAGAACATGTACAGGTCGATCCAGGTTTTTTACCCTCTCTTTTCTAATTTAAGACATTAGGAATTATATACAAGCTTCAAACATATTTTTCTCTACTTTGATTAAATTAATCTCTATATTTTTTGAGCAACTAATAAACATAATAATTTATCTTTTTTTTTTAAGTTCTGTAACATGTTGTTCTAAATATTAATTTGACTCTTTTTGTTTAAATAACTTTCAGATTACTATCGTCTGGTTCCTTGATCATTATAGCGCCCACAATAGAGGACACAGCGGTGTACAAATGTGTGGTCTCCAATGAGGCAGGGAATGACTCCAGATCCATCAACCTCACCGTCATCGGTGAGAAACACAACGCTTGTAAACGGATGATAATATTGATTCAGTAATGAATTTATGAATTTATTTTCCTTCAACAAAATCATTCTTTTTTATCTCACCGCTCTAGTTCCTCCATCTATAGCAGATGAACCCACAGAGCTGGTTGTCACCAGACTGTCCCCGGTGGTCATTGCCTGTACTGCATCTGGTGTCCCAGAACCCTCCATCCACTGGAGCAAAGATGGCATAAAGCTGGCCAATAAGGGACAGGGTTACAGCATCCTTCCAACAGGTCCAAATTATGAGCATGAAAAGAACATTTTCGCTATCCTTTTGAACGTTGTCATAAAACTGCTAACAAAACTCATTAGATCAACTTTAGAAGAGAGTTCACAAAACCTACATGCTTCAGGTTACTTTAAATATATATGAAATTTGACAACTCTTTATAGGTATGTCGATTTGCTGTTATTTGCTTTCAGGTCAAGTAGAAATAATCTCGGCTCAGCTCAGTCATGCCGGACACTACTCGTGCACTGCCAAGAACATTGCAGGCTCCACCCACCGCCACGTACAGCTTACAGTACAGGGTAAAAACGTCCTCAAACTCATGTCAAGAAGTGCACTGCTGTTTAGGGGCTGTGAATATGTCAAGAGTTCAAGGCAGAAAACAGTTAAATTATTTTAAATATAATATTAATACGTAATTATGAACCACATATTTGCAATAGTTTCTTCCTCTAATGAACCAGTGAAGCTATAGGGTCTATAAAATCCTTGAGATAGGCAAGAGCATGTTTGCTTATTATGTATTGTGTAAATTCCTTTCAAAGGCTTTTAGCTTTTCTGAATAATCCATGGGGAAAACTAGTATATGGTCAGAGACCTGTCAGCTTTTAATCTTGCTGTGAAGACACTACAGCAATGATCATTGCATATGCACTAAAGTGATCATAAACCAAAAGTTTATGAAAAGAAATTGTGCTGTTATAGATTTTTACATTGCAGTTTTACATACTGTAACTCTTTGCATCTGCATCTTTGCATCTTCTCTTCAGAACTCCCAGTGATCCAGTCCCATCCGTCCACAGTGGATGTGATCTTCAACAGTCCCGTCACACTGCCCTGCAGAGCCACAGGTTCACCCAGACCCACCATCACCTGGCAGAAGGAAGGCATCAACATCCCCACCACAGGTAGTTATCCTTCCTATATGAGAGCCGATAATCACGAGTATTCAGTCGTGACATTGTTGTCTCTTGCTTTATGTTAGGTGGTGGTTTCACAACACTCCCTAACGGAAGTCTACAGATCTCCAAGGCATCCATGTCAGACTCTGGGACGTACATTTGTGTGGCTCAAAACCCTGCAGGCACTGCTTTGGGAAAGACCAAACTCAGAGTTCAAGGTATGTTCGTTAGGGATTATGGTTATGGAAGCGCTAGTTTCAGTTATGAATGTTCTCGTCCTTTCTTTCTATCGATTCCAAAGAGTACACTAAATATATTTACTGCATGTTATAGTTATGTTTGCACTATCCTGCAGTCCCCCCAGTGATCCGTTCAGAGACTCGGGACTATGTGGGATCTGTGGACTCTGCCTTGATGCTGGAGTGTCAAGCCGATGGCTCCCCTCCCCCCTCAATCACGTGGCATAAAGACGGGCAGCTTCTGGCTGACTCCGTACGGCAGCGGGTGCTCAGCTCGGGTTCCCTGCAGATCGCCTTCATTCGGCCTACCGATGCTGGGCGGTACACGTGCACCGCCTCCAATGCAGCCGGCACGGCCAGCTTGGAAATGAGCCTCACTGTACAAAGTAGGTTCCAGATAGTGTAGTCATTTAAATCAATTTTAAAGTAACTTTTCATTCCACAGAATCTTCACCTATCATACAGCTTTCAAAGACTCGTGACCATTTATAAGACGCATATAATTTTCAGTATTTCTGCATAAATGTGACCTGAAACAACATTCGATTTTCAAGTACTTTGCCTTCAAAATTAACATTCTATTAAATTTCACATTTTTAAATAACAGTATTCTTACATGAAACCCACTGATGTTTTACAAATAAAAGCTGATGAAGAGAAACACAAAGACAATTTCTGAAGGATTTGAACCGTGTTCATGTCCGCCTTTACAGTTCCTCCCTCCATTCGTGGTGGAGAGCAGGAGATTGTGGTCGTGGAAAACGGTCACGCTCAGCTGGTGTGTGTGGCGGAGGGATTCCCACAGCCCATAGTCTCCTGGGAAAGAGACGGGAATCCACTCAGTGAAAGCGCTGGGGAGTACACGATCCTGCCATCCGGGGAGCTGGTTATTGACAGCGCTCAGGTATGAAAGTAAAAACGAAGGGCGTATATCTGATTGTATTGAAACTTTCGCTTCGTTCTATCCAAGTGCTGAACATTTCCAGTGTGGGATTTTCAGTTTGTCAAGTGTCACAATAAACCCTCTTTGTGCACCAGCCGAGTGACGGCGGCAGTTATGCCTGCGTTGCCACTAATTCAGTGGGGCAGGACAGCTGGACCGTGACCCTGTCCGTTCATACTCACCCGGTCTTCACCGAGCTGCCCGGAGATGTGGCTTTGAACAAGGGAGAGCGCCTCATCCTGACCTGTGGCGTCAGTGGCACGCCACAACCCAGAATCACATGGGCGTTTAACAACAACATCATCCCAGGTTTTACTAATCAAGACATTAGGATGTTGTTGTTTTTTTCATGTAAGTCTTTTTCCCCTACTAAAAGTCTCATGTATGCACTGTTAATACTGCAGTTCACTACGATCACATAAACGGTCACAGTGAGCTGGTCGTAGAGCGAGTGAGCAAAGACGACTCGGGGACCTACACCTGTGTGGCAGAAAACAGCGTGGGAACCATTAAGTCGCTGGGATTTGTCCACGTCAAAGGTATAGCCACATTTCCAAGAGGAATTCTGAAGATCCTCCATCACATGTTTATTGCTCACAGCTCGTCTGCTCGTTCTCCAGAGCCTCCCATCATTGATGGGGACCTTCACTCCAACCGAATTGAACCTCTGGGTGGTAATGCCATCCTGAACTGTGAGGTACGAGGAGACCCGCCGCCAATCATCCAGTGGAGCAAAAATGGAATAAACATCCATATAAGCAACCGAATCCGTCAGCTGGATAACGGCTCTTTGGCCATCTATGGCACAGTGGTAGGACAACATAAACCTATTAGAGTACACCTCTTCTCTGTGTCATTGGTATAAGATAATATTTTCTTTTTTTTAAATGTGTCTCCTTGTGGTGGAGATTTAAGTTGCATGTCTTGTAAACTGAAGAATTTTGACCCATGTTATTTATTTATCTATTATGACATGTGTGACAGAGCGAAGACGCCGGGAACTACATGTGCGTGGCAACAAATGATGCCGGGGTGGTGGAAAGAAGCGTCACCCTTACCTTGCAGAGTAAGTGTGCACTCTTCACTCCACTGTATCTTTAATTGCAGAGTGTTCGGTGTAGTTTCAGTAAAGATTTGGTGATTTGATGTCCTGCTCTGTCAGGTGCACCTTCCATCAGCGTGGAGCCAGTGGCGACGGTGGTGGATGCGGGCACAACAGTTGTGCTAAACTGTCAGGCGGAGGGCGAACCTACACCCATGATAGAGTGGTCCCGCCAAGGACGGCCCCTTCTGGCCCGCGATCGCTTCGCTGTTTTGTCCAACAGCTCCCTCCGGATCAGCAGTGCCCAGAAGGAGGACACGGCTGAATATGAATGCGTTGCCAGAAACCTGCTTGGCTCAGTGCTGGTCAGGGTCACTCTTACTGTACAAGGTCAGCTGGATATCTGTCCGTTTTACTCTCCTCACAATTATATGTTTATTATGAAAAAAAGCAGAACAAGCAGAACAATCAAAAATGCTTGCTGCACAGGACGACCAAGTAACGAATAACAGTGATTCAATTTGTGCTGCAGTCCATGGGGGCTACTCGGAGTGGGCAGAGTGGGGTCCTTGCAGTGTATCCTGTGGCGCTGGTATCCAAAAGAGGCTGAGAAGGTGTAACAATCCTGTCCCTTCTAATGGGGGCCGTCACTGTCAAGGGTCAGACACAGAAACACGTGGCTGTCGGGGAAACCCGTGTCCAGGTGAGAGGCCTTTAATGAAGTGCAAAGTCACTCTGCTATTTTCATGCTTTTAAAGTAGTCTGAGCACAAATGAAGGCAAATTCTGTGCTTTTATTCCCTTCAACAGTGGATGGTAACTGGTCAGAGTGGTCTGCGTGGGAGGAGTGTTCACGAAGCTGTGGTCAAGGCAACAGAACCAGGGTCCGGACCTGCAGTGACCCGCCAGCTCAACACGGAGGCAGGCAATGCGAGGGAGAGGCGGTGGAAGCCATCATGTGCAGTGTGAGACCATGTCCAGGTAAGAAAATACATTCTCTGCAAAAGTAGCAAATATCTGTACGTGAGATAATATATAATTTATTTATATTTTATATATTTATAATTTTATATACATTTAATTTTATTTATATATTTTATTTATTTATAATTTATCTGTGAAATATGAGTTGTTTCCTCTGTTTCTCCATGTAGACTGCTGTTTTTTCCTGATCCAGTTTTCTTATTTTAAATTCAGTATATTTGCACGGAAAAATAACAACTCTTTTTTTTTTCTTTTTCTTTTTTTTTTAGTGGCTGGTAACTGGGGACCTTGGTTACCGTGGAGCCCGTGCAGCGAGACCTGTGGGAAGGGCATGCAGTCCCGAATCCGGCTTTGCAACAACCCCCCTCCAGCATTTGATGGGCTGCAGTGTGAGGGCACAGACACCCAATCTCAAGTGTGCATGGAGAGACCTTGTCCTGGTGAGGACAGAATGGCGTTTTGAGACAGTGTCACAGTGTTAACCAAAGAGGCAGATACTAAATGACTGAACATTCTCATTATTATCATCATGTGTTGTCCAGTGAATGGAAAATGGTCGTCATGGATGAGCTGGGGACCCTGCAGTGTTTCATGCGGGGGTGGGACAAGACAGCGGACACGCCTCTGTGCCAACCCCGCCCCTCTGCATGGTGGCAGGAAATGCGAGGGCAATGACGTGCATGTAGATTTCTGCAACAGCGACCCCTGTCCTAGTGAGTTTTGGAACTTCACCTACTGCCGCTCATCTTTTCTGTATTTATTTTTCCATATTTTTCCATATTTCCTTTTTGTGTCCGTTTGTGTCCGTTTTGTGTGCTTTTCACTACGTTATGACAGTCAACGGGAACTGGGGAGCATGGAGCAGCTGGGGCATCTGCAGCAAAACGTGTAACGGAGGTCAGATGCGGCGCTACAGGACCTGTGACAACCCCAGACCTGCTTATGGTGGAAGAGCTTGTGCAGGTGCAGATGCGCATATGCAGAAATGCAGCACTGCCAACTGCCCTGGTGAGTCTGCATGTTGAAAATGTGTCATAGTCACAGATGTGTTTTAATGTTTATTATTTGCTATTGATATGAGAAAAAAGCTGTGAGCACCAAAAAATGCTTTTTAGTACCATATTGTCCTTGAAGCTGAGCTGCTAATTTATGTCTTTAAAGGTGGCACTTTAATGTAACATAGAATTTAAGGCACGTACCTAACAGCGCACAGGCCTAACTCAGGCACTAAAGTTCCTGTCTTTTGCATTATTTTGCAGTTTCATCCTTTTCTTCATAAACTATTTTGTACACAGATGAGCTAACACTGAGCTCTGAACATCATTAATTAATTTTTTTAACTCTTGGCTGAGTGACAGCTTAAGTCACACGTTGTCACTCAGCACACATTTAAATGGGAGGTGTGAGCAGACGTACTTTGAGTTGTCTGCATGTGGTGAAATCAACAAGGACACATGGTAATACCAGGTGAAAACATCGTTTAAGATAAGGGAGTACATTTGAGACAGAAATACTCCTCTAAAAAAGAAGTCCTATTTTGTGTGCGTTATAGTTTAGCCATTCATGTGGAATGAGTGTTTTATTTATTAATCATGTATAAAGAACACCTTAGTGGTAAAAACAGTTTTAATATCTTTTGAAGCATCTCAAATAGAGTGAAGTCAAAGTTTTATTCTTCTACATTTTTGTATTAATCTGCATACTGATGCATCGTTGCAGTTGATGGTAGCTGGGGTTTATGGCAGCCGTGGGGGGAATGCTCCGTTTCCTGCGGCGGTGGAAAGAGGACACGTGTCCGACTATGTAACAGTCCGTCTCCTAGTGATGGCGGCCGGCCATGTCCAGGAGACTCCTCTCAGCTATCCAGGTGCAACCCTCAGGCATGCCCAGGTAAGGGTTTTGCGTGTGTAGGGATGCAAATCTATGAAATAGTACTTACTAGTCACGAGGGCAGCTCCTTTTGTAATGACTTCAGCAGTTAATTATTGTATGTTGTTGTCCAAGTTTTGAGGTATGTCCTATTATACAGTAAGTGCAAAAACAGTCATCACTGGGAATTCTGTTGGCAGGGGTGTAATTTTCCCACTCTTGTCATTCTGTTTACAAAACTCCATAATTTCCTGGCCTTTTTTTTTTTTTTTTTTTGGCATCATGTCCCATCATGTCCCACTATAGAGTTCTTTTATGAAAACTCATCTCAGGGGGAAGAATCTCCTGCATGTGTGAAAACTAGTTGAGGATCTCGAGCTGCGTTTTATGCTCTCTTTCACAGCTCTTCATGGTTCATTCCAGTTACTCCATCTTATTCATAGGTCTGCTCACAGAGCAAGAGGGACTTGTCTCTCACATGCCTCCTGGTGTCTCCAGCCTGCCTCGCTCGCTGCTGCTGCTGCTTTTAAAATCCCACCTCCTCCTCAGCTTCCACCAGTAGGCTCAGTCTAAAGAATGGGGGTTAAGCTATGTTTATTACCCTCAAAATCGCTATGTATGCCTTAAAAGTACATATTTAATAGATCTTAGCCTTTACGGCAAACTAAAGTGTGTTTTATCTATACTAAAGCTTCTGAAGTCTTCATTGTGTGACTTGACTGACTGAACTGCAGTGAACTGGTGTTCCCGTATGAAAATGCCTTGTATTCATTTGTGCTTATACTTACTTTTTAGACACACACACACACATTTTCACTTAAATGTCTTCTTTTTGTGTCAGGTGGGCCACAAAAAGCTCGCGGCAGCATCGTAGGAAACATAAATGGTATTGAGTTTGGCATTGCCATCCTCAATGCCACCATCACTGACAGCAACTCCGGTAGTAGGATCATCGACGCCACGATTTCGAACATACCCAGAACATTAGGTCGGTATTTTAACAATTCATGTATGGCACCATTCCTCCAAACGTAAGTGGTTCTTTTGAAACTAATATGAAGACCTTTTAACTTAAGGTCCTGCGATGAGGAAGCTCATCTCCATCCTGAACCCTGTCTACTGGACCACAGCACAGGAAGTGGGAGCGGCCGTCAATGGTTACACCCTAACAGGAGGGGTCTTCAGACGAGAGACGCAGGTGGAGTTTGCTACAGGTAGAAGTGCTTGTGAACTGGCTCTGGCAAAATGAGATGTTTACACATGGTTCGTGAGGGCCGTATGATGACTTACATGTGCGTTGCAACTGGATGCTGTCAGGCGAAATCCTGAAGATGACCCACACTGCTCGGGGGCTGGACTCCGATGGAGTGTTGCTGCTGGACATCGTCATGAGCGGACACATCCTTCAGCTCCCTTCACACGCTGACATTAACATCAAGGTGCAAAAGTCATCATTTCAAAGAGTTCAAGAATAATTACAGAAAAGCTATAACTCATATAACACACGAACAGCTCTAAAAAAAAAAACACAAAAATCCTCAGTAAAGTTTGGCATAATTTGGCAAACGAGTGACAAAGCTGTGACCTGCTTCCATATATGCACACCGTGTTCTCCCAGGACTACACTGAGGACTACATCCAGACAGGTCCGGGCCAGCTGTACGCTCTGTCCACTCGCATGTTCACCATCAACAAGGAGAGCGTGCCCTACTCCTGGAACCACTCCATCTCCTACGACACAACCAAAGGGAAGATGCCCTACCTGGTAGAAATGCTCCATGCCGCGGCCGCCAGCGCTCTCTACTATCCCCTGGAGGAGGTGTTGGAGTACAGCATCCAAGCTAGTATCACTAAAGGTGTGTTTTTAGAATAAGACCTTTAATATTCAAACTTTCAGTGAGAGCTGGAGTCTGAATGTATAAATGTATGATTCCAGGTGATCGCAGTAACCAGTGTCCTCACGGCTTCACTTTGGTCTCTGCTGGCCCTTATTGTGCTGGTACACTTTTGTTTTACTCTTCCCGTCTCTTGTATTTACAGTCGATGTCCATTTAAAAATGGATCTGTTGACTGTTGTTCATTCCTACTATAATGTGCTGCAGATGAGAATGAATGCGAGGCTGGGAATCCCTGCTCTCACACCTGCCACAACACCATGGGAACCTACTACTGCTCCTGCCCCCGAGGCCTCACCATCTCAGCTGACGGCCGAACCTGCCAGGGTACACTGCACCTTAGTTTAAAAATTCAGCATTGTTACTACATCACAGCCCTTCAAAATTCGTTGCTCCTCCCTTTTGCAGACATTGATGAGTGCTCGCAGGGCGGTAACATGTGTCACGGTGGACAAGACTGTGAGAACACCATTGGCTCTTACCTATGCATCATGCGCTGTGGGAGGGGCTTCAGGAGAACAGCTGATGGTTTCAGCTGCACGGGTACATCAGTAAATTTAACCATGGTTCTTGCAGTTGATTTGTTCAGTCACGTTTCTTATGTGGAATATTTTTCATTTTTCTTTTATTGCACAGATGTGAACGAGTGTCAGGAGTCCAATCTATGTAATCAAATCTGTTTGAATACTATTGGTAGTTATCGCTGTGCCTGTGAGCCAGGCTTTCAACTCAGGAACAGACGCTGTGTAGGTGAGTCTGTGACTCCGCTGCACTAATCTTCCGTTGGGAATATTTACAGATAATAAAAAGAGCTGAACAAAGATTTTACATGTGAAGGCAGTGTTGCAACCTAGAGCAGACAAACAGACTATAATACACATTGTTTTTGTGGCTACTATTGTTTATCCTAGAAGTTTGGATAAGAAAAGGATTTGGGGGGTAATCAACCTTTAATGTTATACTTGAAAGTCTTGTTTAATTCTTTTTTTTTAATCTATGTTAAATTCAGATATAAACGAGTGCAGGCAGAGGGTTTGCCGTTTAGATCAGCAGTGTAAAAACACCCGTGGGGGTTACACCTGTATCGACCTGTGTCCCAGCGGGATGACCAAAGGCGGGAATGGCACATGCGTAGGTGAGTTTCCAACTGATCCCAAAATAAAAGGAGGAACATCCGCAGAGCTATAAAACGGCTCAGAGAGGTTCCCCTTTAGCGTGCCGAGTGGCTGATCCTTGTTGGTCTCTCGTTGCTTGTCACAGATGTTGATGAATGCAGAGACGGCGTCCATCAGTGCAGATACAACCAGATATGTGAGAATACCAGAGGCAGCTACCACTGCACCTGTCCACGCGGCTTCAGGTCTCAGGGAATAGGACGGCCCTGTGCTGGTGCGTGCTTTCCTTGTGTCTTCTTCATCAGAAATGGGATTTGGAAGTACAACTTCTTTAAAGTCTATACTTTACATAGCAGCATCTGAACCTTACCGGGTTTGAATATGAGTAACTTTCATCCCAACAACACGACATATTCTACAGTGTCATTACGTTTATGACAGAAACTAAGCCAAAGTGCAGAAACTGTGTTTAAAAACCCAATTACACCTCACAACTGAACAGAACTGCCTTTAGCAGCGGTGAATAGAAGTGCTGTGGATATGATTCACCCGATATTGTTGGCCCACTCTTCTGTACAGGCCTGACATTTGTAGCCATTAGTGTTTGCGGAGCTCTATTCAGGATGTACAACAGCATTTCACACCGATTGAAGCCTGAATTTTGAGCGGTGCATTGCAACAGTTTCACTCTCCTCTTTTTCAACCATAATTTTATCCATTTTCCGGTGTGTTTGGGATCATTTTCTTCTCACCTTCCTTTTAGCCAGGCTTTAGTGGCCAGATGGCCTCACATTTGTTTCTAGAAAATGTCGAGTGACAGTGGATTTCACAGTCAGCTCAAACAAGCCTAAATCATCACCCCTCTCTGTTCTTGAAGACCATGTGAGACCATGTGAGCTATTTTGAGCAGATGTGTGCCCCCTGCTTAAGGTCTCTGATGATGTCTTTCCTTCTTGGCATTGTGTTAACACACATCTGAATGCTCCAGATGAAGAAACTGTTAAAATCTTTGCTTTTATAGACGTGTTCACCCCTGCTGATGACTAGTCATTGGTAAAAAGACTTTGATTGGCAGCAGCTGGCCGTCGCCTACGACAACAGGAGGGCTGTATTTAGTTTTCAAACACTAGGTTGACATTTTGGCTTAGTGTTCATTAAGAGAAGATGTTGTTATGTGTCGTTATGTGTTGTGTACGTATACTTTTATTTCAGTACACCTTTCCTCGGTTTTTCATTTATTTACATAAAGTCCAATATTTTATAACATTCCCTGTTTGTAGTAGTCAGACAGGCACTACTATGCTATTTAATTACAAATGTCTGTATGCTTTCCCTCATGTCCCATAAGCTTGCTTGCTCCTGAAGGCACTCCTTCTTTTTTCCTTTTTTTAATTTGTTTTGTGAGATGTAAAAAATAAAAGCTGCTCTGTTCTGCATTGCAGACATATCATGCTGCTGCTTGCTTAGACAACTAAGTCCTGCAATGAAAACTGCTGATTAACCCTTCAGATCAAGTAACTTGCTTATTTTTGCAGAGCTGTATTGCATGGGAGCAAGTACTGAAAAATGAAAGGTTTTTCAACAATGTTCCGTAACTTTGGAGGAAGGAAAACTAGTCCCGCTTTAAAGTAACATCTCTTATTTTGCGCAGTCCTTTTCACATTTAATTGATGTGTTTTATTTTTGACGTGTAGCTGCTTATGTGGCCTTTCCTCGTCATGTGTCTGCTCTGTTTCACCGTCTGTCTGTCTGTCTCATGGCTGTCCCACAATTGCCCTTTTTCCTTCTGAGGAAAGATGCTACACATCATGTCCTTCGCAGCTCTCTATTCCACGGCTGGCGAAACAAATCAAAATTCTGCAGTTGATAGTTAAGCTGTTAACTAAGACGAAACTGCAGAAAGAGGAATGGATTTTGAAAACGCATCAAGTCGTTGTACAGATTCTATAAATATAAACTGTCTCACGACACAGACCTCGCTGTATAAACTAGTACAGAAAAACGTGTTTTTCTCGTGGATCTAACACCACTCGGTCCCCACTGATCATTGAGAGATTTTAAAAAGACCAGCACCACGACCTTACAGCTCTGTCTGTACTCTTCTCTCTCTTTTTTTACGTTCTTCCTAGTCTGATTTTTCAGTCTGTTTCCAAACTGTTCCAACACCCCAACATCTGGATGTGGCTGTTTCTTGGAGTTGCTTTGTGATGGCACATGTGTCTGGCTCTTGACTTCTATTAACACTGGATGCTGATGTCTGATTTTAGTCAGATTTTCTACTTCACATTCAAAAATAATTAAACTCATCATTATTCTTAAGCTGAAATTGGAAAGCGATTTAGAAATGTCTTTAACTTGGTGTGAGAGGTAACGTTTCTGTCATTCAAAGGGCACATGTCCTTCATACATGTTTGTCTCAGGAACGTGGAAATGTTTTGGTTCACCGTGGGCTAATTAACTTATTCCTTTTCTCGCCCCCTCATCCTCATCTGTCTCCTCTGTTTTCATGGCCTGGACACCCTTATTTATTCCTTTCATTACTCTTTATTTTTACTTGCTTACTTTTGCTTCTTCCCTTCACTTTAATCTTCCTTGTTTCCTCCGTCCCACCTTCTCCTGGTGCTGGTCGTTCTTTGTGTTGAGGGCAGACATAAATGAGTGTGGGTGGCTTCCACAGCCCTGTGCCCACCAGTGCGTCAACACTCCCGGCAGCTTCTCGTGCACCTGCCCACCAGGGCAGCACCTGCTTGGGGATGGGAAGTCCTGCGCTGGGCTCGAGCGGCTGCCCACCCATGAAAGTTACTCGTACGGCTACCGCGCATCTCAGTCCTCTTCCGAGGGCGGCTCCGACCAGCGGCTCTACCACAGCTTGGCCTCTCAGAGCTACCACTCCTACGCGGCCACCACGAGCAGGCGCTACAGGAGCCGTAGCAGCAGAGGGGCCCCAAAGCTCCCCTCACAGCAGGGTGTCCTCGCTTGTCAGCATGGGTTTGAGCCCAGGGGCGCCCACTGCTTAGGTAACTATCGAGGGAGGACAGGCAGGGCTGAGATGAAGGAGAGGATGACAGAGTTGGTGCTGTTAAAAAAACTAAAAAAAGAAACAGGCTGTCAACTTGAAAAAAAAAAGGGTTCTCATGTTTTCTGTTTTTGTGCATGGCACCAACAGACATTAATGAGTGCGAGGTGAGGGACACCTGCCAGCACGAGTGCGTGAACACAGCAGGAAGCTACAGGTGTCTCTGCCCGGCTGGTTACCGCCTGATGACCAACAGCAAGACGTGCCAAGGTGATCGCCTCTCCGTCAGTGCAGCTCCCCATCTGTACAACCCAAATGATATTTGGACTCTCAGATGATCGTTTGAACCAATTACTCCTCAGCGATAACTTGTCCATCTGCACCTGTAGATACAGACGAGTGTCTGGAGCAGAACATCCAGTGCGGGACGAACCAGATGTGCTTCAACATGCGAGGAAGTTACGAGTGCATTGACACGCCATGCCCACCGAACTACCAGAGGGAGCCAACCACGGGGTGAGAATTCACAGGAGTCCAATTATTAAAAAAAAAGAGCAGAATGGAAAATTATATTCAGATTGAGTCATTTCTCAATAGAAAATCAGTCCAAACAAAATAATTTACCATGACACAATTTTCTTCTGAATGTGTTAAATGTCATGTTTTCACGGCTGCAGCACTAAATTCTGTCTACCTGAGCTGCAGTTTTCACAGCTCATATCCAGTGTCAGTTCACAATTTTACTAAAACAAATGGATGTGAACAACACTCTTGTTTTCGTTAACTCCCAGGTTCTGCCTGAAGGACTGCCCACCCAACGACCTGGAGTGCACTCTGAGCCCTTACGCTCTGGAGTACAAGCTGCTCTCTCTTCCTTTTGGCATTGCAGCCAACCAGGATCTGATCAGGCTGGTGGCCTACACGCAGGATGGCGTGATGCACCGCAGAACCACCTTCCTGGTGGTGGAGGAGGACGTCGCGTTACCTTTCGCCCTGCGTGACGAGAACCATAAGGGAGTGTTGTTCACCACGCGGCCACTGCGGGAGCCGCACACGTACCGCATGAAGGTCCGAGCACTCTCCTTCAGCGAGGACGGGGGCATCGAGTACCAAACGACCTTCATCGTCTACATCGCCGTCTCTGCCTACCCCTACTGAGAGCACTTTAAAGGACATGAGACGAAGGTGCAGCGATGGATTACGTCCTGCACTTGCAGCACCACATGACGTGGTTTTGGACCAGTAACCACATCAGTAGAAAGACTGAAAGACATTTTGAGTGCGCGAGAGCCCTAAAGACACATGGAAATAAAATTAAAGATAACATAAAACAGGTTGCTGGAGAAAATGTGGATAAAATCTAATTTTTTTTACTCGAGTCTCTGGAAACCTTTTATCAGTACTTTTGAATTGTTAATGTTTTGTCATTTTGATTTCCTCTCCCTTTACGATTTATGAGAATTTAGATTTAATTCCTCAGAGCATAAACTCAGCGAGTCGTCTCAACTCTCCTCAAGCTCATAGCGGATTTTACATTTACTTACTTTTAACTTATTGGGAAGTGCTTGAACGTGAATGATTGGCAGCTCCCACCTTTGCTTAGTCCCATCAGCAATCTCACAGATGGAGAGACGTTAATAATCCCTCACGGAAAACTTCCACATATTTCTGCTTCCTCAGGTTGTGGCCCAACACAGAAAAGCCTCGGATAGAAATCCCATCAACTAGTAATCGGATTACTTCATCAGTGTAATGCTGTAATTCCCTATCCAGCAAGATGTATTTTATTTTTATGGCTTGTACATATGTTTTATTTTCTCATAATGTGTACTGTACTTATCCATTTTGTAATAAAAATGTAAGCGAACACACACGAGATGATGTACGGTCAGTAACGTATTACATCTTTGAGGGGATCTTCCTACGAGGCCGACCACTCCAAGATACAACTACTTCAGAACAATTTACTATTTCCCAAATTTTATTGGAGCCTTGGCAAATTTGATCTACAATGAAACTAAATTAGGTGTGAATTTATAAGAAAATGTGTTTGTTTAGTAGCTCAGCAGACGTCAACAGTGGGATAAAAGTACACTTTGGTAGGTTCCAGCTGTTCGTTTATGAAAGCACCAGAGGTCACACGGATCAGCATTCATACCTTTTATTTTCTTCAAAAAACCACAAACATAAAAAAGGAATATCTGAGTAAGGCAGTTTGTACATCAGTTTGTTCTGCTCCCTCGTCCCACGAGCCTCACAGACCGGTTACATGAAGCAGAAGTCCTCGCCAGACCTTTCTGTCCTCACGTGCATCTCAGCTTTACTGCATTAGAAAAGGAATCTAATGTCTGGATGCATCGTCAGCAACGACAGTATTCAAACATGACAAGTCATGTTTGAATATCAACAGATGAATAAAACAACAGTTTTGAAAAATCCACAAATAACTTGTACTTAGTCTGGAAATTAACAGGAGTAAGCAAAACACTGGAGCCGAACTCCTCCCATCGCCGTAGTCTACGGGAGCAACGCCGAGGACGCTCTGGTGCAAAACCGGAACATTTTTAATTTACAACCCAGTTTGGTTTTATATCAGTGTATCCTGTATAGTGGCAGGTCTACTGTGTCCTTAAAGAAAGAAAAACAACAACTAAGTCGCAGATATAGGCTATGAAATTCAAATGAAAGAACAATAAATCATTTGGCAACAGTTGTAATCTACCTGATGGGGCAGATAAACATCAACATTCCCATTTTCAGAATCATAAAATGTTAATTCAACTTACAGCTGGGTTATGCGGTAGTAAAGGTACATTTTCCTGCACTCTGAGGTGTTTTTTTTTAATCCAAAGGCATTGGATTTAACTCAAAACATGATACAAAGAAAGAAAAAGACAAAAAGAGAAAAAAAAAAAAAAAAGATTTTTGTCAGAGTACGAAACACAGGTATGAAATGCTCAAAAAGTCTCAAAATTTGGGTCATGCAAACCACTTATATTTTTCTTTTAATTAGATTCCACTGCCATTTATAGAATAGAAAATATTTTTTTTTGTTTTGTTTTACTGAGAAGCATCAAACCTATTAACAGTGTTTAATTTTAGGATCGGGATTTGGCTTCAAGGCAAAAAAACCATCAATCGCAATAATAAGAAACAGCAAAATCTTTCAGCCTGGACTGTTTTTAGTTTAAATTAAAAAAAGAAAAACTAAGCACATATTCTTGCTGTGATGGGGTTTTCCTGACAGTAAAGAGAAAATACAGCTCTTATAAACAGTACCAACATAAAGCCCTGTTCAGTAGCAGAAGGCGCGTGTGGATGTGGGGAAGCCGTCAGTGGGATTAATCAGGGCAGAGGCGCAGATGCATCGTGGGTAAAAATACTCCCCTCCCCAGGGTGAATGCCGACCCCCGTGGGCAAACCCATCACCTTCCATCTGTGACTGTGCTTTTCAAGAAACTCCCGCTGCAGGGTTACTCAGAGGATTTACTGCCTTTATTCCATCAGGGAGTCTCTGCTGAAATAACGCAGCGATGACCACGAACGTGAGGGAAAACTGGGATCAAACTGAGTGCAGGATTAGTTTTACAAGCCATATCAGCGTATCCAACCTTTTAACGCACTTCAAGTCGTTTCGGTGTTAAACTAGCAGACGAGGCTCTTACGGGAGTTATGTTTGGCAGAAACGTCGGGGCGTAACAAGAATGAACCTGCGTTTTCTTCTGGGGGGAGGGGTCACAGGAAACGGGTGTAAATCCACTGGTGTCACCCGAGCAATTTAGTCCCCGATAACGAACAAGAAAATCTGATTTTAACTTAATGTGGCCCAGATTGAATGTTCTATTTTAGCCTTGAGCAAATCAGGATCTCATTGGGTTTTGCCGTCTGGTACATGAACAGTGCAGTAATGTGACGTGAAGTGCTTCTCTGCTCCACTTTTAGACCGTCTTCCGTGCCGTTAGTACCCTGACGATGCTGCCCACGCCTCCAACAGCCAGAGCCTGCAGAAACACACACCAAACAAACCTTCACTTTTAATCCTCAGGGCTCAGATATCAGACTTCCATCGTCGTCCAGCGAGGTTACATGAGTTCACTTTCAAACGGAGAACTGTCATCAGCTGTTCAAGAGGCCTTACAGGAAAGAATGAAGTTCATCTTTGAATACATGTACGTAGTCTTTACCTTTTCATGCCACTGCAGCAGGACTGCGCTGCTGTTTTCGGACGGCCTCTCAAAGCCTTTGTAGATGTACTTCATCAGCAGGTCCACGCCGTTCTTGTCGAGCGACTGCACCCCTTTCTCGATGTCGCTGCTTTTAAAGGCACTGAGCACCTTCAGCACCAGGCCCTCCGCACGATCCTGGACACAAGGAGTGAGACAGCTACTGACAAAAGCTCTCATTTACCACCATGGTACCAAAATGATGATTCTACATCACACACACACACACACACACACACACACACACACACACACAAGGTATTTTTGTCTTATTTTCAGGCAGTTTGTTTCTTGAATCCTGAACTTTTCTTCCATCCAATCTTATGTTAAAATTAAAATTATGCATTTATATTGGAAATCACCAATAGGCTCAACAGCTGAAAATCTGAGCCGGACGTAATGACGCTGCACGCTTCGCTGATGGTAAAAACAAAGCTCACCTTGACGTTCTGGTTCTTTGTGTTGATTGGCGGGTTCTTGAGAACTGCTTGTAAAGCCTCCATGAGATTTCCTGTGCGGGCAAGGTTAAGGCTTTTAGGATCACTGCTGTAACTGTAAGCACCAGCGCATCATAAGACAAATTATACCAAAAACATTTATATTTCGAGCTTTTTTCGAGGCCTCCACTTAACAGGGTTAGTGGCTCAAAGAGCTAAGCTTTGACAGAAACAGTTACTAGGATACAGTTTTAAACATAAAACAAGTGAGTTTTTTTTTTTTGTTTGATTTTGCTTTTTTAATCTGTTTTGTTTGGGTGTAATTTACCACCGTGACATTTGTGACTGTTTTCGTGGCCATTTGAGTTTTGGTTTGAGTTTTTAACTCTCCAGCTTTCTAACGTGATGTGGGAGGAGTTCTTCAAAGAGGAAGTGCAGCAGTTTCAAGCCTTATAAGGCCTTCAAGACCTGCATTAAACACTGCTGACTTCAAGTTCTGCAACAAATAGTATTTCACCCCCCAAAATAAACAACAAAATCTAACAGCAGCAGCAAAAAGAAAATGAATCTCAGCAGGTCTCCCGCAGCCCAAAGCTGTGCAAATGTAATTAATGTGCACATGTACGAAGTTATTTGGGTTTAAATAACGAAATAAATAACTACATCCAAGGCGTGCGTGGCCTCGGGTGAACGTGCGTTCATTCAAATGCTCAGCAGACTGTAGCAGTGCTGCCTGGGCGGCCGTGGGGCAGAAATCCCAGGAATGTGACTGTCAGGCAAGTCTGAACAGCGACTGGCCTGCAGGCCAGACGCCCATCAGACAGGCAGCAGCGACAAACGCTGGAAACACGCAGAAACATCGTTTCCCCAAATATCCGCACTGCAGTCGTCGACAACCGTCTGCTAATCACGCCGCGACCTGCCGGGCCGGCCTTTCTTGTAAAGGATATTGTCTGATGAGGGAGTCCACTTCTGCCTCGTCAGGACCCAGCTGGTTTTCTCCTCCGTCCTCTTCGTCCACAAATTTATTCTCGTCGTACTCGTCCACGTCTACTCGCCGGAAACGGGCGGACACGGTGTTTTTCGACATGCCTGCGGCGGCTTTGGGGGGTCTCGGTCTGAACAGAAATAGATAAATTCGAGCTGAGGACCGGCCGTTTTGTCTGATGCGGCTGTCACAGACAGGAAGGCAGGCGACTTCCTGGCTTCCTCCGTTTCCTTGCTGTGTTGCTGATTTCCGCTCACCCCGCACCACCGCCTAGAGGACGGCGACGTAACTAGTAACCAGCGCCTACTAGGGGCAGCGATGGTAACTAGTTTGTAGCGCTAGTTTGTACTTCGACCGCTAGAGGGCGGCAAAACCTAAGTAATAATACGTAACTGCGTTAATGGCAGTAAATAAAATAGGTAATTTATTTTGTAAATCAAAATTTTTAAATTTGAAAGCTTATCCTATTTCAGGTTAGTCATTGACTGAATTTAGTAAATAATAAAATTAATAAATACTGTTTTAATTACAGTGGGCATACATACTATCGCCCTGACTTTCTTGAGTTTTTTGTTCTTTTGGAAATCTGTCATTAACTTAATTTCATGGGTTATGGTTACAAGATAGAAATAAGAAAAAAGAAAGAAAGACCGTCAAATCTTGAAAGACACTGACCGTATCATAATGTTATGGTGTCACAGGCCGTAGTTTACCATTAATGACACGTGGCTAGTACTTGCAGTCTTTAAAGTTACATCAAGCAGAAAGATAAGATTTATTTCTTTTTAATAATGAGATATTTCAGGAATACAGATTTAGTTATGTGATTTTTTTTTCTTATAATTATTTTTTTTTTCAGTTGTGGTTTATATTTTAGTTCTTTGACTACATCGGTTGTTACTGAGTGTTTAACAAAGTGAAAAAAGATTATTTTAAAATAATGAATACGATAAAAACAGCTAATAACACTAATCAAATGTATTATTATATATCCTATATATATAATTTTACTTTTAAACACCACATTTACAGTTCTGTCATTCTATCAATGATATTAAGTAATATCAAGACGTTATTTTCCAAAGGGGAAAGATCATTTGAAGTTATCAGCTCAGCCAGTGAGAGATTTTTGCTGTTAAGTTTGAACATACTCAATCACAGTGCTCCTCAGAACTCTTATCAGCTTCCAGCACCTTCATACTTCATACTCATTTAATGGAAAAACCCAGTAAATCCTTCTATTCCTCCTCCTTTGCAGGAATTTGTAATCACAGCTGTCAAACCAAAAGGGAGCGCTCTTTTATTCCTTATCTTCTGGTTAATTAACTGATTGGCATTCAACCTTAGTTTCAAGTACGCATGAAATAAGTGCTTAATCTGATGAAGCACGTAGTTTGGGCCAAAGACAATGGACATACAGACTCGCACAGGGGTACTGATGGTGCTCACGTAGATAACTCTGACACTGCATGAACATTTGAACTGATGGGAGCTCGATAAGTGCACGACAGTGATGAAATCCGAGATTTTGATGAAATACAACACAGCTAGTGTGTATGTGTGTCAGCCGAATCTTCAGACCATTTCATGCCTTCACGTCGGACTACACGTCGGAGTTTTATTTAGTTGGTTTTTTTCAGGATATTGGCCTGATAGATGCTCACAGTTTAACAGGTCACATGCATGCTGTCATGTCAGCAAAGTCTGAGAAACATGAAGGTGCTTTTTTCCCTTCATGCTGGTTGTTTTCACGCTTATACTTTTGCGCATGAGAGATGTAAATTGAATTACAAACAAGCTCAGACATTTGCATGTCGAAAAATAAAGAAAAATGGGTCAAAAGTCCTGGCATCTTTAAATATTTTTGATGTCTTGCAAAGCAGTTTCTTCTAGCAGCCAAGTCTTTTCTGGGAAGCCAGGAAAGGAGGAAGGAAGTTTCTCCTTCTTATTGTTTTTTTTATCTATTAGAAATGGAATTTCTTAATTTCCTTATCTGGCTTGTCTAGACTGCTTACCCTGTGGCTCAGGAGGAGAAAAGATAACACTGCCTGATCTCATTCCCTCCGGGACACATGCACATACTGGAAGAGTGAAATGAACAGCCAAGGCAGAGCAGAAAGGCTCTTCCTCTGTTATTCGATATGCTATGAACACGCACAGACAAACGCATTGCACGCACGCACACTCATCCATAACCCACTGTATGCACTTGATCTTTTCCCTTTGTTTTCACCTACTTCCTTTCGCACCCTCTCACACGCTTACACTGAAATAGGCGCACACACACCCCCTTGCGTGCATTGGTCATGAGTGTCCTTGTTGAGAGCTTTGTTTAGTGCCCCAACCTGTCTGTGCTATGCGAATGACTCAGCTCATCGGAGGGGAAGAATGCATGTAAATACAAGACCTTTAAGTGAAACATACAATTAGAAAAAAAAGCTCTGGAAATGTTCAATATACAGGCTGCTTCTGCCCTCCAGTGTGCATCAATACAACCTCGGTCTACAAAAGATATGAAACCTGAGTCAGTTTCTGAAATCCTGCTCACGCACCCTGGCTCTTAGCACCTGAACAAATCGCCAGGATATCGGGCTTGGCGCTTCCGTGCAAGAGAAAAGGACTGTCAGAATTGCAAAGCAATTTAAGCACATAATTAATAGTCTAACACGATGAGCGTATTGCTCTTGGATGATGATTTAATTGGGGAATATCATGATTTAGAGGGTGTTGTGTTGTAGCAGGTTTTCAGACCGGGTGAGACCAGGGTTGACTTTTTTTATTCTGCGTGCAAAAGAAAATGGTGTGCGTGTGTGTGTGTGTGTGTGTGTGTGTGTGTGTGTGTGTGTGTGTGTGTGTGTGTGTGTGTGTGTGTGTGGGTGTGTGTGTGTGTGGGTGTGTGTGTGTGGGAAAGAATCTTTAACAGAACTCCAAAGAAAATCATTTTAATGCACAATACAGATGAATCAATTATCAGTTAAGACAGTACTGACATTTACAATTATATGATTATGCCAGTGAAATATTTTTAGAGCATATAACATTTACTATTTAATGTCTCAGTGTACTTTAATGGTCTCTTTTCCCTTACCTATTGGGAAATAATAGTAATAATAATAATAATAATGTTGTTATTATTCTGGATTGAGCTGGTCTTCCTTTTGTGGCAATAGCTGATTTACTGCGTCAAGAATTGAGTCATACAAGTTTTGGGAAGTGATGATTTTTTATAAGTTCCTTAAGCTAAAGCTGTTGATAATTTTTCTTATGTGGTGCTGAAGGAAACGGAAGCACCTAAAGTTCCAGAGATGTTGGATCATGTTCAGACCCAGTGATTGTGTTTCCATCAATGTTGAACCCATTTCTAAGCGCTTTGGTTGTGGGAATCTGGGCATTGTCATCTGACAGACAGCACCCTCGCTCAAAAACTGTCAGTGGCACGAACGTGCAGGATGTCGGCTCCGCTCTACGGTCACTTTAGTAATCCTGTGTTTTCTTGACACGCAGCATTTTCACTCTCAGGAATCCATGTTACTAAGATTTGCTTTCTACCCTCAACCACACAGAAGCCAGGTTGATAAGTCTTAAATGATTTATTTAAGAAGGTGAGGAAGGTCATTGCAGAGTAGGACACAATAAGAGGCAGAGACAGAAGAAAAAGAAGACACGGGGCTTTTTTCCACACATCTACACTTAGAGACGAGGAGGAAGCAGGTAGAGACCATCAGGACTGGACGGCCAGCAGAGGACATTAAACCAGATATTACACAGAGGGGGAAGACTTAAAGATAAAGCAAATGATGTAGATACAATACAAGACTGTCAAAGGAGAAAGTGGAAAAACAAAATAGGAGAAATAAACAAGATTAAAAAAAAAACGTAAGACTAACTTTAAAGACTATGATGCTACTTGGGGATCCACAACATCAGATGCAGATCCACCTAAAAACAAAAAGAAGGTTGGTGTTTACATCAAATCCAGGATGTCTGCAGTGCATATAGTTGAATGCAATTTTCAATTATGACTTTGCACATTGTGATATAAATATATTGTCCAAAGTCTGAGTTATTTGTTTTCCTGGAATAAATATCCCTGGTCCGTTGAATTAGAGGAAGTAGGAACGGTTTATTGAACTGTCCAATGTGGGTGTTAACAGAAACAGCAGTGACTTTTTTTTTTTATCAAAAAATGCACAGAGCGATGACAATGAACTTCTTCTTTTTAAAACACAAGTTCCAGCCCTTTTCTACAACTCTGACTGTGCATATTTGATGTATTATGTATTAAAATGACTCACAGAGTGAGGCTTTTTTAAATAGTTGTGGGATAAAGATCACGCCACCAGTTATTTGTAAACTCTTCACAGGCATGTAGCCTCCACGCCTCAACCAAAGACAAGGTTGACAACATTATCAGTGTTGTTCTCAAGACGTTTCTTTCAAGAGCTCCACAGGACGTTTTAGTCCTATCTTCATGAGAACGATGAGATGATCCGTCTGGGTGAATTACATGTTTTATTCACTCTCAGCCGGACTTCCCTCCTTAATAACATGCATTTAGAGCCTCTCTTAAAAAAACAGGCAACAACAAAAATCACCAAAGAAAATCTTATAGCACGTAATCTGAAAAGACGTTCAACACCGTGGAACAAAATCTACATAATTTACATGTTTTATGGTTAGAAGCTTTATCTGCATATGGAAAATCAGTAAATCTTTTACCATCAAAGGAAGCCAAAGAAAACAAAACATGCTGGAGTTGCAGAACTGCACTTTTTCCTCATCGGATATGTTATTTTAGGAGGCATCTCACGGATATCAAGTGTTTAAACAGAAAACATCTGCACAATAGATCAAATATTATTTCTTTATTCACCTAACAAAAAAAACAGAAAGATGTACGTCATGTGTTGCCAGTTATAATACAGGTAATTATGACAGGAGAAGTGTATATATGCGTACATCTTAAAATCCCAAGAACTGACCATTTATCTTGTAACTTGTAAACATTGTTGAAGTACAAAAAATGAAATATATATATATATAAAAAAAAATTAAAACAACTACAAATCTTCCTTACTCAGTAAATGCAGTAACGTTAAGAAAAAAGAAAAGCAAAAAGGGTAAGATGATTGTTCAACAGAAGTTGCTGAAATGATCTCAAAAAACGATCAATACTTTCTTTTATATAGCAGGAGGAACCCTATAGACTGTTAAAATGTACACAAATATTAGTCTTAAAAATAAAACTAAGGTCTATACTATACTGAAATATCTGATGCACATCTCCACGCGTCATCAGCCAAACGTGCACTTCCACACCAGCTCTCGTTTCCAGACATCTGTTCTGCTCAGCTGGAGTGGCCTTCCCTGTTCATGAACCACAAAGCTATAAATCCCACTTCACAGACCAGTTAGCAGATCAAGGAAGAGACTAAAGCGAAACGTTAGTGAACACTTGAAGCTTTCAGCAGCATTGTTGTTGTTTGTTTTATATTTTTTTACTGGAAAACAAAGCTCCAGAGACAAAAAGAGCAGTAAAAGAATAAATATAATAATAAAATATTAACCTTTTCTTATTAAATGGTCCTAAATGGTCTTAAAATAATTTTCCATAATGCATCACTATAAAAGGTTTTGTTATTAAAATTTTGCCTTGGAGGTTAAAAAAAAAGGAAGCTACAAATAGGAGACCTTAAGCTTGGCTCTGTCCTAAAGTCATCTTCTCACAGGTCTACATTATCAAGTGAAGTAATGCCGTACCCAAAACGTCACGCATTCTTCCTGAGCAATTCATAAAAGAGGGTCGTAGTTGAACTGCAGACTGCCTGAAAAGAAAGTTTCCATAAACGACAAATCCGAAAGGTTCGCCGATCATGAATTGGGACAGGAAGATTCCTTTTTTTTTTGGTGTTGTTGTTAGTTCTCAGTTATTTCCCAAACGGACATAGATGAAACATGAGATGGGAGTTCTCGAAAGTGCTTCAGAGTAAATTCCATTGCTCCGTGTGCAGCCTTTGGGCCCCTACATGTAGTGTCTCAGATTCCAGGCCTTTATTGCTGCAGGTGTAGGTGTAGTGTGTAAAATTCCACCGGGCACCATCAAGAGCCACTAACCTCGGCTGTGACCGGCTTTTGTACTCATATCATGCACTCCACCCAGCCTCTGCTCCCCTTCATTATTCTAAGGGTCAGACGCAGATCAGTTGGCTGGAGGAGGAAATGGCCAAGGAAAATCCTTTTTTACTGTCAGAATAATAAACACACCTTTGTCCTTTGTGCAGAGAAAGCATGTAAAAGGGAAACAGAGAAGAAGCTGGGCTGTTTCCATGGCATCAAGTTTTGTTTTTCCAAAATGGTGGATTTAGAGACACTCCCTTGCAGAGGATCAGGGAGTGCTCCCTCTCTGTAGGTGGGTAAACATCGCTCGGATGTTTGAGGTATCCAGAGGGGGTGCACTTGCCATGTTTAGGAGTTGCCATCAAACATAACTAAACGTTACGATCTTATTATCAATGTTTCCAAACAGAATTACATGTTTAGACAAGCCTTCTAGATTAAAAAAACAAAAAGAAAAGAAAGGAAAAGTGATATGCATGGACTGTGGTTTCTTATTAGTTTTAGCAACAGGCCAGCTCACGAACAGGTAGAGAAAAGGTGAGGCATTTTACTGCGAATTTGTAGCACTTGAAAAGAAATTTGCAAACCGCGAGGCTGCACACGAAGTGACTGGAAACGCACAAATGCAGCTTTGCTGCAGGCAGCATGAGCACAATTCAAGAGAAGTGTTGTTGGGACTGCAGATGAAGCTGCATGCTGCAGTGAAGCATAGTGTATAGGCAAAATCATTTTAAATATAAAAAATTAGGAAATAACATGGTTTTGGATTCTCCATGGATATTAGAAACAACCCAAAACCAGAACTACCTTCTTTCCACTGGCAGAGATAATGAGCCTGCAAAACTTGAGTGTTGAGTGTTGTTTTTAACCATCTGTGTCACAACCAGCAGGTAGAATGACTTAGACCTGTCCAAGGTCAGCTCAGAGTTAGTTGTTTTTCCAGTACTCACATTCATGCGCTTAAAACCAGATGAAAAAATTCTGTTGCACATGAATCTGAAAGCTTCTTTAAAAAAATCCTTTACAAAATCCCGACCTAAGACACTGATCCATAATCCAGAATTTAATGAAAAAAAAAAAAGAAACATAATTTAAAGTATACAATATCAGGATGAGACCACTTTCCAAAAATAAGACCTGTGAGGCTGAATCAGCAAAAATCACCAAAAGGTTTAGGGTTAGTCTTCTTATCCAGTCTTAGCTTCCAGCTATTGATGATCATTGGAGATTCAAGGAGTTTGAACCGCAATCTCTCCTGAAAAACTTATTTTTCGGGATCTCGCTGAGGGAGAAGGGCCGGGAAAGGCCTGAGGGATTCTCCTTTCGTGACACGATGCAGTCCTTGATGGCTTCTTTGATAACCTGCAGGGGACAAATGTAGAAATTAAACCCACTATGCAATAAAACATTCTGCAACGCCCCACAAAGTATTGGCTTTTTTTTTTTTTTTTAAATATAATGATGGATACTTCACCCAATTTTCTATATACAGTTGATATAAAACACACCTTGTACAGAGACCTCATATGACGTTTGTTTACAAAAAAAACATATTAGAAACTAAAGAGAATCGGTGAGACAGAGGCTAAATAGTTGAAGATAAAAAAAAGCAACAATTTCATGACTGTATTTAAAATCTGTCTGCAGACGGAAAGACAAACCTCTGAACTCCAACTATAATATTAAAAGCATGTGAGTTCCTGCTTTGATAACCCAGGGGAATATTTTGCCGGAATCACAAGCACATGCGAAAAACACACGGACACACATGCGCATGCACACTCGCAGCTGGTAATAACATCGGCTGGTATATTAACAAGCTGGATAAATCTCTTCCACATGTGTCGGTCGGTGCTGCTCCCGACCTGCTCCAGCAGAACAACGTAAAAACGAGCACAGCGTCTGAAACAACACCTCCTCAAAGCAGTAAGCTTCTCATGCAAGTGACCAAACCTCGTGTCTGTCTGTTAAATCAGCTCACTTGGTTGCCATAGTGACAAATCCTGGCCCAAGTAGTGGTGACAACACCACTGCTTCTCTGAAAAGGTTCATGTTATTGGAGGTCCAAGTAGCGAAGCTGCTGCAAACCTGCTGTGTTTTAAAAACAAAACTGTAGTTTCTGCAAAAGTCCACGGGCCATCAAATGATCATCGTACATCAACCAAACTTCATGCACGCATTCTCTAACAAGACCTGACAATTAAAATGAGCTCTATTCACCTCTAGGTGGCAGTATAAATAACAATTTCCATTTTGCCTCGTATCTGGAGAACCTTACGGCTCTGAATGACATAGCCACGCCCATTTCCATACAACAAAATGTCCCACCAATTTAAAAAATTTGAACGCAAAAGTAAAACAAACCTTTTTACAGCAGTTATGTACCAATGAAATGTGTGTATGATCCAAAGTCACACTTCATATTTCGTTAACGATTCGAACTGAACGAAACCTGCTGCTGATAATCAGTACGGGATTCAATAAGACACTTCAGTCAGCTTTGTTGGTGTGCAACAATCAGATTATTTGGCATATATTTAGTGATGATTGCTGATGATCAACACTTGCTGCCATATTTTATTTTGATGGTTTTTTTGTGACTACAGTTAATTAAATCATTTTTGAAAATGAAATGTTTAGACTGAAAAATAAACTCCAGTTTTAATTATGCCCCCACCTCAACTACAACAACGCTGAATCCAGTGAGACCTAAATGATCATTTGTGAATCCACCATGAAAAACCTGTGTGAAAAATGTGCTCGTTACTGAGTACGGTTTACTGGGTTTAAGTTAACTGTCCAGGGAAGTCAAATATCCTAAAACAAGCCTGAATCCTTACTCAGCAGGGAAGTGAGTCACACTGATAGAAAGTCAGTTTGACCTCCAGTGTGACACGCCTGCTACACACAACTCAGAACTTGTACCATCTGGTTCTCAAACCGCTTTTCAGAATTGACGTTTTTGATATTGCACAACAAAGAGAAAAAATGAAAAACTTCCCAGCTGACAACACCGATTGAATGTGGAATTACAGCGTTCTATCTTCTGAATGAAGTGAGATCACTTCTGTGCAAGCTCCGTGGATGAATAACCGTAGTGATTTAATGACCTTGGGTCTCACGCACGTCAACACTGACTGCAGACATTACCCCTGTGTCTTGCTGTTTTTGGGTTGCAGAGACTTTACTTATGCCAGTCTTACAAAAGCACCAAACTGACCTCAAGATTGTTGAGGGTGTTGAACTCCATTAGGTCGTGAAGTCGGGTGAACGCCTCGTTGGGGTACTGGAAGTTGAAAGTGGAGTAGGGCGTCTCGGGATCGTCAAAGATGTCAAAATCTGCCACATCCTTCTCCTTCTCAGTCTCTCTGGGAACGCCTGTAAACGGATAAGCAAAAGAAACAAGAACGTTATGAACCACACCGATTCAAAGCATTAAGTTCATTTTGACAATATTAGTCAGATCTAACAGTCAAACTTCAACTTGTCAAACGATCCACAAAAAAAGCTGTATAACTGTTGTCTTTTATTTTTTTATATCTACTTTGGAATAAGACTTATTTACAAGTTTAAAAAAATGAATGTTTGAAGATAAAAGCAATATAAAAATCAAAGTTAAATGTACTGCTGAGAAAACAAAAGTGGAACTGAACATAAGAATAAGTAAGAATAAGAATAACTATGACAAAGCTGTCTTTCATTAACCTTAAAGACAGATGCTGACTGGAACAAAATGACCCTTTAAGAACTGGAAAATCTTCATGCAGAGCCGGATCTACCATGAGAACGTTTAAGTAAATGGATAAATACATCTCCTGAAATGCATCTGCTTCTCACGAATTTATATATAGTGTAGTAAATCGATGTTCATGTAATCCAGCTCCAAAGTTGGAGGGCCTGCGCATCACGTTTCACTTTAATGGATCAAACACCTGATCAGCCGTCCGTGGTTTTAATCAATTAAAGGACAAATACTTACCTTTCCTATTCTTATGAAATGTTTTGATAGAACAATAAATATGTCACTGGTGTTTTATCAGCATTTCCATGATTGTCTATAGAGGAGGGATTGTTTTAGCAGGATTCTGTAAACCTTTTAACATTTCCTTTAACATTTCCAGGCATGTCACCTGCTGAATATTCCAAATCTTTATTTTGTAACTATGTGACCTCCTGATGAGTTTCCTGCCTTTCTGGGATAAACTTTAAGCTTGAACCCGACTTTGCTTTTAGTGCTACAGACAGGTGAAAAGATCAAACCCCATGTGCATGTTGGCATCCCAGCAGGAAGTACACGCAGGAAGTACATTTACGTTTTTTTGGTTTGACTGCAGCACGTTTATGCACCATCAGTAAACAGAAAGCAGACGCATGTGGGCAGATGACATATAGAATGTAAAGAGGCAGCGTTGACATGTGGGGATCTGCCTGATGTATGTCCTGTTTGTACTCAGGACTTCTCCACCGGAGCGAGACATTCCCTACCGGCACTTGGTGCCTTCAGGAATTATATTTCCCTTGAGCAGATCTCACAACACTGCACATGGTGTGGTGCAGTTTTGCATGTACACACACTTACAGGCCGTAGACACATCATTTCCAACTAAACACCACAGTAATCCTGAACAGATAGGGACCTAACATTTTGGGAAAACATAAAACACTATCTGCTGATGACTGAACGCATTTGAATTCCAACATGCAAATCCAGTTACTGTCGTTAAACATGCAGATGCCCACCGGGTGCTTTGAACTGCCGGAAGTTGATGTTGACCAGAACAAAGTGGATGACCGTTGGGCAGTTCTTTTCGCCCTTTCTTGGTTTGAAGACGTAGCATTCCTTGAGACCCTCACGGTCAAAGACTTTTGGGTCGATCTTGGGGAATGGAAGCTTGTTCATTCTGGCCCATTTTTCTGCCAAGAGAAGCTCCTGAGGCAAAAATACACAGAAGGAATCTTTCCTTTGATTTCCTGTATACGCAAATACTTTCTTGCACTGTGTGATGGTAAAAAGGATAAGATTCGGACCTTAAACGGTGGACTGGAGTCGCTCGGTCGAGCAGAAAAGTCAAAGGAAATGATGAGGTCAACGCTGCGCTGCGGCCGCAGGATGAGGGGGTAGGGAAGGTTGTAGGTCAGGCCGCTGTCCACGACATGGATCTTCTTGCTCTTCACATCCAGAGGCTCGTAAATGCGGTCGAATTCATCCGGATCTGAGAAAGAAAAAAAATTATCAAATGAATGATGAAAGAGTGGCGCAAGAGAGTAACATTTTACTCCAGCGAGCTCCCCCAACCATTCTGTTTCGGTAATGTGTGTCATAGTGTTGTCGTCTGGAAGTAGAAACGCTTAAAAACAAAAGAAAAACAGTCTGACAGAGTTCAAGGAAAAGTGAAGCATAAGCCATGACCAGGGCAGAAGCTTTTCTGTCTTTTTACTGGATCTCTCTGGACGCAGCAAATCATCTGGCAATTCATTTATTTTTTCAGATGTTTGTGGGGAAAAGAAAAAAAAAAAAGCCATGAAAATGATTGCTCACTTCATGCTCTTCTGTTTGTACTGGATGCAAAGCTGAAGCTTCGATGCTCAATGTTGTTTTTGACACGTTTGCCGCTTGTTTTAGCTCTCACAGCAACCATTTTTCTTCCCCAAACTGTTGCCTACGTATTCGTGAAGGACCCCCCTCAGGAAGACATAACAGACTACCTCTTCAGTGCTTCAGTGCTTGTGAACTTAATACAACATCATTTTTCAAATTGATGTCTACTGGCTCCTTGAGAATTGGGGAAGACGGGGCCTCATTCACGTTACGTCTTCTGTGACTTCCAAACCGGGTGTAAAACACCATTCTGGTCACATGACCCTCACTCCAGCCTCTTCGCTGAGACTTGTGGCTTTTTTTCTCGACAACAAATAAGGCTAAAAATATGTCTAATGTGTTAAAATGGGACACCAAAGCACTCCTGAGTCCATGTTTGCACTTGAGAATGCGGTGCATGCAGAGTTCAGACAGAAAAAAATCTGTATGAGAAAGTTACTGAGATCAAATTTAAACCCACATGTATAAGCACATTTTTTTAAATCTAATATAGTTCCGCATATTTTAGTGACAGTCCATATATGTAACTGGATAGTGTTTCTAAACAGATCTAAATGGAATTATCAAGAAAGAGTAGATAAAATCACTCAAGCCCAAAATAGGTAACATGATCATGCCCGTTCCTTGATTTGGCTTCCTGTTAAAACTGTTCAAATACACTTTGGTGGACTGTAAATTAGCCCTCTTGCCTGTTACTGCATCTACTTCCTCTTCAGGTGTTGGAGCATGGTACGTTATCTCATTGAGCGGAGAGTAAGGGATGCTGGTGTTCAGGTTCAGGCCCAGCATGAAGTTATGCACCTGTTGATATGTTCAGAAAAGGTTTTAGACGAGAGAAGATGCAGATACATTGAAGTGAATATGACAAAATGTGCGGACTGCGACTCGAAGTACCTTCCCGGCCCGACCCTCTCTTGTGTTGAACAAGGCAGATTCACTGAAGAGTGAGGTGAACGTCCGTTGAACCCAGCTGGCCTGAGCAGTGCGGTGAAACTCCTCCTCTGCCTCCGGGTTTTCCGTTCCAGCTGAGCACCAAATACATCAGTCAAAATAGAGGCAAAAACAGGCAAATGTAATGACAACAACACAGTAAAATACAACTGTTATCAGAGATGGAAAAGAGAAGTGTACTGATTAAATGTTTTGTCTTGAGTTTCAACAGATACATGGACTACACCCCCTTTAGCACAACTCTCTGTTTGGGAATGCTCAAAATCCTGATCTCAAGCCAACGGGAATGCTGGATCAGGAGCTGAAATGAGCCATTTGTGAGGAAACCCACCAGTATACTGCTCTGTTTGGTGGAAAGGGCTAAGGCTCATCCTCGGGGGAGCTGCACCACTAATCAACATTTATGTGAACTATTTACTTGTGATTTATGAAGAACAATGGGAAAACCTTTATGCTGATAATGTCACCTCCAGATATGAATTTCACTCTGCATCATATTGTGGATTGAAAAGAGCAGCTTTAAAGACTATCCCATCTGTCTGTCTTCCTCTTTCTTTCTGTGTGTAATTTTCCTCATAATCGCAAGTAAAGTTTAAAAATGGAAAATATGTTTGTTTCCAAAGATCGAGCTGTGAAAGTATAACAAACACAATAAAGAGGCCCGCTTTTGTAAAATTTTCAGAGGAGCTAAAATAGGCATTTTTTCATGGCCTGACCACACACATCAGCGTTTCAGGAAAATGTTTTCACACGTATCTGCTGGAACACGGCTTCTGCTGGTCGGTTCAAGTCCCAGGGTGAGTAAAGCTCGCCTTAGCTCACCTTTGCGTGGCTCATCGTCGTTGTCGAGACTGTCTTCTCCTACAATGTGCTGGGGTTTTATATGCTCTGTAAGACAAAGTCATTTCACTCAGGTTTCCAAAGAGTCTTATCTAATTCTGAGCATCAAAACCGCCCATGAGAGACAATTTTTTTTTTTTTTTTTTGTTTTGTCAGTTAAGTATAAAGTTATCAGATTTTCATCTACTGTTTACCTCTGTTTGACAATGATGGAAAACACCTGAGATCATTATACACTTCCTGAACTAGGTGGAGTCTTTTGTGCAATACATCGTCAGAGGCATGTAAAGGTCACATCAGACAATAGTATTCGTCATAATAAACAACTTTGTTGGTATCTGTCTACTGCCGCTTTAACATACGTACACACACACACATCCAACCGCAAAAGCACACACTCAGAGTGTGAAAATAAAAGCTTGGTATTTGGGCTGCCTTTAAAGGTGTGAAGTCCAAGATATGATACATGACAAAAGGATCTCTGGCATGACTGTCAGCTTCTGTGGGACGTCACACCGTGGAAGTTAATCTATCAGCAATGTACAAAAAAAATAAAAAAGACGATATCTGCCAACAAACTAAACAAACACAAAAGCACTCATGACTTAAACACAAATTTCAGATTCTTTTGCAAGCTTAATTTTAGATGGACTGCAAGAAACAGCATACCGGTTCGATGAATCTTGCCAGCCCAAGTGAAAAAGAAAAACAGAGAAACTGAAACCATTTTCACTTTTCTGTTCAGCAGAGGTATTAGTTTTTTCATTTGAAAAAAAAAAAAAAAGACTAAGAATACTTAATGGATATTAAAGTTTAGTTTGATGGCATTTCTATTTGGTTTTGTCTGATTTTACATTTCTGTCTCAAAGTCTTAACATAAATGAGACAAAGTTTGTTTATTGTTTCAATCAAAGACAAATCTCACTAAGAAGTCACTGTACTGGGTGGAGTTTTTGCTTTCATATATTCTTTTCCTGCACGTCCAGGATGTTTTCAAATTTGAAGAAAGGAGAGATGACAAGACTTTAAAGTGGTGGAGAAAAGAGAAAAATGGAGAAAAATTCAATTTGAGATGAAAAAATTCTATCTGTTGAAGCTGCAGGCTCTTGAATTCATCTGTGTTGAGACGGCTTTGTCACCTACTGGATTAATTAAAGTTATCAACATCAGAGCCATTATTCACATCTTCAGCACTTAAACGTTACAAGATGACTCTATATGACTATCACAGGTCGTAGGCGTGTCATTTTTAACTATAAGTTATACTATGTCATCAAAGCAGGCCATCTGCCTTCATCCACAACCAAACGATGGAATGTTTCTACCTCCTGGACTGACCACGATAGATGTTGTTGTTTTAGCAGATGTCCTAATAACAGTACAATAGCTGCTCCTGGTAGCTCTGCTTTGGGAAAACAGCTCAAGTAGCAATGTTCCGGGTCAAACCAAACACAGAGAGAACAAAGAAGCATTACCTAACTCTTCCTCCATGGTGCTTCCACCAGCCGTGTCCTTGAGTCCCAGCACTCTGTTGAACAGAATCGAGAAGGCACTTCCCCACACACCTGACGCACCAAAAACATGTTTATCAGTATGTCAGTAGAAGTTCTGGCCTGTATCAAGTTCTGTTATTGAAAATGTCAGTCTCACCCATCAGAAAATGAAGAGGGTTCTCTTCATACTTCCTCACAACGGTGCCCATGAAGAACTTGCTTCCAAACATGTCGGGGGTCATGAAGGTGCCATACTTCGCCATCCCGATCTCATATGGGCTGAACTCGACCCAGTCTGCAGGTGGACATTTCAGTGACATAAAAAGGACTCACTATGACATCTCCAGGAAGCATCTGGTTACTAGAACGTCATTGTAAAATACTGGGGGGAAGAGAAGCAGGTTTTCTTTCAGTGATGCCTGCAGCTCCTTGAGCTACTAACAGGTGCTCAGCTACAACATTACAGCTCGAATTAGTGAACTAAAAACATTAATGCTGCTGAAATGCTGGCTGACAACATGTATCATTGTTTACATGATGACCATCTTAGCTGAGTAACGTTATAGAAAAAAGAAAGTCCGGGATTACCAAAGTCATCAGCCTCATTCTCCACGAACATCTCACAAACTCATACTTAAGATGTTTGACCATGTTAACGATAAGAAAAGAAAAGCTTGGGCTGCAGGTGGTGCAAGTAGAAAAGTTCATCTGGAGCTGTGGCTGACAGACCACCACCGATCATGTTGTTCCACGGCACAAAACACTGATGAAACCGGGATAAAGCCTGGTGAGAAGTTGCTGTTGAGTCCTCACAACAATGAGGAAGTTCTGCACGGGACTAACTCATGAGCTTGTGCACACTATACTTTGCTGCTTGGTTGAACCAACCTGCTACCTGCAACCCCTCAATCATTGTTAGATAAAAAACATCACACCACATTGTGTTTGTGTCAGCAGCTTGGCACTAAAAGAAAAGGTGCTAGTTTTTTATTTTTATTATTTCTGGTCATCTGTAACCAATCTTTACACATCCCATCTTCTTTAACAAAGATTAAGAAAAACAAGCCTATACAACACATTTTAATATAACAATGACGAACTTACCTGCAAACATGAGCTCAGAAACATCCGGCTTGACGTGCAGGCAGGTGAAGAGAGGAAGAGGACTCTGGGCCTGGTTTATTTTCTCCTGTATGTCACTTAGCTTGATATGCATCCTCTGGGGGTAGAAAACACACGATTTTAATCACAAATCACTTCACAGCTCTTTTGTGACGCGTTTAGGAGTCAGAAAAAATGATGAAGAGAAGTGACACAGAAATTACAATATTCACAAACTCAACTCAGTTAAAAAGAAAAGGAAGGAAATGAAAGATGAAGCTGGGAGACGAATTAAACAAAGATGTCAGCAAATGTGGCTCCTACCGCAGGTATGAGCGTCTCTCCGATGAGCATACCGAAGATGTCAGTAAAGGTAACCGGCTGCCCTGAGGCCTTCTTGGTCCACAGGGCCTGGATGTAGTTGGTGATGTGCTGGGGCAACAGCAGCCTCAGTGGATTACTGCTCACTCGCTTCATCAACTCGTTGTTGATGACATCTGGCCCCTTATTTGGAAAGTCCGGGTGAGAGTAGAGACTGGACATGTACCTGCAGCGATAAAGAGGAAGGATAAAAGACAGTTGCACAAGTCTCCTTACAAGTGTAGAATGTTGTTAAATCACCTAATGCTTGCTTAAACAATATCACGCCACTATTTAAATGGTTTATGCAGAAGCTGCAATACTTGTAATGAAGTCGTGAGAAATAGGAAATAAGGTACTTGCTTGATGGTAAATTCATAGAGAAATGCAGGGTAGGCAACATCAAAGGAGAGACAGGGAGAAGGAAAAAGAAAGAAATGTGGCAAAGTATATTTAGACACGACAAAGATTAGGACAAAAAGAGTTTAAAAAGTGATTGCAGACACAGGCGAGTCCAGAGAAAGGCAGGAGATAAAGAGATAGACGAGGAAAAGTAAAAACAGACCATGTGGATCCAGAGAGACCAGCTACATATGTGGCACAGTCTAAGACCCCAGACTCAAAAAGGGCCTTCATCACGCCCGAGAAGCCCACCATGGCACGGAACCCCCCACCTGAGCCTGCTATGGCTATGACCGGCACCTGCAAAACAACACACGCACATTAGCAGTCATAATGGGAAGAAGAAACGCAGACAGAGACGTGCCTCATTGCATGATTACGTAGAGAAGTCTGAACTCTCACAGGCCAGTTCACTCTTTCAGCTTTGGTAACTTCCCCCTCATGGTTCTGCACTCTGTGAATGTCAGGCTAGTTGCATCATATCTTTGCTGGATCCTCTAATTTTTGCCTCCAAATTTTCAAGTATTTCATAATTTCCATTGCACAACACCGGTTAGTTAAGGGCTTGCATTCACAGTGCACGGCAGCAAATGGATATCACGTTCCTCTGTAGCTTCTGGCGCGGTGAAGACAGGGTGAGCCTGGCTAGAAATGACTGCAGGGCCCTAGGGTGTCTGGCCAAAACCACGCTGGCGTAGCAGGCAGCTTATGGCGAGGCTCACAGTTTGCTTCCCAGTGTGAAAAATGTCAAAGTGTTTTTCTAATCTAAGAACACAGTTTGTGAAAAGTCAGCAAGTCTGCTGCAAGCCTGATTACAATGCCTAAAGGCAACAGAATTAAATGCTTTGAGCCGTTGTTCTTTGGACGTTTTTATAGCCTTCACTAGAGTTACTGATAAGGGCGAATGTGTATAAGAACAAATAGCCAGCAATAGGCATACATGCCATACATATATAGCTATGTGTGGTTGGATATAAACTCATACTGCAGCTGTATATTAGGTGAAAATTAACTGCAGACTAAACCGTTAAGAGCCAGAACTGGGAATATTGAGACCCCTCGTAAACACGAGGGAACATCAGCGTGGTAAGCAAAAGTGTAAGAGTTAAATGTTAAAAGAGTTAAGAGTTAAAAGATCCAGGAAGGACCAAGCATTTGAGACAGCGAGGTTAAAACCGCGAGGAAAACGCTCCCGCCCTCGAGGTGCTGGGAGGCTTAGCTTTCGAAACAGAGCGGCAGCAGTGGAAGCAGGTAGCAGCATTTCAGTTTTCAAGCGAAGCTCTGGCGTAACCTAAGTTCAGATTAAGGTTAATTAAGGTCATCAAAAATGTGAACGTAGCAGTAGATTCCAGGTTTACACCCTAATTGTGATTCTCCTCCTGAACTATGATTGATTGATTTCCTGCAGAGACAAAACTGATAATGTGTTGGTTTACGCCTGCACTAAACACGAAACTAAAACTAACAAGCAACAAAAAAATGCCAGTCAGATTCTGGGACATTGTTATCGTTTCACTTTTTTCAGGCCTTAATGTTCTACAAGGTGACAGTAGTCATTTAAAACTGTTTTTGTAAGGAATCAGCGGTCTGGGAACCACTCCCACAAGGCCTTTTCACACCAGTTAAATTCATTTTGACTATTTCAAATTGTCAACTCAAAGTGCCAATGTCATCTGCTATGTGCACCTGCATCACCATCGTTGTCATTAATACACTAGTGCACGTATAAATGAGGCTTATTGCTTTGATTTGTGACCTACCTCCTCTGGAGAGCTGGGCAGGAAGCGCGGCTTCTCCATGTCTAGCAGCTTTTTAATGCCTAGCATCACTCTTTCTCTGCGGGTTTGTCTGAACTGCTTCTCTTTGTCACACAGAGCGAGGCTGAACCTCAGGTCCAGGTTTGTGCTGCAGACAGACAACCGGAAAGACTAGTGACAACTCATCCTGTCTGTTCATACGCATTAGACTTCTCAGTTATTCAGTTGTTATTGAGTCACGCGGCCTCTGGGGTTTAATTAGCAGCATTTTAATGTATTTGAAACCTGTAGAAGGTCTGATCACATAGTTTCTGCTACCAATCATGCTGCTTTTGTAATACATACTGCAGTGACGCTAAATCATACGACTTAAGTTTGATTTTAATACGTACCAGATCTCCAACGACATCTCTAAGTATATTTTGGTTGCCTGCAAGAATAAATGATATGCAATTATTTTACAGTCTTCGGTTATGAGCAGAAACACGGACTCAGCAAATGAAACCAACGTGGTGAGAAAATTCATTTGTTTGTCCATAATTTCTAAAATCAATTCTTAACTTTATGCTGTCATGTAGGGTTCAGTAAAAACACAAATTTGTTAACCATAGGTGCCTTTTATCTTATCCATATGGCAGTGGGTTTTTACAAGAACTTAAATCAAGTTGTTACAAGATTCAACAACATGTGGATATATAAAAGAAAAGCTTACTTTGCCAATAACGAAGGTTTCCATCTTCGACTGGCCCACTTTGAGTTTGGTGATGTCAAAGGACGCCGTCCCGAGTGTCTCGTCCATCACGTAATTGGCATCCATTAATGTTAACTGATTGGAATAAACAGACGCCGTTTATGGTTAAAAAATGTTAAATAAAAATCGGAGTAAACAGGACTTTTAGAAAAGTCTCAGTTTATCAAATATTTCCTTGGATGACCCTGAGCAACATGAGTCATTGCGGTGCTATCTTCTAGAGGTGATACTAGTATATTACATAATATCAGGGTGAAGACAGTGAAGGGTGTTTATGTGGATTTATGCTTGACTGCATCACTTCCTGTCTTCCTGTGCTGGACCGGACTCGTCTATAGAATGAGCTCACCTCCAGGACGTTCTGCTGATTGGGGTCTAATATGAAATGAAAGGTCTCCTCCCATTTTGGGTTGATGTTGTTGTCTATGTGCTTGGTTCTTTTCCTGCTCTCTGGAGCCGTCGGGATGAACAGCTCCACGTATGGATCTGGAGTATCCACTAAACACACACATTCAATAGTGTTACGAAACAGCTGAAGTCCAGTCAAAAAGAGTCCATAAATACATTTATATTACTTTATACACAAAAACCTTTCCAGTCAGAAACAATGTATTTTTCCATAAGAAGCGTGTTTATAAAGACTCACACAGGTCACCCAGCGCTCCTTTGGTGACATTCTCGGCTTTAACCACTGTCACATTGAATTTGTGGGAGAACTGCTGTTCCACCTGTGACACAACATTTTTTTCTGTTCAGTTTCACTTTGTTAACCAACAACAAAAAAAGCCAAAGACAACAACTCTGCGTTGTAAACAGTTATAACAGTCATAACACAAGTAGGTTCACGGTAGATTTGTTCTCGACTCACTGAGAAGTCCAGCACCGACCGTCACACCCACTTCGAAATTCTTGAGGTCAGAGTTCACGTACCAGCTGTGTTTACACTGTTCTGTGATCATTTTTCAACTTGCAGGATGAATTGGAAACCTAAATACGCTTCATGTTTTATTTCCCTGTTCTGTTCTTTATAAGAGTGCCATACTGATTTCACCTTCGTCTCCCATGGTCTCACTTTCTTCCATTAAACTTCCATTTAAATATCAGTGGGAACCAGTGTGAGAATATCACTTAATAAGACTTGATGTATGAGTGAAATTAAACTTTAAATGCCAAGCTGAGGTAGAAAAAGGCTGTTGCTGAGCACACTAAATGTCATTTTAAGCTCATAATTTGACTCCAGCCTTGAAGCAAGATAATACTGAGCGATCATTTCTCACTCGCACTCTTTTCACCTCAAACATCGTTCCGCCTGGCCTTGCACGAGCTGGACCAGTCACAACAACTAAGGAAATATGGGTTAGGAGCAACTCCATAAATCTGTACAGACGAGCAGAGATGAGGTGCATCACTCATCCCTCCACGTTTCAGTCTGCTCATTCGGCTGTCAGCCGGCCATCCGTCCGCCCACCGATTACATCCACTGCAATTATAATAACCCGAGACGTTCCAAATGTCGTTTGGTAGTGCCAGGCTGCTTTTTATTATTTGTTTTGCAGTTTATCAGCTCCGATACACTTATCTCTGGAGGTCATTAACTTGCAAACATCCCTGGCTTTCTCCTATTTCCAGATATTAATCTTTGATTGCTTAGATTGATAGATTAACAGCTTCAGGGGTAGCATTTTGTTTTTGGAGGGAGTTTTTTGCCATTGCCAAATTAAGATATGACTGTTCCTAAAGGAAGCAAAAAGCTTTATCTTACAACAGCAATGGTAATGAACATGACCTCAGTGTTGACATTTTGATAAATCCTTTCCCCTTTTGTTTTTCTTTTTGGCTTTTAAGTGATGAGTCAAATTCAGTGTACCGGTAAATATCTGATACTCTGAGGCCTTCTGTGGAAAGATCCTGGTCCTGATTAAACACAACTGGAATCTGCGCACTTCTGTCTAATCTTGACTCTGTGTCACACGATGCACACACAGCAAACAAAACCCAGGCCTATGCACATACTCACAATTATGTTTGATGCCATGATGCTGTAGGAAGAATAAATATCAGGAAAGATGTGAACTTGAACTCAGGGGACACCTCAGAAAAAAAGAAACTGATGCAGTTAGAGTCTGAAACAAAGAAACGCAAAAGCTGGTTAGACAGTGATAAGTAGGACAGGATTAATTTTGACTACATTTGTCACAAAGTTCTTCCAAGAAGCCATCATTTCATCACATGACATGTTACTAAAACCTCAAAACATCTTTTAGTAATATCCAGAGTATCAGCAAAGTGTTTTGCATCTTGGCATGGGTTAGGGGAAGTGTGCTCAGCCACAAATGTCATGATAAGAAGACAGAGCTAATAGAAAGATAGTGTGTGTGTGTGTGTGTGTGTGTGTGTGTGTGTGTGTGTGTGTGTGTGTGTGTGTGTGTGTGTGTGTGTGTGTGTGAGAGAGAGAGAGAGAGAGGGGGGGAGCTTGTCTGAATATGACTAAGCAAATTCTGTGTTTAACAACATACACTAGTGCAATACAAGGCTGGGTGTGCATTTGCAGATGATGTGGCAAACTGACTATTCTTAGCATTTCTCTTTGATGCTTGAACGCACACACATACATTTGCATCATGAATGTGTGAGCAGGCGTATGTGTGCTGCTACTGCCAGGTCACTGAGTCTTTTCTCAGCTGTTCATCAAAGCGTACAGTAACTGCAGGGACCCAGAGCACGTACAGCGTCTGTGTGTTCACAGCATCAGTCACGTACTTTGCAACAGCGATCCAGGTTTTGGAAGTGCCAGTTCACTGCTCTGCCCTGGTTCTGCTGGACACAATGGACACCATGCAGAGGACTCAGCCCTGTGTGTGTGCCAAATGAACCCAGACCTCACGGAAACATTTTTTTCTTTTTTCATATGAGGCAAAGTGTGAAAGAGGCTCACAGCACACCGAGACGATGCAAAACACCTGCAGTAAACGTTGCTGTTTGAAGCACATAGTAAACTTTCCTCATTTGCAAGCGCGCTCACACCTGAGACGGGAAAAAGAAATGAAAAGTTTCATGAATCATGTTGCATTTTCCAGACTTCCTACAGGGAACATGCACTGAGGTTTAGCTCCGTGCCTGGAATAAAGATTTCAAAGAAAATGTGTCAATTGGCATCGCAAACAGGTTTTGCTTGATTCTTATGAGATGGGCAGATAGAGGCCAAATTTTACACCTGACAATGTCCTGACGTGCAACCAGCAGTCATTACTGTTGCAAGGAAATACACAATAATATATATATATATATATATATATATATATATATATATATATATATATATATATATATATATATATATATATATATATATATATATATATATAAATACACATATATCTACATGCAATGATGTATAAACCTGTACATCAACATACCTTACAAAGAAACTAGTCAGTAGTTACAAGTGGGCCTATGTTTGCATGCTTCAGTTGTCTTATTTAAAACCCGATGTTGACACTCACAAACAGCTGCAGAGCAGTTTTAATGTCCTTAGTCAATGTGCGTTAGTAACTGGGTGTTTTCAGTTTCCTCGTCGTAACCTACGAGTTGCGCTGAGCAACCGTGAGCCTTGACAAAGGTAGTCTTAAATATCTGCCCGTTTCCACTTGACAAAGCCCAATATTATAAGCAGATAAAGAAGAAAGCAGCAACATACCTTAAGCTCGCTATCAACTCACAAATCCAGTTAAGATTGTCATATTGGTCGAAAAAGTCGTCACGGCGCTGCAGTGGTGAAGGTGGAGGAGGTCCTTCTCGGCAGCGCAGACTTACTCGACAATCAGGAGGACTCCAGCAAACCACGTCTGCAGAAGTTGGTCAAAATGACAATGTACTTAACGCAAAAGGGTAAGAAAACAAACAATCTAGAAGGTAGACAGGAATCGTGGAAATCTCCACGAAGGAGTCAGGAATTGACTCAGCGCGGAAAACTTAGGATGACTACCGCGCTACACCTCATCAAATGCACGAGTGCGTAAGCACGACCGCAGGGGGGCGCGTAAGACTGGCCGTGGCCACTGACGATAATATTTCACATATGTAGGCTTTTTAAATATATAATATAGACGATGACAGGGGGGGGGGGGGGGGAGGAGGAAGGGGCCGATAAAGTTAAATAACCCTTTAAAAGATGTTCAGACACATCGTTTTCATTCAGTAGAAATAAAACAAATAATTAAAGATGTTCTTTTCTTTTGCATTTATATCACAAATCGTTTATACGATGAGAAAAGTAAGAGCTGTACCGGGATTAGACCTAACAAATATAAATGCATCTCACTTTAACATGAAAAAGTAAGTCCCTAATTACTAACTAGAATTCTTTACCAATTATAATTAATAATAATGAATTACTAATAAGTAAATTACATTTAATTATTTTGTTTATTCCTGTGCACTCCTTAAAATCCAAAATCGCTCTCTCTCTCTCTCTCTCTCTATATATATATATATATATATATATATATATATATATATATATATATATATATATATATATATATATGGATTTTAGGGATATGGATTTTAATAATAGATCAAAAGGTGATATTATTAATATTATTAAATATCATGGGTGTATTAAACATCATATGTATGTATCATACGATAGATTTGGGATTGCGCAAAAGATAACATTCCTTACTGTGGCCCCCGCCCCGCCCCCCGAATCGCGACTCATTCACTAAAAAGAAATGCTGTGTGTAGTGACGTCACGCCAGGAGCAAGTATTAATTGCCCGGACTCGCAGGTCTGAGATTTCAAACTTTCACCCTCTGAGCGAAGTTTCAGCAAAGTGGAGGCACAGGAGGGACACAGAGGAAAAAAAAGAGGGTCCGACACTGTTTTGGAGTATGAACAAACTCGCATTTGTGGTTTTCCTGTTGGCACCAGCTTTTCTCGTCTGCGAAGGAGGTAAGTTGAGGAATTGAAAATAAGTTGCCGCTGTTTAAAACGAAGCTAAGAATCTCAAGTTTCGAGATTACTTTTCATTTTATCGTTTAGCACTTCATTAATGATTATATTATTATGTAATTATTATATTGAATAAATTTTTTGCCTAATATCCAATCATTGTCTAATTGTTGTAGGCAACCTGTGTTGTTCAGAACCATGCCAGAACAGGGGCGTTTGCATGGCTCTGGGGTCTGAAAATTATGAGTGTGACTGCACAAGAACAGGATATTATGGACAAAACTGCACTACACGTAAGTATATGAACAGAACAAAAGAGGAGAATACAAAACGAGGATGTCAATTTAACTCCTTTTTTCCATAAAATTAATTCACCATCTTTGTTGGACTTTACAGCTGAGTTCCTCACATGGATTAAACTGTCCTTGAAGCCATCTCCTAACACCGTCCACTACATTCTCACCCACTTCAAGGGTTTCTGGAACATCATCAACAATATTTCTTTTCTCAGAGATGCCATCATGAGATATGTTCTGACATGTAAGTCTCCTTAGCTGAAGACAGCATGAAAAGATAGTTCGGAAACGTCTTCCTAAAGCATTTGCCAGTTGTGCTGTTTTCACTCGTTTTAAAAACTCATGTTTTTTCTTCTTCATTCTAGCCCGATCCCACATGATTGACAGTCCCCCAACATATAATGCAGACTATGGTTACAAAAGCTGGGAAGCCTATTCCAACTTATCCTACTATACACGTACTCTTCCCCCCGTGCCCGAGGACTGCCCTACCCCTATGGGAGTATTGGGTAAGTGCACCATCTTTGCCTCAGGAGAACCAGTTCTCTTAGATTCTTGAAGAGGGTGAAAAATTGTCCTGGTTCCATTGCATCACAGCAAGAACGCACACCGTTTTCTTTCCCTCCTGAGTTCAACAAAGCTTGACCTAGAAAGCTAAAAGTAAAACCATGAAACCATACTTTGCTCATTTTCATGTATATTTATGACAGACATAAAGAGCTTTAATTTATTCTCTATTAAATAAAGATTGTGTGCTATAATGTAAATGTTACCCATGTTTCCAGGTAAAAAAGAGCTGCCTGATGCTAAGGTTTTGGCTGAGAAGCTCCTGATAAGAAGACAATTTATCCCGGACCCACAGGGCACCAGCTTGATGTTTGCGTTCTTCGCGCAGCACTTCACTCACCAGTTCTTCAAATCTGATATGAAGAACGGGCCTGCCTTCACCGTGGCTAAGGGTCATGGGGTGAGTGCAGCGGTTCTTCACATAAAATAGACACAGACCACATTTAGGAAAAGTTTTTTTACTTAGATATAAAGGTATGTGTTAAAGGTGCGATTGTTGCTTTCAGGTGGACCTCAATCACATTTATGGAGACAACCTGGAGAGGCAACACAAGCTCCGCTTACTCAAGGATGGCAAGCTCAAATATCAGGTAGAAGAAAACAAGTGCTGCGGCTCACGTTGAGGTTTACTCGAAGATCCTCATCTGTGTCTCACAGTTGCTTTGTTTTTTCTTCTATTTTCTGCACAATTCTCCAGGTACTGGATGGAGAGGTGTACCCCCCAACAGTTAAAGAAGTGGGTGTCGACATGCATTACCCGCCTCACGTCCCCGAGTCTCACCGCTTTGCCGTTGGCCATGAGGCGTTCGGCCTGGTCCCCGGTCTCATGATGTACGCCACGATCTGGCTCCGTGAACACAACCGAGTGTGTGACGTGTTGAAGGGGGTCCACCCTGACTGGGATGACGAAAGACTCTTCCAGACCACGCGGCTCATCCTTATCGGTAAAATATCCAGAACAGAAATGTTCTAAACAGTTCACAGTTTGACCGGGAAAGTTTTCAACAAAGGAAGCAGTACTTTTTACTCTGGTTATCACAGACAAACAATCACAATGCACTCAGTGGAGGAGGAACAGTTTTAGTTTCAGCTCAAAAAATGAGGAAATACTTCTTTCTATTTTTAAATGCCAACTGAAAGCACTTCAATTTTTTGTGAAGTCACATTAATATTTCCTTTGTTTTCCCCCTGCAGGTGAGACCATCAAGATTGTGATCGAGGACTACGTGCAGCACCTGAGTGGCTACCACTTCAAGCTCAAGTTTGACCCAGAGCTGCTCTTTAGCCAGCGTTTCCAGTACCAAAACCGCATATCCTCCGAGTTCAACACACTGTACCACTGGCACCCTCTGATGCCGGACAGTTTCCACATTGAGGAAAAAGATTACAGCTACAAGGAGTTTGTTTTCAACACGTCGGTGGTGACCGAGCACGGCATCAACAGCCTGGTGGAGTCGTTTTCCAAGCAAATTGCAGGACGGGTACGAGCTGGAAAAGTTCTTTTAGCCTCAGTTGTAAACCCACAGTTTCCAAAAGCTTTGTTACTCATCTTTTCTCCTCTTATCTAGGTTGCCGGTGGTCGTAATGTGCCGGGACCCATCTTGTACGTGGCCATCAAGTCCATAGAGAACAGCAGACAGATGCGTTACCAGTCGCTGAACGCCTACCGGAAACGCTTCGCCATGAAACCCTACAGCTCCTTTGAAGACCTTACAGGTGAGGCGAACTTACAAAACTTAAGTCAAGGTGATAAAGATGATGCAAGAGGATTAGTGAAGCAGGTATTATTAACATTGTTGCCTCAGGCCAAAACGCAGCAGCATTAATTAGCTGTTGAGAAATTTTCAAAAGTATGTCCAAATGCTACCAAGTACAGTTCGTGTGGTCGCTTACATTTTATAAAGGAAATGACTCGGGCGTTTGCACCAGCAGCTTTGGAGGTTAGGTATTTATTTCCATGACTCTAAGAGCCAGGCGCTCATTTGATCTTGACATAGTGTAAGCAGACTGTCATCCGAAAAATGTAGATGTAAACACAGATCAGAGGCCTCCGGCTTCAGAGGAGCACATTTAAACGCGCTTGTTGCTCATTAAAAAGTTATTTGTAAAGATAATTGTGGGTGCAGATGGGCAACAAGGGCTTTATTTTTATATTTGACTCGTTCACTGCATGGGTCATGGTTAGAGTAGCTGTGAGATAAGCCTTGCTTAAACCCTTGTTTCTTTTCTCTAGGAGAGAAAGAAATGGCAGCCGTGCTGGAGGAGATGTACGGGCACGTGGACGCGGTGGAGCTCTACCCGGGCCTGCTCGTGGAGAAACCTCGGCCCAACGCCATCTTCGGGGAGACGATGGTGGAGATGGGCGCCCCCTTCTCTCTGAAAGGCTTGATGGGGAATCCCATCTGCTCCCCAGAGTACTGGAAGCCCAGCACTTTCGGAGGCAGCGCTGGCTTCGACATCGTCAACACCGCCTCTTTGCAGAAGCTCGTCTGCAACAACGTGCAGGGTCCCTGTCCTGTGGCGTCCTTTCACGTGCCAGATGTCAAAGACACTGGGCCCGTGGTCATCAACTCAAGCACATCACACTCACGTGGGAGCGACATCAACCCCACAGTCTTTTTAAAAGAAAGGACTACTGAGCTTTAACTGCTATCTATAATTAAAAAAAAAAGAAAATGTTGCTTAAAATGCATATATATATGTATCTATCTGTCTATCTATATATAGATAGATAGATACATATATATATGTATATTTATTTATTTATTTGGTATTTATTAATGTTTTATTTATAGAACAATGGCAAAGTTGTTTTTTAAAGATGAGATTTGAAACAGTTTTTTTAAAATAAGTTTGTACAAAGTTTTCACAACTGATGTAAAAAAAAAAAATGATGTGGTTTTGTTTATTTATTGAAATGCCTGTAAGTTATTTTTACAGTAATAATAACGTTAGTCATTGAAATGTGATACTTGAAGTTTAGTTTACGTCTTGGCTACGCGGTAGCATGCTTCACACTGCTCGTGCTTCCTTACGCGCTGCTTTTCCAGTTATGATCCTACGACTGTGATTTCTACTGACTGCAGACAGTGTAGTTGTGAAATTTGCAGTGACCAATGTTGACTGTTTTGATCTGACTTAGCGTAGACTTAAAGTGTGTTCCTTCATCAATTGTGTTGTAATCGTGTTTTTCCTTCTCAGTCCATGCTGAGACCATTGGGAAATTCTGTGAATGAACCTTCGCAGCAGTGTTCATCCGAGTGAATTGTTGATCCATAGGATAAAGTGTGACAGGAACGCACGAGCATGAAACAACAAGTAGTTGGTGCAAGGATGTTAATGTATGTTTTTGATTACATTATGCTGTTGACTCGAAAGTTTGAGATTAATAAATGCTACCAACAAATGGAAAATGTTTCAAAAAGGCTGATGCTATTTTTATTCATACATAAACCCTCCTGTTTTGACTGACTTCCTTCTTCATTGTAGTCATTCAAGTATAAAGTATGCACATACAGTCAATAAGGATGCCCCCTCCCCCTCCTTTTTTGCAACTTTTTGGAAATTTGTTTAAATTTGCTTTTCTTTTGTTAGTCTACACTCAATAACCCACAAATGGCAAAGTGAAAGCAGACAATTTGCTGTGATAACTTAAATTCTCATGATCACATTTGAGATGTTTCTACTTCCGTGAACTGAGTTCACATGGGCTGAGAATGCTTCCAAGAGTCTCATTTAGAGTGGAAACTAGTATCCTGTGGTCATTTATGCCACTGGTCCTTAAGCTGAGCTGCACAGATCTGATTCTGAGATGGGAGGAATTTCCAGATGGTTGACCATCGGTGATTTAGCTGTAGAGCAAACTCCAGCAGAACAATGTACAGGATGTGTGATCAGAGAGGAAGATCATCAGCTTCAAGCAGAAGAGGCATCCGACTGGCAGAAGCCTAGACAGAGTCAATGAACCAAACACGTTTTATAAAAGGTTCAATTCAGACGAAAGCACTGCATCCTTCCAGCTTCTTACCATCCCTGAATCCGCAATCTTCCACCTCTCTTATGGATCTTAATACAGCTCCTCCTCGTCACAGTCCACACCAGGAAATGTTGAACCCCCTCTGCCTTGTTCTCTTAAATCTCAATGATTTATAGACCATCCGCCCAAAATAAAAGTCCTGGGAAGACACCTACGTAACTAAGCAAACATGCAGGACCCAATCCAGTTAGTTTATTTCCAGAGTAGTGAAGATGCCATCAAAGCAGGTAGCATTGTGTGGATCATGTTTTTTATTTGCTGTAATGTGTTATGAGAAACTCCAAATATTACTAAAATAATAGAAATGCACAGTTAATCCTTCTTACCGACAGATACACTTTCTCTTGTGGCTTTAAAATAACGTGATCACATTACTGACATGAAAAATGAAAATGTCTATTCAGCTTTCCGTATTGGGTTTTCAAAAGAAAGAATCTCACAGGATCTTGGAGACAACTGCAAGATAAGGTCTGTCTGTGAACGGGTACAGTGAGCAGTTTGGTTTATCATCTACTCTTTACAAGGCCAAGAATGAAGTCTGACAAGTAAACTTTATTGAAATAGCCGCTTCCATTTCCTGTTTGCATAAACAAATTATCTACAGTTCTTAGAATTACAGAGAAGAGAATAAATAGCCAACTGATACACTATCTCACTAAGAACATGAAAAGGTCATGAAGTGAATACAGTCTGGCTCCAGGGCCAGTGTCCTGTCTCACAGGGTTCGAAAGAAGAAGGTCCCCTCTGGCATGGATGGAGGGGAACTTATTTTCCCTGCCTGGTCCTTTTGTATCCAGGACCAGGCAGCTTCTTTTATTTTTTTTATTACTATTACTTTTAATATGGAAGTTTTACTTTCCTGTAACTTTTATTAAGTTTAAATAACTAATCCACTGTCGCTGAAAGGTTGTACCGGTCTCTAATGTACTGGAGTCATTGTCAGTGGACCTTTTCAGTACATGTTAGTATTTCTAAGAACTAAGTTTTGCACACTTCATTATTGGGAAATTTCTCATTGGCACCTCGTAAGCATTTTTACAGCATTTTCTTCTTTTCAAAATGCTTTTTACCACTTGGTTGTGAATGTGAACTCACTGGCAGTGTTGACTGTTTTGGTCTCATTCACAAGAAAAAAACACTGGAAGGAGGAAATGTTTAGGTGGTTGCATCCATCTGATTCACTGCAGTCCTGAGGGTGTCACGTCATGAAGGTTGGAGCACAGTGGATTAACGACACTTTAAAGAAGTGTCTTTTTCTTTTTTCTCTGATTGAAACAGTAAAGCTGTTCCAGGACTTTTACTGACGCTCCTGATCAGCCACTGTGGCTTTGCGAGCCAATAATATAATTGCATAACTTCATTCAAATTCAGTTCACTTGTCTTTTCCAAATCCTGGAGACAGACACAGATACACAGAGAGAAGTGACACTAAAACCACACATCCACTTATCATTAACAGGCAAACAAATGCAATCAAGGTAATAAAGTTAAAGGAAGATTCATCGCATTGTTTTCATTTCATACTGTACTTCTTATTTACTTCTTATTTACCATATATATAAATATACACACACACACACACACACACTCACTCACTCACTCACTCACACACACTTTTGTGCCACTCAAGAGTTTTCACTTTTCCGCACAGCAGATAAAACATGCAGACACTTGACAAGCTCAAGCACGTTTGCATACCATGAAGGTGCGTGGTATGATGTTGTACTTTGCAGATAAGTTGTTTTTTTGTTTTAAGACGACTCAGTTCAGATAGTGAATTTCTTTTTGTTTTGAGAATCGTTTGTCCAGGTTCCTAAATCAAAAAAAAGAGTGTTTTAGGTTAAACTAGTCTGTGTTTGACAACAGTTCTGTGCAACACTTCGGCCTCAATACTTTGCGCTGATTTTTGGATTAACACAGCACTCACTACATGACATGGAGCACAGGAATATAAATGATGACGCAAACTCTGTGGTATTACAGATGATTCTAAAACTTTCCAACCGTTGACTTATACTTTGCTGGGAAAGGTTTAGAGGAAATCAAAAGGCTGTTTTACAGTATATGAGGCATAAGGAATATCACCCAGTCCACAAACGTACAGGAAACCTTGCCTCAGCAGAATGGCCTGGCAGTATTACACACACATACAGTTTTCTTTTCTAGGGTGCCAAGACCAACACGGTGGATGGAATGTTGACGTGACTGGCAGCACCGAGTTGTTAGTCAGACTCCATGCATCATCCCGTCTAAACACAGACAATATTCCCATCTATTACAACATTTCTCCCAAGTGAAGCAGAAACCATATTCTCTCCTCCCACACTATGAATGAAAGCAAAATCACATACACAACCGAGAACATTGCATTAATTAAGTCATGTGCATCAGTTGTCATCTCAACTGAACCTCATAAAGAGTTCCTCCTTCATCACATAATCCTTGTCCTGCACTTCAAAAGCATAGGATATCCCGTTGCAGAAACTTGGCCCATTGTGGCATGAAAATGACCTGATTGTTTCAACACATCATTTGTTAGTTTTGATTTTCTCACTGTCAGATGACAAGCGTGACTATTATTATTCCACTGTGCATCAATGTGTGGCCTGCCTCAGATCCTGATCTATGAGACTGAGCGGGGGAATACATCCTGCTTTGTGTGGATGTAATGAGCATGAACAGGCAGTGGGCCCTGGTGCGGAGGAAGATCAGGAGAGATCAGTGTGTGTTTTCCTTCTGACCGCTTCTGGACCTCTTTTGGGCCCAGACTGTGACGTAGAATGGAGTTACGTGACACCTTGCAGGTCAGCTGGAAGCTGTGAGCATTTGCATGAGCACATAAAACACTGGCCCTCAAACCACTGGAAAGCAAATGCTTACGTGTGAAGTTTCTCCTGAACCCTTTATAATAATGTTACAAAACCAGCTTACATAGGAAAAACTAATAAAACACCATGTTCTTAAAATAGATCATAAATACACTCATATAAGGTTCTGCTTAAAAAATTACCTCGAGTGATGAATCAATCACTTTACTGGTCTTATAGTCGTACTCAGTCAACAAACTCAATTGAATTACTGGAAAGTGGTTTTGACTTTCAAGTAATTCTTTGCAAGTCGTGACATGACCCCTGCTTCCTCCTGTCCCGAGTTACAGGCGGATGGAAGTAAGTGATATGTTTAGGCACATAAAGGACTCGTGACAGAAGCCTGAAGGACATGCATTTTACCCTGCCACGCCATTCCCAACCTTATACTGGTATATTGTTTTTGTTCGTCGTTTCCAGCTTACACCTGGACATCAAACACTGAGTCTTTAACACAATAGTGCAGGTAACATCTAGATTTGTCATTGTCAGTGATGTCATGCTTCATCAATGACTATGGTTTCACTTGATACAGGAAACACACTCACTCCATTAAAATTGCTGTCAAACTTTCAAATCAGCCAACACCCAGCGCCATAGCAACAGTCTTAAGATAAAGCCCGATGCAGATACAGTAAGCTATCTGTAATAGGGAATTCCTATTCACCATCAAACTATTAAGACTAAAACGGTGTTTTGAACCAGTTTTGTTCCAGAGTTGGACGTTTTAACATGGAAGTCAATGGAGATTGGCTCGTTTTTGCTGCCAACTTCTATCGGTCAGTCGAGGAACTGCAGCGAATCTTAGTCCCGCATGAGACTCAACCCAGAAGTTAGATGGCTGGTGCTCGGTGCAGACACTCCAGGTTCAAAAACCAGCCTGTGACTCACTTTGCTGCATGTCTGCTCCAATTTCCTGTCAAGCAACTTTCAATAAAGGCTATTAGAGACACAGACTCTTAAAAAGAAAAAAGTGAAAGAATACGTAAGATGCTTAAATCTATTAACACATGAATTAGTGATTTTATTTTAGAATGAAGTCCTCGCATGCAGAAACAGCTCATTCAGGAGGTAAGGATTAACGAGTTGATGTGAAAAAGAGGTAAATCTATAAACTGGAAGAAAGATCTTGGGAAAAAGCATTCCTGTGAACAAAGAGCCACTGTGTTTATCTGAGGAAGATTTCTTAATGATTCATCGTCATTGATCCCTGTGCACACACCTATTTGTTTTAGGATTGGTCGCACTAAAAAAATCCTGGGAACATCCGAATAATGTTATTACACCAGTGGTAAATCCTGGAAATGCACTTAAACAATTTCCCTGTATTACTAACCTATCGTGTTTATTCCAGCTCTTCACTGACACTGCTGCACTCTGACACTCTCCACAAGCAAATTAATGTTTCGCATTTAAATTTTTTTAACTTTCAATTTAGCAACATTTCATACAAAAGTAACTCATGAGATGAAGAATACAAGTCGATTCAGACAGACGACTCCAGTAACATATTACACTCACGTACAACTACCAAGTTTGCTGCTGCTCAAAACACCCCCCAGCACCACCCTAACGCCCCCCGAAAGGCTTCGAGTCTGAGAATCGGGGCAGCGACAAAATCTCAGTGTAGTTATTATTATTATTAGTGTGGAGTAAAAAGGTTGAAACATACATACCAAATTACAACTATTTGTTTACATTTGAAACACAGACTCAACAGTTAGTCCGTCCCCTTTTACTTGCGTGTTGTTTTGTGTAAAGATATAATAAAAATCATCTGATCATAAGGGCTCTTAGTATTAAGTAAATACTACTTCAAAAAAGAACAACTCTGTTAATTGTGCCAGTATATAAAAAAAATAATAAATATATTAAGCCAAAAAGAAAGAAATTAATCTCAGTAATGATGATGATACTGATGAACTGATCATTGATCATCAACAGGTAAGCAGAAAAACAAGGATTTTGGCAGTTTACTGGTCTGATGTATTCAGGTGTGTGTTAGGATGATTGTAAGATAGAAAGAGATGTGCAGTGGTGGTAAAGAAGCAACTGACTGAAGCAACTGAAGTTCTACAAAACTATTTCTGAACAATTTAAAGTTCTAAGATCTGCAGTGAGAACAATTATACACAAGTAGAAAGTGATCAAGTTGGCGATTTAACTGAGTTCAATTCAATGGAGGCAGTATTGCCCTCATTATATCTTATTCTTTTATGCTTCATTATCATTAAATTGATAATGACGTTGATAAAGTTACACTGTTGTTTTTCTGAGGTTCTGTTCACTTATTCAAAGACCCACTATGATGCGATTTTTTTTCTTTAACTACATTTTTACACACACAGGATCAAAAGACTGTGTTATGAGTGCAGGCATTCATTATGGCATAATTACACTCACTGTAATGGACAAAAAAGAAAATGCTGAGCTTCTGTTCCAGACTAAAATTATATTGAAAATTGGAAGGTAAGCCAAGGTAGATAAGATAACGTTAGTTTTACTCATGCCCAACTAATTTCCTGTGACTTACAACAAGGGGGAATGCCTGCCTAGTGACTGTTTCCATTTCTTGTTTTTAACCTGATGACGCCAATTCAGACAACCCAGAAACTCACAAATCACTGACTGATAGATACAATTTTAACATCATGTCAAGGATGTGATTCTCATGGACACCAGCACCATCTTTATTTCATATTTACTGATTTAATTATGCCATAAATGTGTTCTGCCTATTTTTACAAATATACTGGATATTTTCAAAAACAAAACACATTAAATGGTCATAGACTTCTTTTTCAATCTATTTATTTGTTTGCTTGTTTCTTTGGTTTTTGTCCAAAGAATATCTGTGTAGATAAAAATACATTAATGTTTAGGCTTGAGCCATATCTACAAAATGCTTCCGCTAATCAGCTTTAATCTTATCTAGAAAATCTAATACGAACATGTACAACAGACATCCTTAAAGGGTCAAAATTCTCAGTGGAAACATCACATAACAAAACCTTTTACAGTCGGTTAAAGGTCTTCTGTAGAAACACTACACCTCATAATGAGAAAAGACCAAAATTAAAGTGCAAAACAGGTGTTTAACAAACAGGAATCACGCACATACGGTCACATCATGATCATAATCATTGTCGTTGTCACCAACTCAGATCTGACTCATCAATCGGACATACACGCATCACTCTTTTAAGTTGCACAAGACCATCTGTAGGCCTAAAAAAGGTAGATGAAGTGGATGACACTACACATTGGTGACGTTGCGAAAGATCTTTGTTTGGAAATTCATCTCTCTGATCTCCAGTTTAACTGATAAGGAATACGTCATGAAACCTGATAATACAAGACCGTGGTTTAAAACAAGAAAACGTGGGAAAATCAAAGTCAGGTGATCAAGTGGAAACCTTTTAAAAGTTACATCGCATTTCAGAGTGTTTCCTGTCTCCCGCCGTGGCAGTGGACACAACCCACATGTAAAACCAGATTCAGCTAATCTACGTAATGCACGTGTGCTTGGGAAGAAAGCAATGTTTTTATATGCCTGACAAAGAGAAGGAAAATGAAAAAAGGAAAAAAAACAACACTGTTTTTGGAGACATGTAATTAGTTTTTACTTGGCCCTGGCCACACGTTTCTGACAAATCTTCTGAAATGGTAACAAAGTCGTGAGCATAGACGACATAGATGACAGTCGGACAAATAAACAAACATTTGTCTGTAAAAACATATGATGGAAGGTGGAGCCTCCTTTATGGAAGCTGCTGGACTGATTTTGAATCCGTGGAACAGAAAGTAAACTTTACCCAAAGCTACACTAACTGTAGCTTCCACTTAAATATACATTAAACACTCATTTGCATTTTTCCTACCGTATAATCCCCTAGTTTTTTGTTTTTTTTGTTTAATCCCATAGCCAATCCTGAACAGTCAGAGAAAGTCATCTTGACCAGACACCACAAAGCAGTCTATGTGTCGTACCTGTCTGTTTAGTGGTGCTTTGTTTTTTCCTTTTATTTAGCTCTTGAATAAAAATACAGAACATTGTTTATTTTGTGGATAAAATGCAATTTTGATGCAATCAGAGAGACACGCACTGTACGTCGAGAATTCAGCAAAGAATTGACAAATCAGGCTAAAAAAACTACTAACTATTCATGATAATTCAAATACATTTAAGCAAAAAAAAAAAAAGCATATATTTAGACAACACTTGTATTAAAATAAGTTGCTTTGTAGATAAAACAGACGAAGGAGATTGCACGTGGGTTTTCTTGGAGTTTTCCTGCTACTTCCCACAGCTCCAACATATGATTTTCACAACAGATTAGTGATTTAGTTTGGACACTGGAGGATCGTCGTTTATCATGTCTGTCTGCGTGGGCCCATGATGGATAAATAATGGCTGGGTTGCGCTGACTAATAAACGGTGGGGCTGCAGATATTTACTCACACTGACCCACAGATGGAAGGACTTACACGTGCTGTTGTCAGTGCAGCTGCACACACTACACTTGTCCCCTGAGCTGACGTGAGTCCCCCTCTCACCCACCACAGAGAAAAACAGGTTGTTGTCACCCTTTAACAGAAAAACAAAATGAATTTACAGTTTGTACTCCAACATGTTGCATCGTCAGTGGCTCTTGATTTTTTTTTTCTTTTTTAACCACAATACTGAGCCTAATGTATTCGCACCCATTTTAAGCTCATTTTAAGCTCTAGCCAAATGCACCTAATTCCTATAATATTTGACAATGGAAAGAGTTACACGAGTTCACATGCGCACTGCTGGACTGTTTCATCTTAATACATTAGTAAACACAAGGACCTTGTGTGTTTTGTTATGTTTGCTGCTGTGTTGTGGTTAGAAAATATCTTTCACTTGAATTGTGAAGTGGTCAGTGTTGATTTAGCGAATGAATGCACATGTGCTTTGCAGCAGTAGGAGTTCATAAACTTTCCTAGACCTGGAAGTTGGCATCAATGCCGTTTGCAAGTTAAAACTTGAAGATCATGGTGACTGGTACGGACTCAGTAAACTGCCATCACACTGTGTGTGCTGGGAGGCTTCTGGCACACCAGTAGATATTCAGATAACAGATATGGAGCTGAAGACATCCTGAACCTGAACATCGCTTTAATGAATTTTGAAAAGCATCAGAAAATCATTGTTGGATAATGACTGTTTCAACAGCTGGGTCCCAAGTTTTTGCTCTATAAATAAACTGCTTATTTGCATCTTTCAATAGTTGATGAAAAAAATCAAAAATCCAAAATATTTCAGTTTTTGCTCCTCACCTGTAGAACAAACTCCCAGAATGCATCCGGCTGCTGAAACTCTCAGCTGATTTAAGTCAAGGTTAAAAACCTTTTTATTTAATGCAAGCTGATATAGAAAAATACTGATGTATTCATTTATTACAGTTCAGGCAGGATTTTTAATCTATGTAGATATTGTTGCATTTATTTGCTTGTGTGTGTTCATTTGACAAAGGCTTAGTAAACAACACACCTGGATGGAAAACCTGTCCTATTATGAATATTAGCAAGAGTTTTGCATGTTTTTTCTTGCACATATGACAAGGAAACAAAAACAGATTTTTGCCACATGGTGTCATCTTTAAACAGAAGCCACCTGCAGTTATACTTGGTATCAGTGTTGTTTCTCACACGTCTCACTTGTGACTAATATGACTTAATACTTATGAAGTGACATTTCTTGGAGCTGCTCTCGTTTCCATGTTAGTAACTGGGTGTCTCAAAGTCAGTTGGTGACAGACCGACTAAGACTGTTAAAGCCCTTTCATTATCTTGTCTGTTTTACCCAGAATCATCAATGAATCGTTACCAGCGTTAAAGTAAAGGTGAAAGCAGCTCCAAATAATGACAGTAACACTGAGAAGTTGCAGAAGATATCGTAATCAACTCCACAAATTAATTTCTTAATAAAAAAGGCAAATGAGTTTACATTTTTAACAATTACGCAGATGTATCTCTGAAAAGAACACCACCCGTTACTTTTCCTATTAAAAGAATTCTCATTAATGTTGCCCTGATTGTGTTAATGAAAGCGTGTGTGTGTGTGTGTGTGTGTGTGTGTGTGTGTGTGTGTGTGTGTGTGTGTGTGTGTGTGTGTGTGTGTGTGTGTGTGTGTGTGTGTGTGTGTGTGTGTGTGTGTGTGTGAAGGCTCAGTCCATCAGACTCCACAAGGATCCAGAATTTGGCAGGACAGTCCAGGACACCCAGACAAGCACATTCAGCAAAGTAACACTTAATTGGTGTCCAGAATGTGCACGTAGCTGCAATGCTGGCTGATATGATTTCACAAGCGGATGTTAGCTGCGTCGATATTCAGAGAACTTTTTCTACACGTTGAGGTTTGAATGACTGCCAGTTTAAATTCTGTCAGACATGTGCAAAAGCTAGATTTGAATGCTGGTGGAAATGATTTGGAAATGTGTTTAATTTAATTTACGCAAAAAACACTGACGTTAAGGAGAATTTTTCCGACTCATATGTCCTCACCTGCGGTTAGATTATTTTGATCATATTTTATGTATGTGACCACAGGTGTCACAGAATGTCATCAAGGCTGGCAAACATGACATCATGGAAAAACTGTTACTGAGAAAATCTCCAAACTTCTGATGACCTGATTGTCAGAGAATGACAGTCATCTGTTCAGGCTCAAGTGTTTCTCACAAACCATGAAGTGGCAAGGGAGGGGAGATGCTGAGCTCTTTTAGGAGAGAAAGCCTGTCTGTGACAGTAAAGGATACATTTATCTTAAGACACCCAAAGGCAAACACAAGCTCTATATGAGGAATCTGAGAAACATTATTAATAAAATGCATTTGTTTAATATAATTGGGGGAAAATGTGACAAACAGAATTAAAACAATCCCAGACCTATAATTAGATGGTACGGACTGTAAACATTAATGAGCAATTAATATTAGTAAAGGAGGCAAGGAGGTACATCAAAATAAATTCCAGGTCTCTGATAAGACTAACAAATGCACTCAATTTAAATGTTAGTGGACATAGGATCCCTACAGACTAACCCAGGTAATTTACATATGTATTTGCAAGTATACTAACTTTGTATGTGTACAAAATGTGCACATAAAGGACTGTTTGTGCCGGGATCTCCATCAGGTCACTGGCATCATGTTATAAGTCCAACTTGCACAAACTACTCATCAACAGGTGAGAAAGAAGGACAGTTAAAGATCTCTGCTCTCCATAGAACTGGATCAGTACTTATTTATTTATGATAAAATAGGAAAGGGTTTTGGTCACTAACAAAGGTTTTCACTCCTCACCATCTAATGCTAGACCTAGTGTTGTTTTAACTCCCAAATGTTAAGCATTTTACACCAACTGACAATAAGCTGTTGTAATAATAACAACCTAATTTTCTATGAAACACTCGGGATTTTCACGTGATCATCTTCATAGATGACATGTGAACTATCTTCCTCTGTACATGTAGTTGGGAGGTCATCTTTTTGGCCCAGACAGACACTGATTTAAGGGCATTTGTCAGGAGGCCCCTAGTCAGTGCTGGTTGTTTAGTACATATGTTCAGCGCATATGCTCGTGTGTAGGTATATCTGTTTTTAGTGGTATTCAACATTAATCGGTGAGTCACTGTCTCTGTGGGCTTACCACTTGACATTTCAAACTTGATTAATTTAAACAGTAAAAGTTAAGATATCTGACTCATAAAAACCCTTCAAATGTTTCTGATAGCATTTCGTGCAACCAGGACTTTCCATTTACTACAAATGACGCAGTAATGGAAGAAGAATTGTGACCCCACTTGGTTTAAATTAAAGTTGCAGTACTACGCTAAAAAAATTAAATGACTTGTCTCAAAGATAGCGAGTAAAAGTGCCTAACCCCAATACAAAACAGACTTAAACCATTAACATAACATTAATACAGCTGTTACATTTACAATCACATTTTCAGTACCGCCTTGGACACATACTCCATCATTTTGAATGAATACGTGTATCCAGACCTTTAGCTGGCACTGTTCATATTTGCATTTTAATGCTGAAGTTTTGGATTATGTGTTGGAAACAAGGAAATAAGTGCAGAATTGGTTAGAAAAAAAGATTATTCTTTTTTTTTTTCTTTTTTTTTTCTAATTTCCCATTGGAATACAGAAGTTACATAAGAGTTTGAACCCTTCAAGAGATGTTAACAATGTTAAAACAGGAACTAAGTCTCTATGAAATATGAGCATGCAGCATAACAGTAATTTAATAACCGGAAGACTATTTATTATCTTAACTTCTAAATCAGTTAGGCAGTAGGTGTTGCAATAGCCTCTATTACACGTTATCCGTGTTGTAGCAACATATTATAGTATAGGTGATGATTTAAAAGCATGTCCAGCAGGGTACATTTGAAAAATAAACACTTGATTTCAAATTTAAAAATCCAAGCTTGATTTTTGAAAAATAAAATAGAGAGAGGGAACGAGCACAAACACTCATGACACATTTGACATTGACCTGCTGAGGTATGATACAAAAGTTCTCATATTTTCACTTAGTCTTGTATTTACACTTGTTCCTGGAAGGGGAAGTGGGGGGAGAGTGTATCAGAGCATGAGAAAAGTGAACATGTGCAGGAGAATGTGAGAACAATGTGAACTACATGAGGTTTTTGCTTACACAGTCTCCACCCTCGCCACTTTATGTGAGATAAGCACCACTCAGGACTGTGAGTAAAACTAATACCAGACTATAGAGCAGTCACTATCTTGGTTTTTCTCATGTGTGACCATATTTCCAAAAGAAGGTGACGCTGTACAGTAATACATGAATACTGATTGGACAAAAATTGATATCTTCCAGGCCAAATATCTACTTAATAATATAATCTCAAATACAACTATGGAAAACTGACAAGCAAATAAGAAAGTAAGATTTCATATGATGACAAAATTATAACTTTTAGAAAAATAATGGACCAAATCTATTTGATGCCCTTTCAATTTGAGTCTGTTGTAGTTGGATGCGTTTTTGAACGAGCCCCTAGTGCTTATCGGTGGTACTGCACCTTAAAACACTCTTCACTTTACAGGCTACAGTAAAAAGCAATGATGCCAGACCTTGTGAATAAAGTAAGCAACCATATCAATAAAAATTAAAGGAACTGGTTCTAAAGAAAAAAGTAACTGAGGTAAAAAATTTAAAGAAAACTGTATAATGTGTTGCTTCAGTGTACACCCTTTTTAATGATTTGTGATCACAAATATTTGTATCTGTCTGATATTTATTTCTCTTAAAGTTGCATATCTTCACTTTACTACTTCTTTTTAATATTCTTCACAGAGGTGTTTCTGAGTGATGATAAGTTAAGGTAAATTGTTGCAGAAGGTTTAGTGTATTAGGGAGGTTTGCGTCCATGTTTTGTATGAAATGTTGGCGGTAGATATAGGGAGACTGGAGGTTACAAGGGTGAGGAGGGAAGTCAAGAAGCATGAATCATTTTCAAGTTTAATGTCAGCTCTAGTGTGTGCGGCCAGTGTGTGACGTTCTGGATATTGGTACTGGTGATAATGATGCAAATTTGGCAAACCAAATCTACCCTGGGATCAGTGTCATTGGAGAAGCCTCTTTTGCATTCTAGGGGCTGAATGATGATATAATCTTATTAATGGCCTGAAAAAAACTGTGGGAGGAATACAGGGAGACATTGAAAGAGGTAAAGGTATACGGTATTACAATGCAGGCATGATAATAATTTTAATACAGTTGAGCTTTCTGGTGAAAAATTAATAGATCTCCGGGGACCTAGAATACCAAAATGGATGTAGTCTTGTAGTATGTAGGATGCAGTCATAAGTATGTTAAATATTCTGCATTCATAATATCTGTTATGGAATAAAAAAAACTAAGTAAATTCAAAAATCACTTTTTTTTACCAATTCAGGGTGGAATAATACAGTTTGACACAACTTTTATTCTTCTGTGCTTTCTTAATGAAAAAAGTAATCACTTTTTTTTATAAAGTGCATATTTTGCTAGTACTCACAACATAGGTAAAAAATAAAATTAAGATCTACAATCTAAAATAAATAGATAACATGACAGTTTATTTTGGTCCACTGTCTTGTCGGTGCATTTTTTAAAAGTTTAAAAATAATGCTCAAAGTCAAACTGTACTGATTTTAAAAAATCATATTATTATGCAGACAACATTATAATCAAAAAAGTATTGTAAAATCCTGATAGTAACGTCTATGTTTACAGTGGATGAGTCATTGGAGGACAACGTGGGAGTCAGTTTGTGACACGAGCGGAAGAGGAGTGGAGAGTGATGAAGCACAGCAAGTATAGTCAAGGTCAGGTCTCCTAAATTAGACTAAAATTAAACTTTGTTGGAACAAGAAGGAGGGGGAAAAAAAGAACCTTTTTACGTTTTTCTGGCATTAAAACATTAAGCCTAAAGCGTCATACAGTCTTGTTCACCTCCTACAAAGGTTGGCAGGTTTCAGTCTTTCTTAATACCACACAGTGTTGTGTGCATCATCATCGTCACACCTAGTTGTCAATCTTTAAACACCGTGAGGCTGACACACATTCCTCCAGCTGGTTTGAAGCGCTTTGAACCACTCTGAAGTGGCTCTTGTTTTGTTGTTGTTAGGATCATTGCGTCATACAGAAAGTATAGATCGCCACTTAGGAGTATCCTGTTTAGATTGTTATTACTGTATTTCAAAACCACTTAAGTGCTTATGTGTGATGAGTTGCCAAATCATTTTTATTTATTTATTCATTGGAATAAATAACTGTGTTTAAAGATCGTATTTTAGTATTAGATGTTCATGCGTAATTAAAAGCATGTACCAACAAACACAAAACAGGTGTAAAATGTCACTGGTGTGGGAGCAAACCTAGTTTTTTGACGTTTAAAAGGTTAATAACTTGGTTGACAGCAGTTAACCAAGCTTTATATCTTATCTTATCTTATCTTATCTTATCTTATCTTATCTTATCTTATCTTATCTTATCTTATCTTATCTTATCTTATCTTATCTTATCTTATCTTATCTTATCTTATCTTATCTTATCTTATCTTATCTTATCTTATCTTATCTTTTGTAATAATAGTAATAGATAATAGTAATAATAATACAATGTAAAAAAGACAAATTGAGCCACTGACACGTCACAACCTTTGCTGCATGTGCTCACTGACTTACTCCAGTTTTTTCCAGCTTGTGCTTAATGCTCATCCAGCTCCTCCCAGTGGTTTTAATGAAGCATTTGCTGGATCAGCACCAATTTTTCCTCTGATCTTGAAATAGTAATGTTGTGTTCCTAAACTGATTTAAAAAAAACAAAAAAAAAAACTGGAGTATGAACTGTTGGGTGACTAACTTTATGAATGGGTCAGTATTTTAACAGAAATGCTGGACTGACGAGGTGGGCTGGTTTAGTGGTGCCAAGCCACACCTCTTCCTCCCGCTCTTACGCACTTGCTTTTCTGTTGCGCAACACACAAACACAAGTGCATGTCTGGTGAAGCAGGGCCATAGAGAGGATATTTGACCACCCGGCAAACACATAGACCACATCATCCTTTGTCATATGACTTTAGCTTATTGCTTAATAGCAGGCAGGATGATGATCTTGAATTTGAAGATGATAAAGGAAAATTACTAATGTATAGTGGCTGAGGGTTCTGGTATCCAGAGAAACCAGGTGGAAAATCTGAGTTAGGATTAAAAGGAAATCAAACCTGAAAAGCAGTGACTAACAAAAATTTTAAAGTTGCTGGCAAAACTGGTAGCTGAAAAAAATCCAGTTCTTAATTATTAGTAAGTATCAGAAAGACACAAAGAGCAGAGCAGAGTTGCTGATAGTGTAACCATATTAAAGTTTTGTTTTTTAAAGATGCTTTTTATAGGCCTCCTTATTTCTAACTTTTATTTTTACTGAAGTGAAACCAAACCCTAAGCTTTCTTTTTCTTTCTTTTTTTGTTCAAAGCAAACCTGAAATGGTTAAAGCGTTAAACCAGATCTCAAAGAAGTGGGGAGATAATTCTTATTAATTTACAACAGAGAGAGAGCAAAAGTGAGGATAAGTGTGAGAAGATAAAGAAGAAACAAATGAGTTAAACAAAGCAATGATGTAAAGAACTTTTAGATTGGAAAAAAGTGCAGGCAGGAAGGTTGGAGCTGTGCCTATAGTCACACCTGAGTGCACCTGGGTCCAGAACATGCATATACTTATGAAAAGAAGGTCAAGGCGAAGGTAAGTTTGTAAAAGAAGCTCTCCTTTCTTACAAAAGCACTTGTTGACCTCTAATCTTTTCCTGGAACGACAGAAGGGGAAAAAAGGCTTTCAGGACTGTAGCAGTTGATCAGGAATCACACCCTCTTACACATTCGTTACCATAGATTTTTGTTTCCTCAACCTGAGTTTAGAAAAAAAAAAACTGGCATTGTGGGGGGCAGCGTGCTCAGTGGGGGACGGTGGAGGTTTTCATCGCTGCAGGCTTGCAACACTTCTCATCAAGATGGAACTGAAACCTCCGGAGTCAGAGCAGCAGCAATGTGTTGACACTGGACCTCAAATAGAGCAACTCTTAGACTTTTAGACTGGCTTCATACTAGCTTTCTGATGTCAAGGTATTGGAAGTCTCCTCTTTTCTATGTAGAGGAATGCCAAAGTCAAATCAAGGGAAAACCACATGAACGCCTGAGCCTGGAAAGTTACAGGGAAATTAAAGTTTTCCTTTTCCCAGACCAAAGACCAGGCTTTAACTTAGGAGGGAGGTTCTCATCAGATTATGTAGGAAATATAGATTTCAAACCAACTGAATTTTTTTGAATTGGTTATTTTTCACTGTCATGAATGCATTCATGAAATGCATGCTACTTAAGATGTTTATTGTTATTTTTTACAGGCAGGTATGGCTTCCTCTCTTGTTATTGACATTTTTTTGAAACTCTCTATCAGATCATCTCAGGTCTTCCACCCCTTGGCACTAAAAATAAACGTCCTTGAATGTGATAAACAGTTTGACATTGCTGACCAAAATAGCTCACTTTACCACTGCGTGTTTCACCTTTAACTGTGAACAAGTGGACAGTCAGCAGCCTCTGGGAAATCCAGTGCTTTATTTACCTACTCTTACTATATCTGAGGAAGCGGAAACATGCCACGAATCCCCAAACATGATGAATATGAGGAAAATAAAGGCCATGTATGCTTGTCGATTACAAGCAGCACATACAATTTCCCAGACCTTATTTACATTCCACGCTTGAATGTTGAATTTCTTCTCTGTGACTCATCCTTTAGTTTAGAAACCATAAAGGTAAGAAATATTTATGAAATACATCATGCTATAGGGGAAGTGTAACTTTGTATAGGTTGCATGATAACTTTGGTGCTTTCCAGCCAATGCATGGAGAGACATGTTGGCAGACGTAAATGTATATTTATAAAACAAACAGTTACCCATAGTTGTCTGTAAGTCCTGGAAAGAAAGAGGGTGAAGGAAGGTTTGAGAGCACAAAACTGACCTCTAGTGTTTTAAGAGGATGTAAGCAAGCTTACGGGGTCTCACCCTGTAAGCTTACTAAGATAAGTGATCCAATCATCAGTGACCATGTGACAGAGAGACGCTGAGTGATCAGTAGACACTGATACACAATCATCTGCACATATCAAAACACAGAAATAGGTCATTTCCATAAACATTTCAGTTTCTGATGAAAGCTTCTTTTATGTGGACCTGCTTCCTTGTTCTCTATCAGATATTGTTCTCTTGTTCTCTATCAGATATTACCAACACAAAGATTTTTTTATAGTCTTTTTTTGTCACAAAAAAAGATGAAAGATTAGTCATCTCTTAAATAGCTGTCCTTCAGAAAAACTAATATAAACGCCTTTGCTTGTAATTTAGATCATTTTCTGACCTGTTTGCGTTACACACACATACTGATAATCACTTAATCACACTGATTGAATGAAATGCATAGGTTTATTAATTTTAGAATTCCATTTTAAGCAACTCATCCGTATTGAGCAATGAAACCCCAGCTGACATACATTCTCAGTGAGCTTGAAAAAGAGTCCAGTAATCCTTTAAGCCAATAAATACAGGACGAAGGAACATAAAGGAAGGAAAGAAGTCAAACACTCTGACATGACCCATCCCAGGAATTATTATGTGGGTGTGAAAAGCATTTACTCTTTGTATTTGAACAACAGTGATTTAGCACACATCTTGGGAAGCTTGCATTGAGGCATGCAGGAAGAGACAAAGAGCCGCAGAACGAGGACTTGCAGTTTCTTCCCTCATCGCAGTGTGTGAACAGTTTCAGTTGACATTGAGGGAGTAAAGTCTGCTACACCATCACTGCTGAAAGTGATGCGGTGCTGACAGTCACTGTTAAACAGCATTCATAAACTTTTATTTAGAAAGGATGTAAGCTTGTGAGGTGTTTGGGTGGATGGTGAGGTAAAAGAACTGGTATTTGCTTATTGGAAAAAGCAGCAGCAGTGGAGTGGAGCTGCATTTTTTCATTTGCCCTTCTTTAGATTTCTACATCAATTCTTTTCAGAAAGAAAAAATCTATTTACTCAGTTACATTTAATAAGATCAGAATAAGAAAATAATTACAATTTTAGTTACACCTGAGCTTTTATTTTAGTTACAGTTTTTACTGCACTGCAACTAAACAACTAATTTCAAAGAGAGTAAAAAAAAAAAACTTGTTTTAACAAAACTAAATTTTTTTCTTACTCCATTGGCAAAGATATTGTTGCTTAAAATAGGAATATTCTGATCAGATTTACTGAAAATTAGGTTTATTTCTAGCTGGGCTGTTTTTGCAGTGAATAACATCTAGGAAAGTGTGCATTTTGCATTACTTTAATTATTAAATAATTATTTTTTCATTAATTGGTATGTTCTCTGACTTTTTCACAGTCCGGATGGTAAAACTGTAAGGAAATGAGCAGATCTTTCAGATCTGTCTGGTAAAATGCTTTGTTTTTACTTTTGCAGGAACCTTTTTTAATTGTTTGTTAATGCAAATAATCCAGACAGTAAAAGCGAATGAAATTAAAAGAACTATTCTGGTCACGGATGTTTGAAGAGTATACAGTGGGGTTGTTGTGTTGAAAATAATCACGAACCACATGACTGAGCATAGATATTCCCCACCCGTAGCTAGCGGTGTTTTGTGTTTTGAAAGACTCTCGTCATGTGTTTGTTTCGTGTGAAGCTTTATGCCTGGGAGAACTTTGAATTCCAGACAAGATCACTTTATTTGAAAGTTCATCTCGGGGATATGGTGCTCTTGCTTGAGTTAACCCCCAACGTGCTGTTTTATGGGAGTGAAAAATCAACTCACTCTTGAACTAGAAAGGCTCACTGTAACAGCCCCATGAGGAGATTTGTGCATTAAATTTAATGCAAGAACAAAATAACGCAACCTTTGCAAAGTTTTGTAAAAGCAAAAAAAAAAGTAGTGTGCAGCTCTTTGCTTCTCATTGTCTCTCTTCATCATACGTAGTTGGGCCTTTATCTATTAGAGGCTTCTTATTCCTGCAGTGAAATCCTCTTAGGATCTGTGCTCTATTTCTGTTTGGTCGATTGGGTCTTTTTTGAAATCTCCATGAGTCCCAGCTCATTGGCTGGATAAGGCGCACGCATGCACAGAAAAACACACACCATTCAGCAACAGATAGCTCATTGAAGTGGTCGAGAGTACACCAGTGTACGGTTAGCGCCTGACTCAAAACAGGACTTTATTGTGACTTTGGAAGGTAAGAAAAGCCTAATTCTAATGTTGGCATGAATACAGAAAGGCATGTTTTTGTTCTGTTAATGTTTATATGCATTCATCTCTGGTGTCTAAGGGACACTGTTATTTAGTCTTGTGTAAATTTTGTCACTTGAGATGGATTTTGCCATTTCAGTTAAGCTGTTAAAGGTATAAAATATTTAACTGTAGATTCTGTCTGGTTTTGTTGTGAGGGATTTCCTTTGTTTGGGGCTGATATTCAGTCTAGGGTCTGCTGGAAGGCAACTGCTTCCAAAAGTTTGTTGTTGATATTTATATGAGACAAAACTGAGGAGTTTATACATGTTTATGTGATACTGTTGCAAAAACATCATGGAAAATCTTCATTATATATATAAATAGTGTGCTTGATGGTAGCCATAAAGATCATTAGACCAGATCAGCATCGTGACTGCAGGCAGGAGGGACGATCATTGGGAATAGCCCTCTTAATCCAATCAGATATTGGTTCTGCAAACGTCACTGTGTTGACTGGTCCAAACTATGACACCACAGAAACAACATAGCAGTGAGAAGCCCAAAGTGTGTATTAAATGGATGGCAAATATATACAGTACCAGCATGAGCAGCATATAAATAGTAGCTTTGAGGACTACCTACAAGCATAACAGATCTGTTGCTGTTCAGTAATCCTCTTAGACTGCATTAATTTAATTAAATATGGGGCTTGTTTGGTTTCCAGTAGCTTTGCAACAGAGGAACCATTATGCATCTGTTGCTGTGTTATAATATAACTGAGACAAAAAACAGCAACGATACTGTTACATAAAACATTAACATGCATAAGTAACCTGATCGACCCAGTTCAGATTACTAATGCATATTTTAATTGCTGAGTCTGAGTGCTGTCTTTGTTTGTCACGCAGGTAAAATACCACAAAAATGACTGACAGAACGATTGATTTGGAGGAGAACGCGACCCACACAGGTGAGCAGATTCGAATTCATCACGCAGTAACTGTGCAGCAGGTGCCATCAAAAATCAGGCGATTACTTCTTTGTAGACCTACACTTCAGTTATTATAACAGCTAAATCTTAAGAAAAACGGCTTTGCAACGTGATCCCTTTATGGAGACAAATAGTTTCCTAAGAAATTTGCTTTTAACAGATAATAGGAAGACCAAAGTAGAGGAAAGAGCAGTTTAAGAGACACTCTAATCTGCTTTGCATTGCGCAACGTTGATTAATTAGCTCACTTCCTAAAGAGTTAAGATAATCCCCATATCAAGAGAGGACACCTGTGGATCAGAGTTGGCATTTTATAATAGCTTTTATTATCATTTCATTCTCATCCAGTTTGTTTTTTCAGATTAGTTTTTGTTTAACAAGTGCATCAATAGTTTTAGCTTTAAAAAATTGGTTAGTTTTAGTTTAGTTTTAGTCTTAGGTTTTGAGGTATAGATTTAGATATTGACAAAAACAAATATAGGAGGAAAAAAATCATATCAACAATGCCATACAGAACAAAAATCCTTCAATCTTTCCTTTGATTAATTAGACCAAAATAAATTACTTTTACCCCTAATTCTGTTTCAGGTGGTTTTGCACTGTATATTCTAGTTTTTATGTTGTTTTTGTCTTATTAAAAAAATAGTTTTTTTTTTGTTTTTTTTATTTCAGGATTCTTTTTTAACTGTTAGTTTCAGTTGTAGACTTTGTCATTGTTAATCATGATAATTCTGATGTGGAGCTCAGAATTTAAAGAAAAGGTGCTTTCGTGTCCTCCGTAGGTCCAAAGGGAGTTATCAATGACTGGAGGAGGTTTAAGTTGGAAAGCATGGATCGGGAAAACATGGCTCCTGCAAAAAAAGAACTGCTGAGACAGATGTCATCCCCCAATAAGTCAAAAGGTGACTCCAGGGCAAATCTGAACCGCAAGGTAGGTAGTCGTAACAGAATACGACTCACTTTTTCTTTGCTAAACAGAACGTTTTGTGTTTGGTTGATCTTTGACAACTATACAGCCTGAAAAAAGTTGATGATTGAAGCTCCATTATTTATTAAAACAGGACAGTGAGAGCACAGATATTAGCAAATATTATATATAACATGAGCTGAAACTATTGTCTTAATATAATTTTCCAGATGAGTGTCCAAGAGTATGAACTGCTGAAGGAGGAGGATGAGGGATGTCTGAAGAAGTACAGAAGGCAGTGCATGGAGGAGATGCACAACAAGCTCAGCTTTGGGCCCAAGTTTGAAGGTGTGCATGACCTAGACAGTGGAGAAGCCTTCCTCGAGGTCATTGAGAAGGAACATTACAGCACAGTGGTGGTAGTCCACATCTACAAGAACGGGATCAAAGGCTGTGAGCAACTCAACAGCTGCCTTGACTGCCTGGCCACCGAGTACCCAACTGTCAAGTTCTGTAGGATCGATGCCGTTGCATCTGGCGCCGCCGAGCGTTTCTCAGATGAATATTTACCCACACTGCTGGTGTACAAAGCCGGAGAGCTACTGGGGAACTTCCTGTCCTGCACGCAGCACCTAAATGAGGAGTTCTTTGCTACTGATGTTGAGGCCTTCCTCAACAGTTACGGTCTGCTGCCAGAGAAAGACCTACCAAAGTTGGAGGATGAAGAAGAAAATGATGTAGAGTAAACCAAATTTGGGAAAAGCAGCCATGTCAGGGAGCTTTAAAAAAGATCAAAGAGAGACAATTTTGTAAATAAAACGTACAAGCTAATTTTTGGGCTTTGACATATATTACAGCCACATAGTTCCTCTAGAACATCTGTGTTAAGGAACAATGTTACATCCAGGTTTCGAGGAACCCTCAGTCTGCCTGATGCAGGAGCTGTTAAAGAAGAATAAGTGTGATGATGAGAAGATGTCACGTCTGTCATCATCACCCTAATAAAAGCCAAATCTGGTTAACTGTAACGATAATTGCAATATTGTTTTCCTTAGGAAATGTTACATGCTTGTAAAAGTATTTATTCATAGCCCATTTGTAGCGTTTGACTGCATTAATGTGTACTCAAGTTACTTGTAAAAATCCCATAATCGTATCAATTAATATCTCCAGCTGTAATATATTATCCACATGTGTATTTATTATTTTGAGTTGTTCAGCTAAAATAAAACTATTTTAAAAAATACTTTAAAGAGTTAAACTGAACTATCACTAGACAGACTTATCTTCTAACATCTGGACAGGTGGTGATAATTAAGTCTAAAACATTCGTGAGCTTCAATTACATCAATAAAATCTGAACAGAGCGGAAGGTATTCATTTTTGTGTATTTTATATTTTGGAGTTGGAAGAAGGTGGTGGGAACGTACAAAAATGACACTAAGTCTTGGGTTTTCCTTTTCCTACAAGGATATTCATCAAAAGAAAACATTTTAAGTTTAATGACACTTGTACTTAAGAATGAAAAGAAAACAACAACATTTGCAGTGGATTTTATTTAAAAAATTATAAGAAAAAAAAAAATTTTCCCAAAAATATTAATTTCTTTGTGATGCCTTGAGTCTCTGATTCTGTCATGTGGAGTGAAAGTTATAAATCTTGATTCCTCAATTATCACCACAATATCACATACCTGGTTAGATTAAATGTTAATATTTACAGAGGACAGACAAACACTGTTTAACTGTTCCTGTGTCACAATCACAAAATCTTCTGACTCCAGACTTAGTTTTTAAATTGCTTGATTAACATTGACCTGAGGGAAAACATTGTGTCCTCAATTTAAAGATGGAAAAAGAGTGATGGACTGAGACTGGGACTGCGTTTTTCCTCCCACCGTTTTCTGTACGGTCGGGCCGGGCCACCAGTGTCTAGACAAATGTGCCTTTCTGTGCCAAACATCTGACTGCCTGCGTTTTATTGTATACTGATGATATGGTCTATTATGAAAATGATAAGTGATAATGATAGGTTTTTGTGTGACTCTCAAGTTCATGGGCTCAATCACAGTACCTAGCAATATATTTTTATGATAACTACCATACACGTAAGGCTATATGTGGGTTTAAATTTCATGTATTTGAATTTTTCTGTACCACGATGGACTGGCAACCTGTCCAGGGTTGTATCCCTGTCTTTCACTGGTAGGCTGCAGCAGATCCCTGAGGCTCTGAATAGGAATGAGCAGGTATAGAACATGGTTGGATGGATTATATTAGAAGCACTAAGTGGTGACAGTTGTTGCACACATGCAGAATGCACAACAGAACACCAGACTCTAAAAGCATGACGTGTCATGTCAAATAGCCTTGTTTGTCTTGAAGTATTGACGTGGCTTCCTCGTGACCCCACTGAGTTTCAGGCATGCCAAAACCACAACATAAAGCCAGGTAATATTTTTTTAAAGACTTGCAGCAGAAACCCAGAAGTTTGATGGGCAATAAATCAGATTAAGTTGTCTCATGTCCTCAGAACTTGCCAAACCTCAAAAGCACATTCACTGCTACTGAAGAAAACACAGCTGTGTTGTGGAGTACATAATGAAGTCTGATTGCATCATTATACAGCCAGTCAATATTGTCTCCTGACAATTTAGTCCATTTGAAAGTCTCATCTTCAATCCTCTGCTTCCTTTTTTAATGTCCTCCAAGTTTAAGAACCACCAGATGCAGTCACGCCTTTACTGACTGTCATAAGACATTAACATGTCAGGCTTCATCAAAAAGAGCCGTATTTAGTCCAAACTTTAGGAAAAGCTGATAACATAAATCCACCATGAAATGACAAGTGCACTAATGAATACAAAACTTTTCTTCATTTGGCAACAAGTAAGAGAAAAAGAAAATGTTACAATGACATCTGATTTTGACAATTAGATAGATAGATAGATAGATAGATAGATAGATAGATAGATAGATAGATAGATAGATAGATAGATAGATAGATAGATAGATAGATAGATAGATAGATAGATAGATAGATAGATAGATAGATAGATAGATAGATAGATAGATAGATAGATAGATAGATAGATAGATAGATAGATAGATAGATAGATAGATAGATAGATAGATAGATAGATAGATAGATAGATAGATAGATAGATAGATAGATAGATAGATAGATAGATAGATGATTTATTAATTATGAAAAGGTTATGGTTGTTTTAGCTAAATGATTAATGCACAACTACTTTCTCTGTGTTCATTATACATCTGACTTATAAAACCAGTACAGCATTTGCTACTGTAAGGCTGTCTAATTCACCACTTTACATTTTATATACATCATATGCAAACTCACCTCTTTTTAACGTTTACAACACTTAAGCTTAGCAGACAAGAATAAGTGTAACATTCATTTCATGTCCGCCTACACCTTTAAAGGCGTAAACCTTTATGGCGCTTTGTTTAAGTAAGTTTTGAATGTCTCTGACAATGAACTACAAAGGAACTCTTGACTTGTAATTACTCACAAACCAATTGCTTAACTATGACACATTCACACACGCTTCTATGGTAAATCTACCTGCGCCATTGTCATTCCACTGTACCACATCTGGCATCACTTGTAGCCTTGAGCTGTTAGTGCCTTACCTGACAAAACAGCATGTCTAAGATTTATCCTAACTATTTCTGATAGCTCCCTTTAGAGCAGAGCGAGCTTCTCTCAAGACCCCTAAACATGTGAGACAGTTGCTGCTAAACATAGACTGTAGTGATGTATACAGGAAAACACCCAGGAAGTCAAAACATCCCATTCCCACTTAGGTGAGCCATCACCTGTCAGCGTTCCCACTATCGGTAGCTACAATTATAAAAGAATGCTTCTCTGAGTTTCCGTCACACATCACAGTCATGAGTAGTGAGTATGGCATTCTTTCAAAAGGAGGCAGAGGATCACCGGGATCCTCCCAGTACCTATCACCAGATAAGACTGCAATACCAGGTGACTCGTTTGTGACTCCACAATAAAAAAAAATTAACTATTTCATCATGAGGTGATGCATTGGGCTTTCCTATTTCATAAAACCCATACATAGGTAGAGCATGGGCTTCCTCTAAAAAACAGGTTTACCCTCTTATCTGGGTATCTTTTTTGAGATAAGTCCAAAACAGATTTTCCATATTAAAGCACTTAAAATGTTCCAGGTCAGCCCAGTAACCCAAGTAACTCTCCCACTGGAACAGGCACCAAACCATCAAATGACTCATGGCGCCACTCAAAAAAAAAATGTTTACCTCAGTGTTTACTTTTGCAGTGGCCATTGAATCCTACCCCCGCTTTAATGTTTTGATGCGCTCCCCCTTTCTGTTTACAGTGACACACTAATTGGAGAACTTTTGTGATTTTTATGTTTGGACTCTAGGAAAGCCCAGCTGGCGCGCTCTAGTTCATCCACATAAAAACTAATTTCACTGAGGTGATGTCATGACATGGCAGTGGAAACCTCAATTGACCCACGCTTCACCAAATATGGTCAGCAGATGTAGACAGGAAGACATATCAGCTATATGTGCTCACTAGTTGTTATTTTAAACAAAAGCCTATTTCAAGCAGCATTGTTTAGATATATTGTGGATCCCACTTGCTCATTGATTTTAGTGACGTCACGATGGTGCATAATCTTGCAAATACAACCCACAAAGTCTTACACTCAAGACTAATGAATCTAAGATTTGACGATATGTGCAAGGTGGAGTTAAGTGTGTGTGCATGAAAAAGACCATGGCCAACACCTCTATAGCTGTTACATCTGTAGGAGTGGAGGAAAAGATAAATGATTTATATAAACGTTATCCACAACTACAGTTACATATCTCTCAGTGTTTCACGTTTATCAAAACGGAAATCTGCTGTTGGCATCAATCACAGCTCTGCTAATTTCAGCACCATAGACAGCAAAGTCTACGCTTCTGGGTTTCAGGCCAGTGGCAAGTGCTGACAACAACCTACATGACTCAGGCGGAGGGGTTTTCACAGCGTTGTTGCTGTAGGTTACCATACATCCTCGTATCCAGGCGTGACAGCTGAGTGTAAGAAAATTGCTGTGCTGTGTGCAGGTGAAGCTGAATGCAACCCGTCTTGGATTCATACGGTCTTTTGTCTTGTAGAAGAATCCCACACACAGTCAACTAATGAGCCACCGAGATGTTTGCCATAACTGGTCCAGACAGGTTCTGAATGCATTCAAGGTTTTCACAAGAACACAGGTAATAATACTAAAAAATTCAAGTGAAACTGTGAACGCATCAGTCTAATTATGTAAGTGTAGTTGTGACCTGCAAGGCCTCTAATACCATCATCCTCAACCTACCCTCTAATTACTATGTGAGGAGTCATGCTGAAAACATTATTTCAGGAAGTCTGGTTTTGGGTTCGGAAACAAAGAAAGAAAGAATCCGCATGTTGTCATCATCTGCATCATATATCGATGCTTCTTAACCTGACAAATCTAAAATATAGACAAAGTGAAGCTTGATGTTTTTTTTTTAAAAGGCGTATAAAAAGCATGAGCGTACAGTATATGAGTATATATAAAAGAGTTTAAAAAGATTATTTCATAAAGACAATGACCTTAATTTATGCTAATGAGAATAGTTACCAGGAACCAGTTAAGAATGTCGAAATAGTTCCAATAGAGCTTGATTTTTGACATGTCTGACATTTTCAGGGATGCATTTCCCCCCCTAAAAGAAACCCTTGGGCTTACCAATTAGAATAACTGATGATATGTATATGATTACCCCCGCTATATGCAATATGCAGTCACAGACCATAACGATACATACACAGCTTTAGGATGTGTACTTGCAAGCAGGCACAGCCAGGCAAATATCTTTTGATGTGTTTTTGAGCTATCTGTTGATGATTTTTTGCCAGTGGACGCTTAAGCCTAACAAACACATAACTGCAATAAAGCATTAGTTAAAGTCTGAATTCATATTAAAGTTTTGCTATGGAAATAATAATAATAATAATAATAATAATAATAATAATAATAATAATAATAATAATAATAATAATAATAATAATGATAATAATAACAACAACAACAACAACAATAATAATAATAATAATAATAATAATAATAATAATAATAATAATAATAATAATAATAATAATAATAATAATAATAATAATAGCGGTAGTACCACTGGTAGTAGTAAGGCTGGTCCACTAACGTAAGGCTAAAACGTCTGTTTGGTACTAAAAAAAATACATTTCCCATGATGCATTAGTAGCAGTGACCCTTTCAAATTATTAACTGCGCTTGCGTGTGCCGTTGTCGGAGAGCGAAAATGGCGGCACTGTTGCTGCAGGAGTTGGATCCTTCTGAGGTTTCCAAACTCCCAAAAACACTTCAAAACAAGCTTGATAAACTTCTTTCAGACCAGCAGTATAAAATAGATTCGTTAAAGGCACAGCAAGAACAGTTTCGGGTTGACAGCGGTAAGTTGTCGGAGGTTATTCTCTCAGTTAGTTCTGCTGGTGTCGCTCGTCGGTATCCGTGTTTGTGTGGGATAAAGTCAGCAAGTTCGCTCTTTAGGCAGCCGAACATTCACATTTTCTTCTGAGTTGTAATCCTCTTCAAAACCGCTTTCCTATTGTGCACGAACATGGGTGTTTGGGGTACAATGTCACATATGTCGCAAACCACGATGCCAAGCTAACAGTGTTAGCACGAGCTAACGCTTGATTTCAAGCAAATAAAATGACAAAATGTTTTAGCTGACGAATTATAAAACCCACGGGCTTGTTTTGTGTCTTCCTACAGAACAACAGTTTTTTGAGAAGGTGAAACAGCTGTCACAATGTCAGGAGGAGTTTTTGTCCCAGACGCAGGAACATCATAAACTGAAGGAGGAGCTCAACAAACTCGGTAGTCAACATGTTTATGTGCTATGGACGGGCCTGGACCTCCCCAGCTCCACTGGCTGCTCAAAGCTGCTTTCATTTATGTGTTTGCTGCAGGTGAGGAGCTGAAGAGTGCCCGAGATGAGAACAGAGAATATGAATCTGCGCAGGGCAAGTTGTCATCAGAGCAGGTAAGGTGGCGCTCATGGGGCAACAGCTGGTCTCTGGGGCAACAGCTGGTCTCTGGGGCAACAGCTGGTCTCTGGGGCAACAGCTGGACTCTGGGGCAACAGCTGGACTCTGGGGCAACAGCTGGACTCTGGGGCAACAGCTGGACTCTGGGGCAACAGCTGGACTCTGGGGCAACAGCTGGACTCTGGGGCAACAGCTGGACTCTGGTTTCATTATATTAGGACCATTGTGAAGCTGTTAATACCACAAATTACATCTGATCCTACTGAATATACTGTTTTAAATGAAAGAGTAGCAGATAATATATGATCAGAATGAGTCTGCTGGAGTTATCAGTGTGTGTGCGTGTGTGTGTGTATATATATGTGTGTATATATATATATATATATATATATATATATATATATATATATATATATAATTCTTCTAAATACTCTAAAATACAATACTTAACTAAAGAGATTTTTTTTGTTCTCAAGACTTTTCTGTCAAAAGCCAAAGAAGAGCTGGAGGCAGAAAAGCGAGACCTTGTGCGAACCCTGGAGAGGAGATCGCTGGAAGTTGAACATTTAAATGGTATGAACAGATGTAATAATGTGAACACATTTACACTCTGTTTCTATTTCTTCATTCAAAATGTTAGCACTATTTGTCACAATTTTATCGCTATTTCTTATCACTATAACCCCCTCCTAAATACAATTTAATCAGTCAGGCCAGAGGGAGCAGGGGACGAGGAGGGGTTGCAGTCTTATTTAATTCAACCTTTTCAATGTAAACCATGACGCAGTTTCACCCCATTAACAGCAAAGACCTGGAGGACATCTTAAATCAACTGAACTTCTCCACTTGTTGTTTAGACATCCTGCCAACAGGTTTTTCTAAATCTTTGGGACCTTTTTGGAGTCAGACCTGTTAAAGATTGCGAATTGTCTTTAATGGCAGGTGTGTTTCCAGAACCACTAAAAACAGCTGTAATTAAACTTCTGCTGAAAAAGGACAAGCTTGACAAGACACAAATGAACAACTCCAGACCGATCTCAAACCTCCCATTTTTAAGAAGGATCGTAGAAAAACAAGTTTTACAACTTACTTTTTAATCACAAAATAACTGCTACAATGCCTTCTAGTCAGGTTTTAGACAGCACCGCAGCACTGAGACGGCTCTGAACAAAGTATTTAATGAAATATGCCAGCGGAAAAAATGTCCTCCTTAGTTTTGCTGGATCACAGTGCTGCATTTGATACATTTGACCACAATATATTATTCAGCGACTGGATAAATAGGCAGGTCTTTACGGAACTGCACCAAACTGGTTCAAAACTTACTTCGAGAACAGGAAATACTTTGTGTCAATAGGTAACTTTACATCTGAGCAGACAAGAATTACATATGGAGTTCCCCAAGGTTCCATCCTGGGACCTCTTCTGTTTAACATCTACATGCTGCTATTACCACAGATTATAAAGAACAACAAAATAAACTACCACAGCTATGCAAATTACATGCAGGTATATATCACAATGTCACCAGGAGACAGAGACCCTGTACAGGCTCTTGGTAAATGCATTGCGGAGGTTAATGACTTAATGTGCCACCTTTCCTCCAGCAAAATTGAAAACAAAACTGAGTCCTTGGAGCCAAAGAGAAACAATCACAGGTCACCACAGAGCTTCAATCTATACACCTAAAAACCAGCAACCAGGCCAGAAACACATTAGGGCAATAACAAGGTCAGCCTACTATCACCTGTTTTACTTTTAAGCTTGAGTTTCAAAAATTGATCATATTTTAACTGCTGTTTTTATCTATAATTCTTTTTTCACTTTTTGTTTAAACTTTAAACCGTGCTTTTGATTTCTACTATGATGTTTTAATGTCTCTGTAAAGCACTTTGAATCGCCTTGTTGTTGAATTGTGCTACACAAATAAACTTGCCTTGCCTATTTGCATTCTGATTGCATCACCAGATGACTTGAGGCAACTCAATGACAAGCTGGTAGAAGTCAACAGTTCTAAGATCGCTCTGCAGATGAAGTTGGATGACCTCGAAGCAGCAGAAGTGAATATAAAAGTGAGTTATAGTCAGTTTCATATTTGTTGAATGTCTTTTGGTCTCCCCTTCTCCTCTCCTAACTGGAGTTGTTAATTTTTCTAGTACAAAGAGAAGCGTATGGAACAAGAGAAGGGACTGCTGCATGGTCAGATTTCATGGCTGGAGGAGGAGCTGAAGTCCAAGACAGATGAACTGCTGTCCCAGTCTCGGCAAAAGGGTAATGAAATCCTGGAGCTGAAGTGCATCCTAGAGAACAAGGAAGATGAGGCAAGTCTTTTCATTTTTGGCCTAAAATTGTCACTTTAGTGTTCAGTACTTATTGTACCTTTGCTGTTGGGAGTTTGGTGTGTTTTTGGTGTGAGTTTTGTTTTGATTTCTAGTTTAATAAAGTTCAAGAACAAGTGGGCAGTTTGAAGACTTCAAATGAACATCTTCAGAAGCAAAATGAAGAGATGATCAACAAACTCAAAGAAGTATGTGTCTTTCTAGTTTTTATTTTTTTTAATGAAAGACAATTGTTCCTATTTGTCTGTTATGCAACAAAAGGTACCAGATTACTGAATAAATTGGCACTTAATCGTTGTTGTTCATCGTTGCTGAAGGGACTGATCACATATTTATATCTTTTTCAGGCCAAAGAGCAGCAGGCCACCATGGAGGAGAAGTTCAGAAATGAGTTGAATGCCAACATTAAGCTTTGCAATTTATACAAGGTGTGCTCATATGTGAAAGCAAATTGTATATTATATTTCTTCGTGATTTTAGGACATTACTTTTCCATTCTAAATCATCTCTGTTTAATACATGCAATTGTCTATTATAGTGTGGCATTGAATAAGCTTTTTTTAATTTGCAGTTTGTTTGTTTTTTCCCATGTAAAACTCTATATTTTTATTCTGATAGGGAGCAGCAGCAGATTCGGAGGCTAAGAGTGACGAGCTGAGTCATGCAGTCGAGGAACTGCACAAACTGTTGAAAGATGCTGGAGAAGGTACGTGGCTTTCTCGGGATGGGCTTCATGCCTCTGAACTATTTACTTGCAGCTTCTTTGAAAGTCAGATTCAGAATATTCTGTTTATGTTTTAGCTTCAGCTTTACTTTTTATTACCTTTTAGTTTTAAAACGGTTTCTCTTTTTATTTTTTTCTGCAGCCAACAAGGCTCTTGAAGAGAAGCTGCAGGAAATGAATGGAGCCACAGACAAGAGCGTTAGTGAGTTAAAGGAGAGGATCCAAAGCCTCGAGAAAGAGCTGGACAGTGCCAACGAGCTGCTGTCAAGTTCCAAACTTAGAGGTCAGATGTTTTATTGATTTTCATCATTCTCTTTGTCTCTCATTTTTGATTGTATTAATCACCATTTAATACTATTTTATGCATGATGTATTGTTTTATTTTTGTTTTAAATGTGCTCCATAAATAAAGCTGACTTGACACATTTTTATTGTTGATGATTGGGTTTTTTGTTTTTTTTGTTTTGGATCATATTACTCCTTGAATTTTTTTTGGTATTTGATGTGTTTTTTTTTCTTTATTCTGACCAGCCCCTGGCACATCTGTGCTGACAGAGGAGCAAATGACAGCAATGTCTCCAACAGCAGCTGCTGTCTCCAAAATAAAGCCTGGTATGAAGTTGACCGAGGTAGGTGAAACACAGTTTCAACACGGCAGATTTAGTTATAAAATGTATGAAGCCTCAAAGTGTTTTACTTTACGTGTTGTTAATATATTGTTTGTACTAATTGTTTCGGTACATTAAGTTGAAACAACTGGGAGACACAGTTCCCACCCCCGTTTTTCACATAAGTCGTGTATTTTTAGTTGTACGTTGCATATGTGGAGAGCCAGGAGCAGTTACAGTTGGAGCGTTTGGAGAATAAGCGGATCAACAAGTATCTGGATGACATTGTTCAGGAAGTAGAAGCAAAGGCCCCCATCCTCAAACGGCAAAGGGACGAGCATGAACGCATGCAGAAGTCGGTGGCCAGTCTTTCAGCCAAGTTGGAGCAAGCTTTTAAGGTATGCAATGCAAAAAAAATTATATATATATAAATATAAATTTTTTTTTATTTTTTTTTTTAAACCATGTTCACCATCATAAAAATTCACCATATTTTTAATTATTGTGAAATTGTAAATAAGTATGCCAAACATAGTCTTCAACTAGTGTACTCTGCAGTGTTTGATAATGTCAGTATTTACAGTAAGTTGTTAATGTTTGTTATAGGAGGTGCACCGACTGCAGAACGAGGCTGATGAAGCCAACAAGCGCTCATCTGTCCTGGAAAGAGAAAACCAGAGGTCTGACATCCAACTGGCTGACATGGCACAGCAGGTGGGTTCTGACTCTGCGTCATGTCTAGGGTCATATTTGTTTTCTTTGGAGATAAAAACATAGAATTCCCTAAAAATGAATGCACTGTACGACATCCTCTTCCCCTTCCTGGTAGATCCGTGTACTGCTGGTTGAGTTGGAAGAGGCGCGTGGCAACCATGTCATTCAAGAAGACTTTAGCTCAGCTGATATCAGCAGCACTTCAGAAGTGATCAGTCAGCACTTGGTGACGTTTCGCAGTGTAGAAGAGCTTCAGAAGCAAAACCAGCGTCTTCTAGTGGCCCTCAGGGAGCTCAGTGGTGCTCAAGAAAAAGAGGAGTTTGAAGCTACTGGCAACAGGTATGTCAGTGTGCTGGTTGATATTTTTTTTGTGTACAACATTCAATACTTGCTATTTTCACAGGGGGGGGGGGTGCCAGTTTCTCCTAAATTTTCCATAAATTTTCCATAAATTCTTCTAAGGTAGCAAACCTGTCATGTGTGCTAAATAAAATGAACTGTGCTAGGGGTGGGGAGCTGGAGCAGAGTTTGGAGAAAGCCCAGGCTGAGCTGGAGTCTTTGAAGGAGCAACGCAGCAAACACTTAAAGATGACTGAGTCTATTGTGAGGCAGAGAGACATGTACCGTGTGTTACTGGCTCAGGCAACTGGAGTCAGCTTCCCACAACAAGGTAACCCGACGAGAGCCACGCTGATAAACGGATGTAGATTTGCACCTTTATAAAACATACACAAACGAACGGTGAAGCATTTTACATCCTGATGTGAATCCAATTATGGTTCTTGGCAGAACTTAATTTTTCAGTTTTGGTGAACATCTTTTGCAGTGTTAATCCTCTGTGTCTGTGAACTAACAATTGTTTGACCACAAGGTACTCCACCTGAGGACTTCTCTATGACCTCGACCCCTCGATGTTCACCAGCAGCCACTCCCACCAAAGGGACCCCTACTGCACTAGTTTCTATGGGTGCAGACTCTACTGAAGCAGTAGAGGCCAAGGCAGCTTTGAGACAGGTAAATGCAACTTTTGCAACATCAGATTAAAAACCTACCATGTTTTTGTTTGATTTGTAGTTTCAACTGCTCGCAGCAATTGCGTGAAGAGAATTGACAGTGCTGTAGTTCACACAACCGTTACAGCTTAGGGTATAGGTGGACGCTGCATGAAAATAGCTTTTCACTTTCATGCCTGATTTGGAATAATGAACTTATGGTTCTGTGGATTAAGCCCTTTAGATTTTACATAACTGAAGGATGGTAAAATTGAAGTGATATATTAGTTAAGGAAAAGCCAAGCGATCCTGAATAAATATTTTTTGTTGTGTTGTTTCTGATGTCAACCACCAGGTGACGTTGTGCGTCCTTAAGAGACCTAGACATAGAAGAGAAACACTTTACTAGTGAAAAGTCATAGGAGAAAAAAAAAACAAACTGAAGTTTGTAGTTTGGACTGTATTTTATGAATAAGCCAGGAAAACCTTCACTTGGGAGCGTACAGCTGCCAATGCAGAACCAGGTGGATCTGAGTGTTTAAGGCCACAGATTTAAGTTGATCAGCCTTAATCAAAGGCAGGTGTACTGTGTTTGGTTTTTCCTCACATTAAAAAAAGAAAATGTATTTAAAAAACGCAACTGCTATAAATAAAGTAAAATTAAAATAATTTGTTTGCATTTGTAGTTGCAGGAAGTGTTCTCCACCTATAAGAAGGAGCGGGTGGAGAGTGACAAGGCGATGGCCAAACAGAATGAAAAGTTGCTGGATCAACTCTCTGACCTTCGCGCTCAGAATGCCAAGATATCCACCCAGCTAGAATTTGCCTCCAAGAGGTAAATTTGCTCCAGCTTTCATCATATTATCTTAAATGACAAATTAATTGTAGAAGCAATTGATATTTATTTGTAAGTTTTAATGAAAGAAACTGGCAATCGGTCATACAAGGTAAGCTTTTTATTCTAATAGTGACTTCCATCTCTTCACTTGCAGATATGAGATGCTGCAAGATAACGTTGAAGGGTACAGGAAGGAAATTGCTTCCCTTAGAGAGAAAGGACAGAAGATGACAGCCACAACACAGAACCTTGAGCATACCATCAACACGTTGAAAGAAGATCTTAAATCTGCCAAGGAGAAGCTCAACATAGCTGAGGTTGTCCTCTGATCCATCGTTTACGTTTATGGCTCTAAGTGTTTTATTACTACTTTTAATTATTACTTTTTGCTTTTATCTTATGGTCAGGGCCATGCTGAGACTCTGCGCAATGAGAGAGATCTGCTGAAGCTGGTGGAGTCTACGCTAAACGAGGAGAAGAAGACAATAGTGAGCCAACAACAGAGCCAGAACCTGCTGCTGAGCAACCTCCAGGCTATTCAAGTAATACAAGTCGCTTTTGTTCACCTGAAGACATTCATACATTCAAACAGAGCTCACAACGCCAACTTTGGTTTCTCAGGCCACCCTTGAGCGTTCAGAGATGGATACACGTCAGCGTCTCAACAGCCAGCTTGAAAAGCAGGAACGAGAGATCTCGCAGCTACAGAAGAGGCTCGAGCAGGAAGTGGAACAGCGCCACCTGCTCAACAGAAACCAAGAAGTAAGTTGTGTATTGAAGTCCATTGGCTTTTACTCTGATGTGAGTACGCTGTTTTAACTAAATGCATAAAAACTGCTGGTCATATTATACATTTAGAGATGCCTAAAGTTTAATAGAAACAAGTCATAAAGGTAGAATAATTTACCAGTTTTTCAACTATAAATGTTCCTTTTGCACAGATCCAATTAATCGATGTAAGGAGGCAGTTGGAGACGCAGGTGGCTTCACATCAGAAAACCAAGGAGCTACTGAATGCTGCTGAGATGGAGCTCCATACCCTCAGGGTGCAGCAAGGCAGCATTGAAGCACATCACACCCTCAGCTCCCCATCCACACCCATCATCAGAGGTAGATATAACTAGAAGTAACTTTCCAGTCAACTGAATCTAAATTGTTCTTATGAATTTATCTTGTGTTTAATTACTGTACATGCAGTGACAAGAGTGTTATGTTTGTATATTGAATATTGTAACATGACTTACTTTAAAATTTGTATTTTCTAGTGGGCTGGCCCAGATTTGTACTTGGCTGCACTCAGATGCTATAGTCATAGCTCTTGTTTACATCAGTAGACATCCATTAACAGTGTCTAATAAAATGTCTAAACCACACTTTCTCAGAAGACTTAACAAAGGAGTGGTATTTTCATTAGTCCTCTGATCAAAACCTCAAGTGAAAAATCTTTCCATCTTTAACACAGTTGCGAGCCTTCAGAGTTCAGATCAAGACAGAGACCACCTCCAAGGCCGCTTACAACTGGCTGAATCCCGAGTAGAGGAGCTCACGGAGAGCCTCCGGGCGGCCACCTCCAGTATGGAACAGTACAGAGCTATGGCTCAGAGCCTGGAGGAGTCCCTGGACAAGGAGAAACAGGTTGGGGACAGAGTCGAGTCGTGCACACCACAAGTCTGAAACCCACGATGTCCTCTATTCCTCTTTCTGTTAAGCATTTTTAAAGGAGATTTTATAGATTTAAATGTTTGAATTTTCACAGAATAAATACAGATGTAATATAAACGTTTTGATAGGCGTTTAACAAATACAGACAAAGCACTTAAATTAAAGGCCCCTGCAAGGAACAGCTCTACCATTACAGTGTGTTAAGATTTCTCTTCCTTAGAATACATAATTATGAATAAAAAAATAAGCCAAGTAGATTATTGTGGGGAAATTTAAAAAGAAAACTAGGTGTCTTGTTATGAAATTGCTGAAAAACCTCCATGGTAAAGTTTTTGTGTTTTTTGTTTTTTAATGAGAATGTAGTGTTTTGTGTAGAGATGTTTTTGGAGTGCCATTACCTTTTTGTCTTTGTAAATGTACAACAACCAGGTAACGGAGCAAGCACGATCATCCATTGAGGTCCGCATTAAGGAAGCTGAGGAGCAGCATCGTAGACTGGAAGAGAAGCTTCTGGAAGCAGAGAAAGAAAAGCAAGACTTGGAGGACCAGAAGAAGAGAGCTCTGGCCTCTCTGGAGGAGCAGGTATGAGATGCAGAGTTATAAGTCCGTAAATATTGGTGCACGTTATCTTCAAAACCATTGTTTACAAGAATGGAGATTGTATTTATTTATTTATTTTATTTTTTTTATGTGGTTTTTGCTTTAGATAAATGGCCTGAAAAGAAGTCTCAGCAGCGTGCAGGCCGATCACCAGGCAGCTCTGCAGCAGGTGGCTGTAGCTGAGACCCAGCAGCAGCAGGCTCTGCAAGACAGCCAGGAGCAAGTAAGCAGCAAAAATGAAATATTTCTGAAGGATTATCAGCAGGCATGAAGCATGGTTTCTGTTACCCGTAAAAGTTGAAGTTGGCAGCATCTGTGCTTCTAATGGTGTAAAAATCTACCTCATATCCCTGTATGTTATAATAAAATTTAATCTTCTTTTTGCATTTTTAAGGCAAAGCTTGCAGCTGAGGCTCAGGATAAGTATGAGAAGGAGATGATGCTGCATGCAGCTGATGTGGAGGCCCTCCAGGCCGCTAAGGCGAGAAGCCAGCAGGCTGACGAGCTCAGACACCAGCTAGAAGAGAGGGCCCAGAGGGTCAGTGCAGAGTTACTGGAGGCTCGAGTCTCCTGGGAGGAGCAGGAAAAGATCTTCAAGGTCAGTTTTAGACCTTGTTCAGGAGATGAATTTTATAACTATTGTACAGTAGGTATATTACCACTGAGATGTAAAATTATTGTCATGTATTTCCAAGCTGCTGCATTTAATCAGATTTTATTTATCAGAAAATGTTTTTCTTTTTCTTCTGATTTATCTGTCAGGAGGAGACCTCCAAAATGGAGAGCCGCTGTGAGGAGTTGCAGAGGCAGAATACGCTCCTGCATGAGCAGGTCCAGACGATGAGCAGCAAGATGGCAGCTAATATACAGCGTGCTGCCAATGAAAGCTCCTTAAATGTGTCTGTGACTGAAGAGGGGAAATCTCAAGACCAGCTTCTTGAAATCCTCAGGTGTTTCACTTGTCTCTGATGCTTTTCTTCTTGTTGGGGACTCTTGCTGATCACATTTATATCAAAGTAGTGAGAGCCTTGACACGTTTCACATCTGTAAGTCTTCTGTATTTGTGCTGAGCCTTAAGTATTCATATTCCTCTGGTTTCTTATTGTTCTTGAATCACAGATTTGTGCGTCGGGAAAAGGAGATTGCTGAATCTCGCTTTGAGGTGGCTCAAGGGGAAAGTTTACGTTACCGTCTGAGAGTGGAGCACTTGGAGCGAGAGCTCAAGGAGGCGCAGGACAGTTTGAGTTCTGCAAGGGAGAGAATGCAGGTCTGATTTTTGTGCCCGATTTATCCAAAGATACTAGAAGAAACAAACTGAAATTTCTGTTTTTTGGTGCATGGCACATGTTCGATTCAGAAGAAAACTTATATCTATACTTGATGCAGAAAAATTATATTATTTCCTCCAAAGGAGGTCATATTCAGAATAGATTCACTGAGAAAGTACAAGGAAATGTTCAGGTAACGTGTCTAGGAGCTTGCATAACATGGAATGTGACCGATACAACAATCCTAATTTTGCAGGTGACTGCAAAGACTTTTGCTCAGCATGATGAGCTAATGAAGAAGACTGAAACAATGAGCATCTTGATGGAGACCAACAAGATGCTGAGAGAGGAGCAGAACAAAATGGAACAGGAACTGCAGCAAACTCGAACTAAGGTCTCAGTTCTCATTATGTAGAAACAATTATAGTCACAGGGACTGAATTAAATGTGTTCTGCTGTAGTCAACCAACCCAGCACATATGTTGTTGAGGATTTCACTTACTGGCTCATTGCTCATGTCTTCCAGGTGCAAAAACTAGAGTCAGATATCATGCCGCTGCAACAGGCCAACTCTGAGCTGAGTGAGAAAAATGGCATGCTTCAGGCAGAAAAAACAATACTGGAAGAAGATATCAAGCGCTGGAAAGCACGAACGCAGGTGACTTGAGAAGCTAAATGGTTGATCATTGATGCTTCTTGTATGAGGGGAGTTCATCAAGAAATGTTGTGACTCCTTTCTGTTTCGTGTATTCACATAATTCATTTTTGTTTTTTTTGTCATGTTTGTTCAGCATTTGGTGAGTCAGCAGAAAGATTCCGATCCGGAGGAGTATAAGCGTCTTCATTCTGAAAAAGAGGTGCATCTTAAACGCATCCAGCAGCTCACTGAAGAGAGCACAAGACTCAAAGCAGACGTGTCCAGGTGAGAGATTATGTTTGATAAAACAGCCAAATTGAACAGGATATAGAATGTTGACTTGTGCTTTGTCATCCTGACTTTTTTTTTTTTCCCCGCAATATCTGTGTGCGTGAATAGGTCCATTAATCTCACGACATCCCTGCAGAACCAAATACAGGGCTTGCGTGACATTACAAATAAATTAACCGATGAGAGGAATATATTGAAAAAGGAATTGCAGACTAAGAACCAGGAGCTCCTGGAAAAGGTTCGAACCATCACCCAGGTCAAGAAAATCGGACGGCGCTACAAAACTCAGTACGATGAACTCAAGGTGGAACATGAGAAGGTATTTGTTTTCCCATCTGCCTTCGTTGTCGATAAACCGGGAAATAAAAGTGCCTGATTGTATTTTACATGACATTAAATTCACATTAACATTCATTCAGTACCATTCACGCGGCATATCTTGCAGCTGGCGGCAGAGGCTGCAGCAGGCCCGTCCCAAGACGAGGAGGCCCGTCAAGCCTCAGTCCAAGAACTGCAGAGCCTCAAAGATTCTCTGAACCAGGCTGAAACCCAGACCAAAGAGCTGGAAGGACAGCTGGAGAACATCAACAAGGTTACACTCCACAAGCCACTTCTAATTTACCTAAAGAGTTTCCTAAATGCCTTTTTTAGTTTTTCCTGGTTCTCACATTGATATCCTCTACTTGTATTGCTGCTAGATAGACTCATTTACTTCTCTGATATGGTTATTTGGGAAAAGGCTAACTGGAGCCAGTGCTCCCTCTTTGTCCCAGGTGGTCACAGAGCGAGAGACTGATGTGCGCAATGCCCAGGAACAGTCTTCCAGGTTGCAGACAGAGCTGAACAGGCTGAGGCAAGAGCTGCAACATAAGGCTTCACAGGAGGACAATCTGAGACAGCAGATGGCTGAAAAGGAGGAGAAAACCAGGAAAGCTCTAGTCAATGCCAAGCAAAAGATTGGCCAGCTTACAGGTGGTGTTTTTATTTTCTTCCCATCTATTCATATTCAAATTTCCCCGTTTCTTTTTACTCTTATTGTATTCATGTTTATTTGAATCCATAATTAATGTCCAGCCATCAAGGACCAGCTGCAGAAGGAAAATGAGGAATTAAAGAAGCAGGGTGAGGAGCTGGAAGTGCGAATGAGTGCTCTCAAGTCTCAATTTGAAGCCCGTCTCAGTAGACAGGAGAGAGAACTCAGAGACCTACGAGGTCAACAAGAGAGACAAGAGCAGAGAGATGAGCCACCTGAGGCTGGGCCCAGCAAGGTGAGCATGTCCTCAGTGACTTGTACATCCTAGTCGCAGCTTATAAAGAACTGTAACACTTTTAACGAGTATGCCACAGTGGTCCCTGAAAGATTGTATCATCCTTCAAAACGATGTCCCCACAGCGCGTTTGGTTTGTCTTAACAACTCATTCTGTTCTTCCTTTAGACTCAGGAGCAGCAGAGGAGCACAGAACAGAGGCAGATCAGTCTGAAGACCACCCCTGTTGCCGACAGAGGAAGGTAATTCTTCTTCTTCAGTGCAGCATCTTATCACCTTGTACCTGCGGCTGTGGACAAACGGTGTTAAACAGTTGTCACACATTCTTGTTTATGTTCCTTGTGTTGCTTGAATTCCTTTTTAAAATGTTCTCACACATGTACATAAGTAGATGTCACTTTTGATTATTTTACAAGTCCATTCTTTGAAAGGTTGTTTTTGAGTCCTGCAGAATCGTTATTGATCCCAATTCTTGTTTTTAGCGCCAGCACCACCGAGCCTCCAACCGCCAACATTAAGCCGACTCCTGTGATTGCTACAGCCAGCAAACAGCCCGTCAACCCAGGGAACAAACCTACTCCAAGAGCAAGCATAAGGCCCATGATAACCCCAGCCACAGTCCCCACTCCAACACCCACAGCTACAGTCATGCCAACTACACAGGTGGAGACTCAGGAAGGTAAGTGGCACTGCAAAGTTTTAGAAACGGCCTCTTCTCGCCAAATTATGATGCAAACCAAAAAGTATTTGCCTTTAGAGATGAGTTTGCCAAGAAAAAAAAACACATTTCCAAGCCTGTAAGTTAGTTGTTTAGCAGATGTATTTGTCCACAGCAGCCATGCAGTCTACAGAAGGGCCACCTGTGGAGCATGTGACCGTGTACGGCAGTGCCAGCGGCTCCGTGCGCTCCGCCAGCCCCAACGTCCAGACCACTTTAGCCAACCCCATGCTGACTGTTCAGCAGACCCAGACGCAGGCCACAGCATTTGTTCAGCCAACGCAACAGCAGAGTGTGACCCACACAGAACCATCCAATCAGGAGCCACCACCCATGGTGATTGAGGCAACGCCGAGCTCCCAGGTGGAATGGCCTTCAACATCCTCCACCTCCTCTGTGTTTGGAACAGGTGAGAAATTATTATTTTCTTAAAACTATGGTGATTCAAGGTTAATGCAGACTGACAGTGTAGTTTGTGAAATATCAGAAAAGGATGCAAAAATGAGAGAGTAATCACGTGTGTATTTAAACAAAGCAAAAACCTAACCTGGGAAAATTAGATCAAAAAGTGAATTTCACATATTTTGCATCTGTTAGATTTAAAACTGAGGTTCCTATCTTATAGACCATGAAAATGGGGAACAAAAATCTCCATATTCATACTGGTACTCACCTATTTAGACTTTGTGCTTTTAATAAACTACAGATTAAACATTTGTGACATTAAATTCAAACACACACATACACACACTACATTTATATTTATCATTACATCCCTGCAGTTTCAGCGACACCAGGAACCTCTGCCATGTCCAAGAGGCCTCGTGAGGAGGAGGAAAGCAGCACTGTGGTCACTGACACTGAGGCAACTCAGGAGGACACCTCCAGGGCTCCTATAGCAAAGAAGCTGCGCATCATCCAGCGAGTGGATCCAGAGGTAAGGAGGAAGATGGGGACAACCCTGAAATCTGTGAAATTATCGGTCCTTGTTGACCAGCTCTACTTCTTATGTGATCTCCTTAGGAGGAGGTTCTAGCTGAAGAGAGTGCTGAAGCTGAGGGGGTGGTGCCAACAGACAGTCAGGACGATGCAGAAGTGAGCCAGGTTGGTAATAATTTAACATCATTAATTATAAATTCCTTTGACTCTTTTATATATATCTCTTTAGTTGAGTTAAACGAATAAGGCCGGGGCTGTTTGCCATGATCACTACAGTGATCAATCTGTTGTGTTGTTTTTACCACAGTTCAACATGAATAGTAGTATGTGGAAAAACTGCGTTAAAAAAAAAAGAAGAAGAAGAAAAAAAGCAAATTCTTTAAAGCAATATGATAGCTGTAGTTTTGCCAAGTTATGCGACCTTATATGAAAACCACGAATCAGCAATGATGACATAAAAACCAGCAGACACTTGTGGTGTGGTATACGTGGTCGGAAACTAACACCCGCCATCAAACATCCAATGTTTTTAGGTAAGACCCCGCTGTTAAACCTGGAAGATGAATGCGTGTTTAACATGCGCTGGTCAGTGTAAACGCGAGGCGTGTTATTGCCTCCACGGTACCTGAACCCGAGTTCAGGAGGGGGAAGACAAGTCGGGAGGTGTTATCGAGTGGTGTGGTGTAACATGACGGACCGCTGTCTGTCTGGCCGGCCTCACTGGCTTCAACATCAGAAGACTTGGCTGATGCAGGGACGGAGCGGGTGGCAGATCCACGCTGAATAACAGGATTTACGTAGCAGCTTTCCCCAAATTGTGTTAGACAAATATGACCAGCAGTCTCCCTCTGCCACTCCTGCTGTTTACTGTTGTTTATTGAACGCAAATAACTTCTTTCTAAGGTTCTTCAGTTTGTTAATGATCTGAGTTTCATGTCTTGCGAAGTCAGTCTGTCATTTTAGTAGCCAGTCGCAGATTATGGTTCTGTAATAAGCTGATTTATGACGTCCAGGGTTCTGAAGATGAGGATCCCGCGGACATCCTTGTCTAGTCACCAACAAAAAGTTAATTTCACCACCACTGGGGTTGGTGGTGGGATGCTTAAATTGTAATTTGCACATGTATGATGTAGGCGGCCTAAATGTTTCGCCCAACAGACAGAGGAGTTTTCAAACTTGGAGGAAGGAGATGAAGGTGAAGCCTCTCAGACTGCCACAATGGAACAAGAGGGAACCCGGACCGCAGGTGAAAACCCTGACCAGTTGCAGCAGGAAGTAATTGTCATACTTACTGACAGTGAGAGTGAAGACCACGAAGAGGAGGATGAAGAGGAAGAAGAGCAGGTAGAGAATTTGTTTGAAGCACTTTTTAAAAGTCTGGTTTCCTGTCATTCATCATTACTTCATTGATCCCCCTATTCCCCATTAAAGGACTATGAGGAAGAGGAGGAAGATGATGAAGAGGAGGAGGAGGAGGATGAAGAAGAGGAGGAAGAGGAAGAAGAGGAGGAAGAAGACGATGGCGGGATGGGGGAGGAAGGAGAGGACAGCAACGAAGGAAGTGGAGATGGCAACGAGGTTTATGAAGGAGATGACACAGAGGTTGGACACGTTGCTTTCTCCCGCAGTTTTCTTGTCCAGATGCACGTTAACTCTTCCCATGCTTTCCAGTCCAGCACACTCACTTGTTCCACCTCGTCTTGCTTCTCTGTCAGTAGTATTTTGCCCCCTCTGTCACAACGTCTGTCTGCACACACACTTTGCCTATGTTGACTTTACTTGTTTACTTTTTACTCTTTTCTTGGTTGCACATGTTGAGTGGGATGAGTCAGTGCCTGCAAAGGGACATTTGGAGGGATATAATGGGAGGGAAAAAAATCTGTGTTTGAGACCATGTGTTTGGGTGTTTTGAAGAGACTACCAGCTCAAAGACTCTTTAAGGAAAAGTACAGTGCTGCTGCTTTTGTTTCCAGCCGTTTAGGTCAGAAAATTATTTTGAGAGTTGAGATTAAGAGTTACACGTTTGTGTGTCGTTTGGGTTCTAAACTGATCCTAAACACTTTAGTCAATACAGACAGAAATGCATAAGAAGATGACCCAGAACCTTTAGCCATTGCCAAATGCAGAAAACAGTAATAATGTATTAGGAGGCTTTGCTTTTTCCAGTATTTCCTGGCAGCTAGAGTGCCCTGTGTTTGCTCCTCTACAACATTTACACCACTCCTTTTGCCTTTATTTCTCATCTCTGCATTTTGTTTTATTTCCTTTTGGAACGCTTTTCAAATGTTTGAAATTCCTACATATATTTATGGTTTGGGGTTTTCTCATAGCAGTTTTCTTTCATTTTTTTTCTTACCTTTCCTCAGGGGCCTGATGTAACAGACCCAGGCACCGAGACAGAGGAGAGCATGGGGGCGACTGACTCCACCCAGAGGCCAGCGGATTCCCAGACACCCAGCTGTAAGATCCAGGAAACTCTGTCAAAGCCACGCACTGCGTAGATCTGCCTCAAATTCTCCATTGGTGCCCACAAACTGTCCGCCTTCCAATTAGTTAACACACATTTCACAATGACTGGAAAAGATGTAAAAAGTTGGTGTGTGTCTGAAGGTGGAGAATCCAGAAGTTTCCTTTAACGCATCATTTACAGTATGGACATGTGCTCATAATGACACGAGTGTTTCAAGTTCTTTTATAACCAAACTGTCAAATATAGTTCACATAATCACATTTTAATTTGAGTTTTGCTCTGTAAATAATTTTTAGTAAAGTGAAGGGAACAAACTAATGATAAACTGATGACCCAGCACAGTTGGGGGAAACAAAACAGACATTTTACACAAGTGTCAGCATCAGTTATTTTTTATTATCACCACCACAGTACTGTGAATACGCAGCTTTGCTTTGAGTGTTAGTTTGACTGTGAAAATGGTCATACAAAAATGTGGTATTCAGTTTGGACATGAGTTCCAGTGTTAACAAACGTATTTAAAACCTAATTCAAGATTCAGGCTCAGTTTGTAGTATTTGCAGTTCTGATCACTGTTTCACAGTTTCACACACAATTTGAACTAAGCTGGCAGGCGGCTACGGTGGAAGTAAAGTGTTAATATTCTGGTTAAAATGTTAGGTGTTGGTGATGATTAAACATTAAACCACAATAAATTATTTATAAACTTTCCCCACCTTTTAATGTGACCTACATGGATACAATCCAAATGCAAAACAAACAAATCTACTTTGGAGGATTTTGTTTTTTATTTAATTTTTTCTCCCACTGAGCTGTAAAGACTTTTTAACTGTAATCTTGTTTTAGTTGAGGGGAGCGCAATGGAGGCCTTCCCAGCAGAACAACCTATCACGAGTTCCGGTACACGTATGCCCCAGTCACCACGGCGACCAATGCATCAGCTGCCCCCTCGCCTCAGCATCCACACCACCTCCACGTCAGAGCTGGGACCACCTGCTCAGGTTCAGGTGCGTATGTCACAGCTTCAGGAGAAAGTTTGTTTGTTTTTTTTTTATTTATTTGGAGTGGAGGATTGACTCTGACCTCTGACTTGTTTTGCATTCCTCACCAGCGTATCCCTGTTCGTCGCCAGTCTGTTGGCAGACTAACGCCTGGAATGGCGGGCACTACTGTAAGTAATTTTGACAATCGTTTTCCTGTCATTATGCTGTTACGCATGTCTCTTTAAATGTTACTGCCCCTGTCGTTTTGCAGCAGCACTTCTTTGATGAAGATGACCGGATGGTTCCCAGTACTCCCACTCTGGTGGTGCCTCACCGACCTGACGGTTTTGACCAGGCCATCCAGTAAGTGTCACAAACACTGGTTAACAGTTTAGAACCCAGAACACTGTTTACCAACAAGTTGCTTTTAAAAATGCAAATGTAATTGCATTTTAAACTCATTTAAAATGTTGTGACATGATGCTGAAAGTTTCACCAGCATGTTCATGTCTGGGTCAGTAAACGTGGAAAGTGGTTTTTGGTTGTTTTGTTTTTTTTCCATTGATGATAAAAATAATTTCCACCTTGACTAACCCAGTAGGTTGTACGTTTACAAAATAGATTTAAAAAAAATACAATGGGAACAAATTTTGGGCTTTCAGCTTTAATTTAAGAGGCTTCACAAAAATATGGCATTAACTTTTCAGGAAATCCAGCCAGTTTAAGAACCTCTATTTTCCAAGGTGTTTGGACAACTTATCGAAATGGACGTGATTGTCTTGTATTTGGAATATATATATATATATATATATATATATAATTATACACTAGACATTATTGCATGGTTAGTCGTACAGCATATATATGAGGTATTTTAGTTACTAGTGTGCAGACGTTCATTTTTCTTTTAAGATCTCTGTTCAGAAACGCCAACAAGCCTTACTGGACCTTGTTTGCTGCTAGTTTGCACACATCCTTATGGTGCCGTGTGGCTCGTGTTTTGTTTCAGTTCCCCCCAGGTGAGCGGGGTGCCTCGCTTCAGGTTTGGTGCACCAGAAGACTTGCCACAGACCAGTTCCTCGTCACACTCTGACCTGGGACAGCTTGCATCACAAGGAGGTGCTCACACACCTGTTTTAATACAGAACGTTACATCTTGTTATATGTGCTTGTGTCTTGTGAACGTTATGCTGCTTGAGTACCGACCGTGGCAACACTGAGCCTCTGTTTGCCGCGGATTTGGCAGGAAGCAGTAATTATCAAAAACCTTGTATATTAGACGGGCCTTGTTTCTGTTGGTTACAGTATCTTGTGTTGCACCGGTTTAAGTAGTGTAGAGTGGGTCAGGCAGTTTGCTGAACCTGAAGTCTTCTGCACTAGAAAATAGACATTTGCTATGCAACACGGGCTCAAGTTTTAGTTTAACTGCAACGCGTTTCTTCTCTTCAGGTCTCGGGATGTATGAAAGTCCTGTGTTCTTAGCTACTCATGAGGAGGAGTCTGGCGGACGCAGCGTTCCCACCACACCACTACAAGCTGCGGCGCCAGGTATCTGTCCGTCAGTTTGATCCACACTCTGGAATTTCTAAAGATAAGATATATAGATGAGCTTTTATTTATTTTTAATAAATTTTTTTTCCATGTTATCTTCCAGTAACGATCTTCTCTGAGGCGGCGCAGTCTGACACAACAGAGCACGCCTCCCAGTCAGTTCCCATGGTGAGCACGTCCACGCCAAGCCTCCTCGTACCAGCCAGTACAGGGGAGGAAAGAGACGACGTCTTCCTGGAGCCAGACACTGATAGGTGATTCTTTCTGCTCTCCTTCCTCTGACTCCTCTTCTAGCCCATAACACCTCCTTGGTTTTTTTATTACTTCTTGCATTTAAATTTGAATCATTACCCTTTCTTTCCACTGTTAGCAGCTTAATCAAATATTCTACCAAAAAGACAAATTTATCCAGGTCTCTGTCATTCCCTGTAATGATTTAAGATGCCGTGCATTTAGGACGCTTATTTGCTTGTTTCAGGTCCAGTGCTGAAGTGTCAGTAGATCCCGCGGCATCCCAGGAGGACGTGGAGGAGTCGAGCCAGCCCCCTGACAAGGCCAGCCTTCCCTCCACCAGCCAGGAACCTTCCTCCAGCTCTGCAGGTGCGTACTAGTCTCGTAACTGTAACCACTTGAACCGTTCTCGTTAGTTGCATCCTAATAATCTGTTGCTGATAAACTGACAACATCCTGCCTCACTAGATACAAGCAGCGCTCCACCTAAACCCTCTCGACCTGGGCCCAGCAGACAGCTGCAGCGCTGGCCAGAGAACCGTGGTGGACGCATGAAACGAGGAGGTAACACGTTTCAAGGCAGATGTTTGCATTGAAGTTGTTCTTGCGTTTTTTCTAGTGGTAATGCTGCTGAGTGGTACCATGGAAAACTTGTTAAACAGCGTCTGCCCATGGATGATTCTCAACTCAGCGTAGAGCTGGCCAGAATACATTAAAAGGCATAAATCAACAAATACCAGTAGAAAAGCATTTTTCACTTTTGACAAATCATTCAAGCTGTTGTGAAAGAAGGCTGGACTAGTAAATGATGTGGCCCAATTTTAATCACCTGTGACATGGACAGCAGAAGCTGTTGGCTGCATTTACTCATTTGATGTTTTTTTTTCCCCTTTTTATTTTATAGTAAAAAAGACAATTTGATTCTGAAACACAGCCTCATATTAATGTTTCACAATTATTGTCATGAAAAACGCTTTTATAAATTTTACATTGCATATTTCAAGTTGGAGATCTGCCTGAGCTTTTTCTTTAAATGATTGGTTGTAATGAGAAACTGGTGCTTTTAACAGGTTCGACACGTATAGAACTTTTGCACTTGATCACTTAGAATTTGTAAAACTTGAAAAAAATAATTTGTTGTCCAACTACTCAAAAGCAACTAATTTATTGAATAAATATGTATTTATTTACATAAAAACTATATTTTGACATGAAAATGAGTCATATATTTGTTTTTTCCTGTTTCAAAAACATTGTACGGAGGTACAGCTACTAACTGGCAATTTTTGTTAACAATGTGCACAAAAATCCTGACAAAAGCACATATTTCAAGAAACACTCACATAAAGCTTGTACTTTTTCAGAATTCAGTCTTTAATGATGCCTCAATAACAAGAAACATTGACATTCCTTTTTTACGCTCTCATGAATACATTTGTTCTGGAGACATTGTACAGAATTTCCAACGGTTCAGCAGGTTTGACTAAAACTGTTTGACACTTCTGCAGGTCAGGCCTTTCCTTCCCGGGGCGTGCCTGGGAGACGATTTGCAAGATGAAGCACTCGTCAAAAGACCTGGCAACCATTCCCGTCGGAAACACATTTCTCCTTAGTGTTTTAGATGTTTTTCTGCTTTAAAGTTAGTAGTTTTGTTGTTTGTTTTTGCATTGTTTTTTTCTCCATGTGCTTGGAAAAATATCTTTTTGTACTCTGTTCATGCTGAAGCAGTGGGTTTTATGAATATATAATAAAGTTTAAATCTCTTAAGAAAAGCATAGTAAGAGCTGTTTTGTCAGTCGCTGATCTTCTAGGACTTCGTCGGACATCTGAAGACGTCATTGGTCTGAGGTGGCGCGTTTTGTTTCGGAGCAGTGATAACGGGGCGTTCGCTGTCCAGCCTCACATTGTAGGACTTTGCTGCAAAGGAAGTGGAATAGTTAGTGGGCGGTTTAGGAAAAAAGGAATATGTAAATTCCTGAATGCATTCAGGAATGGAGTCCAGACACTCTGGAGTTAAAGTTCTGGAGGTTATTCTCCCACAGAACCAATTTGTTCAGATGACGTCAACCTTTTTAATGCATAATTCTTTATTGCAGATAAAATAATTAATTCCTTGCTAAACAACTGAAGATGTTTAGTGCTGCATGGATGACAAGTAACCATATACTGTCAAATTAAAGTTGGATGTAAATCATTTCAGCAACTACGCACGTCGTGCTGGATGCATAATCGGCTCTCAGAAAGTGTTGCTGACTTACATCTTGAGAAGACGAAGTATTTGTACCCATCTGGTTCTCTGGTGCTGGGCAGGGACACGGCAGCTGTTATGGTGGAGGGGAAGCCCCTCCAGGAGGTCCGGATTCTGATGGCTGGTTCTAAAACTGACACTGGGAGCAAAGTGGTTAATACATTAGTACAACTAGGATCAACTGAATTCATTAGATGTAATTAGAAGAAAGAGATTCATTCCTACGTGAGGACTTTTAATAATTGTGTAAAGAAGGGTATATAATTTTATTGTAATTTCAGTATATTATTCCTAATCAGTTAAGAAAGAGGGAAAAACAACTTTAGAGGAAAGTTGTGTGTAGTTTAAGTTAAAAAAAAAAAAAAGCGCACCGAGAAAATTTATTAAACTAAATCCAGATTAAGTTGAGTCAGAAAAACATAAGAAAATGTGAAACTGTCAGAACTTTTCCTTCTGTGCTACTTTCATTGGCCATTTTGACAGATTAATTATGTTAATTATGTTGCTGAATTTTGTCCTGCCAGAAGAACAAAGGAAAAAAAAAAAACATTCTGGCAAAACACTCAACTTTCCAACAGTAACAATCCCACAAATCCTGCATGAACGGTTTTGTTTTCACTTATCAATGAGCCGCATCTTTTCCGCTCCACCAAACGAGACTCGCATCTGTCACTGTCACTCCAACAGAAACTCGGAGCAGAGTCACTAAAATGCTCTGCGAAAAGCCCATTTAAGCTGAAACTCAATATTAGTTTGAACTCAAACATGGTTTGGCAATTCTGCACAGCCATTTGAAACGTCATTTCAACTTCTTGAAATCTTCATCCGTGAGTTACCTGCTTGTCGAGTCTTTCGGGTGCGAACTGTGTAAATGGGGTAATCGACTTTCCTGCCACATTTCGGAGTGGTGCCAAACTGGTACGAGTATTTCTGAACAAATCCCCCTAAAAGTAAAATAATGGTAACCATGAAACATAAACATGAAGATTCAGCCTTTAATAAAGATGAAGCAGGAACGCGGCAGAGGCCGGGCACCGTTCATTACCCCTCTTGAAGAAGTAAACGGACTCTCTCCTGTTCTGGTACTGAGGCACAGACAAGGCGGCAGTAATGTGGCCCTGCAGTCCATCGAAGCCCGTTTTAATGACTCGGGGGTAGCCGGCGTCCAAAACGTCATTTTCAAATCTCCAGTACCTGCCTCCCTGCACACGCGATGCAGAGCATACCAAAACATTACTCGAGGAAAGGCGTCATGTTTCACCAGGGAGACATCAGAGACAATTTTCTAGGGTACACATTGAAATGTAAAATAGTCCCGATCTACATTTGTGCAACTGAATCACTCAGCTTACTTTTAAAATGTAGGTTTTTCCCTGGCAGTTGCAGCGGGTGAACACGGTGTCGATGGGGGAGGGGACGCCCCACACCTCTGTGATGCCTCGGGCCGGACTTGGCTCCCTGTTCCTGTCCAGGAACCAGAAGAAGTGACCTGTGAACGATAACACTATATAAGACGGGGGTGGTGGGTGGCATCTGCAGCCATGGAGCATTCAGATCATTTCCTCAAAAATTAAAAAAAAAATTAAATAAAGTAAGAACAAGACATTACATATCATAATGAAGTAAAACTGGATGGAACTACTACATCATTCCAACAGTTTTCCAAATGAGCCATATGACAAGAAGAAAGGTTGTGGAAAGAGCAATTTAATCTCTTCAGGATATTTGAAATGTGGGGTGCATAGAAAGTCATAGAATATCTGATATATCCTGTTGCCGGTACAAACCTCTGAAGACCACGACGGTGCCGTTGCTCAGGGTGGTCACGCCACCGACAGGCCTCCCACTACACAGGTTGGTATCATTGCTGTCATCTGGAGAAAAAAAAGACCATCTGATCGGGTAAACAAGTTTATTGTTTAAGGGAAATGGCCAGTGGAGTGCTTGTTGTGCCGCTACTATAAAAATTAGAAAGAGGAGCAGAAACCCAGTCTGGTGTGATTGGTCAGCTCCTTGAGTCACGTTGATCTCAATTCACTATTTTTTATTTTTCTGCTCAAATAAGAAAAAAATCTATTGACTTTTTCTCTTTGATTTCATGAGGCTTTGAACTGTTTGAGCGTTGCGTTTTATTGCAACAGACTGCTGCTTTTGTTCGCAGGGTGAGAAGCGTCTTCGTCATGTGACGCGGCTCCGTCTGCCCACAGCTCATAAACCAGCATGAAACGGTAATAAACCAGTAACGGAAAGTGGAAATACACATCCCACAACCAGGGTCAGATCTGCAAAATAAATTCAACTGCTATTACATTTCTCGACTTTGATACCTATGATTCAACTCTAAAGTTTATTTATTTTTAGTGTATGATGTGTGAGGGATGTGAACCAACGATAAATAATAAAAATACATCCTACCTGCTTGGTAATTTCTCGGGTCGTCTACATTCAGGGTTTGAGGGTCCACGGGCTTCGTCTCAGGTTTAGGGGTGAGCGGTTTTTTTGGTTGGGCCGGGTTTGTCCAGGGGTTTTGAGGTGGCTTCAGGTACTGGAGGGCTGGTTGCCTTCAGGGTATCTTTCGCTGGACTGGCAGTAGTCATCTCTGGTGTCACATTTAGTGTGGTGTCTTCAGGCACCGCTGCTGTGGACGAGGAATTCTGGATCATTGCTGCCTCGAGCTCTGGCGGAGTGGTGGATGATGACATGATGGAAGGAGCATCTGTTGTGACATCCTCCGAGTTGTTCTCAGTGTCGGAGTTTGAAGTGGTTTCCTCTGGGATCGCCGTTGAAGCCAACACCGAGGCAGGAACTGTGTCTGAGTCTTGCACGCTGACAGTTGTGACTTCTGGCTCATCTGAAGGAAGACTGGAGGTCATGATCTCTGGGGCATCGGTTGAAGTTGCAGGTACTGTTTCTGGTACTGAGGTCGAAATGAGCAGGCTGGAGTCGGGGTCAGTTGAAACGGTGGGCTGAGGGAAGGCTGTTCCTTGGTCAGAGGTGGTGGTGAGATCTCTGGCATCTGCAAGTTAAAAAGCATGATAAGCACTTTGCACCTAAAAAGGTAACCATAACACGTGCAGATGGGTGTGAAAAAACAGGAAAATGTTTGTCTATATTGGGTTTAGACACCAGTTAAAGAGTAATACATCCAGTTATTGCCAGTACAAGACCTGTAGAATATGTTTGTACTCAGGCTGAGCCATTTTAACATCTCAAACATCCCATCAAAGTGGAAATATTACTTGTTCAAACCAATAACAAGTGTGGGATTCCTTACATTGAGCAGCACATACCTGCGGTTGGTTCTTCAGTCGTGGGGTAAAGGGTGGAGAGGTTGGCATCATCTGAACGGACTGGCTCTGTCGTTAACTCTGTCTCTGGACCCAGAGTGGGGTCAGTAGGAGTTTGATCCAGGGGCTCAGTCGTAGGTGGTCCGTACCCACTGCTGCTCTCTGGGATTGTACTGGCCTCTGGATCCTCGACTACATAGTTGGAAAATTCATCACTGGGAATGATCTGGCTGTACGTCTCTACAACAGAGTGGTAGATGTTGGGTGTTAGACGTACTGGGAATGTTCTCCTTTATATTTATTGAGTAGCAGTATTCTACTCACCATAAGTGAGATCATCGGGTGGGTTTGACGTTGGACTGTCCAGAGGAATTATATTGTCATCTGAGGATTACAAAGAAAACTCCCAATCAGTGTCAATGTTTGGAATTGGCAGAATGAATACAGTTTTACAGAATAAAACAGATTAACTGTAAGAATTAAAAACGGAGAGAGAGAGACAACAAGAAAAAAGCCAAACGCTCTGTTTTTTGGCTTCATTCGGCGGTTTCCTCTCTAGTGACCGAGCTCATGCCCAAACCTCCTACACATGGTCCCCTCGTAACAACACTGCTTCCCTGTGTTTCTTTTGGCACATGAGCCTAAAACCACTGGCAACGTCTGCCAGCTCACTGCTCACTGCTCTTGTTCACGCATATGACTTGGTAAATCCACCAAAAGTTCAGCGCATGTCACTTTTAATCATCTAAAAAGTGAATTGCGTATAATCACCTGCATGGCTTCCATCACTTAATGGAGGCTCTTTTGTTGCCTCAGGCAGCGTTGGCTCTGAGGGGATATTTATGAATAAACATTAGTTCAGTTCCCTTGGGGGATAAAAGAAAAAAAAAGGTTTAAATGGTAAATGACTGAGAACACTGTAAGATCCAAGGGTTTTGCAAAGAAAATGTACCTTTGGGTTTGCTATCATTTATATTATCACATGAACTAGTCTTCAGTGGTGCTGTTGCACTGGCTGCTCCACTCATTTCTGTAGTAATGATCAAGACAGGGAATACTGTCAGGGGAGACTGAACGCATCAGTGCTGATCATCGCATGCAATGCATGCCACTGTATCAACGTAAATGCTTGTGCGCATGCAGCTGGACATGCAGGCTCCTTCTGTCACGTCCTTTTGGGATTTCACTTCATGTAGTATCTGAACTTTCATTGATCCCTCTTGTGCTGAAGGAAATCTGCATTGCCGGGCATGCAGGTAAACATACGCATCACTCCTGAATGACCTGCTCTGGGCATACCTTCTGCATCACAGTGGCTGTTGAAGTCTGGACAGCACTGCTTGTATTTCATGCAGTTGGAGTCGCAGCTGCACAGCCGACCCCTCTTGAAGGCTTCTCCACACCGGCCCATACAGGAGTTTTCTGTTACACGTAAAATCAGCAGCTTTCAGCATAACGGACTTGAACAGGTGCACTTGCATACATCCAAATACTCGAAATAAAACATTTATAACAATACAGTTATTAAAGCTACTTACGTACAGTTCAGAGGCGCCGCTACCTTGCTTGGATATTTCCATTTTATGCTGCTTTTAATTCTCACCTCTGCACAACATAGTTATGCGGTATCGTTTAATCCACAGCTCAAGTTAAAAGTTAATATTCAGATAGACATTTTACGCAATGGATTCTGCAGCAAGAGCTGAAAATGAACTGTTGCTAAAATAAACCAGTTGTTTCCAAGAGTTTTGACTTCTGACATCTCATGTTCTGATTTTTTCCATCTAAACTTATCGCACTAATCGGTTTTGGGCAAATTGTGAAACGATCCAGTTTTTTTTTTGTCAGAATCATTTAGGTTTTTTTTCCCCCTTTCTTCTTGATGATCTCAGATATCCTCTGATTTATTTGATGTTATTTGATGTGTATGAAAGAAATGAACTCCAGGAGTTATGAGTCAGCTCTGAAGTCCTTTGGTGACAAAAATAATAATATATCTGTCAGAAAAGCCAAGGAGCAGTGCGGTAGCTTTGATAATCTTTCTTACAATCATCAAATAAAACTTATATAGAAGGATTTTTTACGTGTTGTTCCATTTCAGTTTTATTTTTACTTAAGTACAAGATCTGAATACTGTTTTCTACATACCATAAATAAAATGATTCAGCAAAAAAAGGGTATGTTTAAAGCGTTGGTAATGAATCAACACTCAAATAATAGAGTTATTTGTAATAAGGAATACCGGATACTATTCCTATTAATTATTAATTATAAATACAAGAAACGCCTCACTTGTGGTGCATTTAGATTCGTAGTCTTCACAGCACTCTCCATAAACCAGGCAGGTATAGTCACACTGGCAAATGTAGCCTCTGTAGTACTCAGCACCGCATCGGCCTTTGCAACTGGCTGTTAGAAAGAGTGTAAAAAGGGGAAAATGACAGGATTAGGTACAGGGAGTGAGATGTGCTTTTAATGTAGTCTGCTTAAAGACTTGGGCTGCACAAAGCTGCCAGAAATTAATTTCCGCTGCAGTTCCAACTACAAATGTAGACACAGGTTCCCCTTTGGTGAATAATTATTGACAAAGTAAACGTCAGTGAGTACAACTGCAGAAAAACATTTGACGTATCCCACAAAGGATCAATGCTGAAAATACATTTCAGACACAGAATGTCAGCATTAACAGACTTTACAGAAATTATTTATACTCACTCTGAGTTGCACCAAATTTCAAAACACAAGCCAGAAAAGTAGCAGCACAAAGTGTTTTGGAAGACACCATGCTGTAAATCTGAACCTGGGTGAAAGACAAACAAAAATAAGTACAGCATGTTTCCACGTTAGAGATAAATCTGAAAACGAGGAGAGACCTACCTCACTCGAGCTCCTGCCCCGACGCTGCTGAACGCTTGGCTCGGGCTGCTTTTATAAGGCAGACGGCGACGCCTGACCCCTGTTAATTGGCGGATCTGGTCTAATTTAAAAGGGTGATGATCTCACAGGCTGTAAGGGAGGTTCCAACAGACAGTGTCACACGCCACACAAACAGCTGGAAACACATCAACACACATCTGTGCCAGGCAGACGACTGACTTCACATACTTCCGAGCAAAGGGAGAAAAAAAAAATGCTGGAGACTTGCTGTTTAGTCACAAACGTGAGATTTCAACATGTGAACATCATCAATGACCTTTGAGGTTTGTCAGATAAAACGATTTGGACAGTGAAAATAAGTCCACAAACGGATAAGTCATTCCTTATGTAATTTCATTAAGTTATTTATTGATGACACACGTCTCCTTACCCATTGACCTGTTTCCTTGGAAACACATACACAAAAATTTGTAGTTTATTGTGTATTATTATTTGAAAGGGGAAAACAGCCATAAAAAGCTAGATTTATGATATGGTTTCAGTGACAACACATAAAAAAGACATAAAGGGGTGAATCACTGGTTGACAGCCTCTGAACCCACAGATATTATTATAATTGTTCACACCACGAGATCAGTTCATCCAAATCTTTTTACCACCTTTGAATTACAACATTTTAAATAAAGTACCTTGATTTTCAGTGATACAAGAGTTTTTGGACAAAGTGAAATAAAATGTAGAAATAATCTTAATTTTTAGAACCGGGTGGAAAATCCTTTGCAGTGATTACCTGAAGTCTGAGTTTCCTCCCTGATTTTACCAGACCTTCACTGCAACCATCTTCACTGCACCTTCACTGCAACCACCTTCACTGCAACCACCTTCACTACAACCACCTTCACTACAACCACCTTCAATGCAACCATCTTCACTGCACCTTCACTGCAACCACCTTCACTGCAACCACCTTCACTGCACCTTCACTGCAACCACCTTCACTGCAACCACGTTCACTGCACCTTCACTGCAACCACCTTCACTACAACCACCTTCACTGCACCTTCACTGCAACCACCTTCACTGCAACCACCTTCACTACAACCACCTTCACTGCAACCATCTTCACTGCACCTTCACTGCAACCACCTTCACTGCACCTTCACTGCAACCACCTTCACTGCAACCACCTTCACTGCACCTTCACTACAACCACCTTCACTGCAACCACCTTCACTACAACCACCTTCACTGCAACCACCTTCACTGCAACCACCTTCACTACAACCACCTTCACTGCAACCACCTTCACTGCAACCACCTTCACTGCAACCACCTTCACTGCAACCACCTTCACTGCACCTTCACTGCAACCACCTTCACTGCAACCACCTTCACTGCACCTTCACTACAACCACCTTCACTGCAACCACCTTCACTGCAACCACCTTCACTGCAACCACCTTCACTGCACCTTCACTGCAACCACCTTCACTGCAACCACCTTCACTGCAACCACCTTCACTGCACCTTCACTGCAACCACTTTCACTGCAACCAGCTTCACTACAACCAGCTTCACTGCAACCACCTTCACTGCAACCACCTTCACTGCAACCAGCTTCACTACAACCAGCTTCACTGCAACCACCTTCACTACAACCAGCTTCACTGCAACCACCTTCACTGCAACCACCTTCACTACAACCACCTTCACTGCACCTTCACTGCAACCACCTTCACTGCAACCACCTTCACTGCAACCAGCTTCACTGCACCTTCACTGCAACCACCTTCACTGCAACCACCTTCACTACAACCAGCTTCACTGCAACCAGTTTTGCAGTGTTTGACTTAATGCTGTCAGCAGTCACATTGTGACGTTGTGACATGGTGAAATTGTGACGATGCCGGCGAGCAGTTTCACTGCAGTTTCATTGAACACATGATGTGGTATGCTCTGGATCATGACCTGTTCTTTTCCTTTTCCACACTTTTATCTTCTCATCATTCTAATACAGGGTTATTTTAGTTTAATTTGCCCAAAGAATCCGATTTTAGAACATTGGAGACTTTTTTTAGATGTTTTCTGGCAAAATCCGATTTTCCTGTTGTTGTATGTTACTAATGGTTTACATCTTCTTATAAACTCATTATATTTACGTTCATGAAGGCGTCTTTTAAGTGCAGATTGTACATGTTTTTTCTTCAAAAAGAACAAGATTCTATGATCATCCACTTTAGTTGTTCCTGTGGTCTCCTAGGCCTTTTTTAAGATTGTTGTTGAGCTCAGAAATGCTTGTTTTCTCTTTAATATTTTACCAGACTGTTATCTTTACCACACCCAAAGTTTAAGCTCCATCTCTTATAGATTTACAATGCTTTTTCACCCTAATTAAGGCCTCCTTCCCTTGCATTCAGATCTACTTGGACTTTTATATATCAGTATGTCAAACAGTCAGTCAAACAGCAGCTTGATATTAACTCCAGACCTTTTATCTTTTTCAGTTGTCTTGAAGTACCAAGAGAGTGGAAACATCCGGTCTTTTCAGTTTGTCACCCTAATATTTTTGAGCCCCTGAAAATGGAGCCTGAAGAGGACAGATGGGTGGACAGCAACCGACTGGTTTAGTCTTGAGCTCTTGATCTCTGGTTTAGGAATCATGAGGTAATTACGTTTCAGAATAGAGAAAAGCACTTTTATTTTGAAATGTATTTCTTTTCTTTTCAGTTTTTTATAGATTAAACAAGCATTATTATTATTTTTTTTAATTATTATTATTTTTTTTACATTTCAGAGGCAGAGAGGTAGGCCTATAACAAATATGACTTATCTCTCTAAAATAATAATAATTATTATTGATGTATGTTAATGTTTTTAAATCATTTGGGGATGGTATTCTCCAGTTGAAGTGTCGTTAAATAATATCATAGCTTTAGTATTTTCCCATCATGTCACTGTCCAATTAGAGGAAAAGTGCTCATAACTGGACTTGGTTGAAATAATTGCACCAACTAAACGGACTAAAGGGGAAAAAAAGCTCTGAACACCAATCATAGCAAGACAGAAAGAGGACGCATCAAGTTGGTCTCCTGTCATGTTAGTTTGAAAACCAAAAGACAACTATTCTGATGTTGAGCGTTATCGGCGCAGAGTGAAGGCGCCCCCTTGTGTTTTCCATTGTGAGAGCTGTCCTCTCAAACCTGATTAATGTCACCACGGTGTTTTTAGCATGTTTAACTGCTTAATGGAGGAAAATGTACAGTCACATTTGTGGAAATACAAGTGGTACATCCAATGCTTAAAAGTGGCTTGAACAGAAAGAACTATGTATGTCTCATCAGGATGGAGGGTAAATGAGCGGCGGTGCACCTTCCAGCTGGGCTTCAACAGACAGTACATCATATATTCAGTGTCCTTTATAAGTTCAATTCCCTGTGAAAGCTTTTAGATTTTTATGGAATTTGGTTAAGAGTTGAAGTATGTTGTAGGGAAGAATCCAGTATGATGTGGAGTTGATTTGCATCTTACTACATAATGCTTATACTTACTTTCATTGTACTTGAAAACTTTGTTTTTTGTTTTTGTTGTTGATGTTTTTCTATCTAAAATCGCACCTGTCCTTTGTAAACAGCGGTGGTCAGTCTTCAGTCTTGACAACAACAGGAGTTAAACTGATCTGAGGGGTGGACACGGAGAGGCACTTTAGTTTTTATTCAAAACGTCTTTGTTAACAGTGTTAATGTGCTGAATGAGAACCTGACCAGATCGAGCCTACAGAGGGAGACAGATGAGAGCTACCGGCTGACGTGTGAAGCAACATCTGAGGAGGTTAAGAATAGGAACACCAACAGGTGGCGGAGGACCGGTGGTGCATAATTAAATCCAGCACCTCACTTCATTTTGTTTATGAGCTTTTGTTTTAGACAAAAAGGCTCAAAATACTATCCCTCGTTTCATTTGTGATTGCAGATGGAAGGGAGGGACATTGACACTCTGTACACAAAAACGATGTGTTCGCGTATGTTTAACAACTCGTTTTTCAGTCTGTTGTCTGTCCTTTCACAATGCGTGATAAAAGTGTTTCCATGTCCATCTGGTGCTTATGTAAACTACAACTTAAACGTTGTCTTAAACTACCTTACTCTGTGACTTGGTGGCTGGCTGTTTTGATCATATTTGCAGCTCCTTGCCTGTCTAATGCCGGAAGTGATGATGAGATACTCTAACCATCGCCATGGCTGCGCAGGAAATGTACACCAACTTCCACTCTGCACAGACCGATACTTTTGCTTTAAGCTGATGCTGTCTTTGCTGTCTGTTGCATCTTTTGTTGGTTTCAGTATTGCACAACTCCCATCAGATCAACTAGAATCAGGCTTTGAGACCTCCAGCAGAGGCTCATAAGTGACAGCACTTGAAAAGACAAGTGATGTTGTATTGAGCCCTTTTCAAGGGTCAAAACACAAAAATGATTGCCTGTTTATTTGTTTTGTTCTAAAGTGACCTACTTTACATAATTTCAGTGTTCTCATGCAGGTTGGCAAACATGACATTACTGCCCAACTTTTATTCGGTAGGGACTTTATTTTCTTTTTTTCAACCATTCACAGCTTTTACGATAATTCCACTTTTCCCAGTTGCGTCATTCAGACTTGCTTAGCCTTAAATTAAAACGAGTTCTCCTTTTACACACCCATTATATAAAATCCTGTGGTTTTATGTTCACACCAAAAAAATAAAATCACCATTTCTAATACAGATTAAAGAGCTGTATAGCAGCGTTGAGACAACACATGTTCAAAACCTCAACCTAATATACACTATGTCAGATTTGTATGTGTAGCACTCCTTACTCATCTCCTTATTCTGAAAAAGTCGCATCGGTATTTTATCCCTATTTAATCTCTCCTCCCAGCTAAGAGCAGAAGGACTTTGGGAGATTGCTTTTCTCAAAGTTGAACTGCATCATTCACTAAGCTGCACTACAGTTGGCGTGGAGGTAAATATACCCCTATCAAACACACGATCTGCCAAAAAGAGAAAAAGAGAGAAATTATATCACAACAATGCACTTGAAGATTTCCAGAATTACATTTAATACTCATAGTCTGCACCACCCTATAATCAAATAAATAAGTAAAAAAAGAAAACTAATAAAATTACACGATATTTTTTATAATGATCTAAAGACAAAAAATGAAAATAAATAGGAAAATGTTAAAGGTTGTGTGAACTGTATATATTTATATATATATATATATATATATATATATATATATATATATATATATATATATATATATATATATATATATATATATAGTCATGCATTAAAGGGATGAGGATATAATCAATTACTAACATGAACCATTTTATTTATCTCATTTTCGTAAACTGCAGTCAAACTAAAAGTTAATTTCTTTATCAAGACTCGAACATTGTGGGCGTTGCCGTGAAAAAAACCCCAATAAGCTTCTGATATAGAGTCTTCCACCCGCCTCCATGTGGTTGCTATGCCTACTAGAAGTCCCTTAGTGATTGACAGGTCAACCGACCACTCAGCTTTGAGCTGGGTGGGAGTTTGAGCTCCCAGCGAGAACTGGTGGATTTGTACAAGTGTGATCAAACCGTTCAGGGTGAACGCAAGTGCCGCACTCGCGCTGCTGGCAGAGTGACGATGGAAAATGTACGTTGAGCTGTCTGAAAACTATGTCCAGGTAATAAGTTTGTTGGTTTTCTATCGCCCTCTGTAACATGAATGTAATTCAGAAGTAAGCTTGAAAGACTGCGCTTTAATAACGATATGCTATTAAAAATAGCCAGCGCTGGACGCGCTTGTTTGACATTTGAACGGAGGGAAATGGGGCTCAGGCTGAAGGAGAAAACTGACGAGGGAGCAGGACGTGTCTGGTTCGGACGTGTCTGGTTCTGGCTGTCCAAACCGGAGCCGAGCTCCATCTCGGCGAGTCTGCTGTCGGCTGTAGAGGTGTAGTCGCCCATGGCGGGTTCCAGCTCTGTTGTCCCACCGGCACCGGTTGTTTGCTGGTGTGGCTCCCGCTCAGCGGGCGTTTCTGAGCCCCGGTGACACTTTGCAGTTATTCCAGGGACTTCTATCCATTTCTAGACATTTATTGTACTCAAGAGTTGAATAGATTATTACTGAGTTTAACTAGGTTTGTTTAGTTCAACCTAAGACTGGTTACTTGGTACTGATGGTTCTTGGAAAAGTTTATACAATCATATGAAGCTGTGCCAATACATGGGTGCTTGAGAGTTATTGATACTGATGTATAAGAAGTCCAAGACATTTAAGTGTGTTTTGAGACAAAATACGTATATGCTGGATGTCACAGCTGGCTAAAACATTTGTTGAAGTATGTCTGTCATATGCAAAACTGCTGGTCGGGCACCTGCTGCTCTGGGTTTTAATTGGAAAACACTAATTGTTTAGGTCCACAAACTAAACCAGAACGGTTGTGGTTTTAATGGTGGGCTGGTGCCTGCGAGTCGCTTTCACATCCCTCGTTTTAATCGGGTTGCTGCTTTTCTGTCACGCTCAACTGTTTGTTATCAAGAGGCAGACTGGGTTAAAGGCAGCTTAAAACAATAAAAAGGGTGTATGTTTGTCATTTGTTACTGAAAGTATAATTCAGGATTTCTGTTGTGGTTTATGTTCTAGTTTGTGGCTTTTAGGTTTAATTAAATCACCCTTTGAGGCAGGTGAACTACTGACTGGCTGCTCCAGACACCAATCTGGAAATCCCCTTTAACAGCCTGTTTAATGTGAATTTTGTTTTTTGTTTCAGTGACATCTGGCTTAATTTGCAAAGAGCTGTAGCGTAAACCACAGTGCTTGTTTTGCACCATCGAACACGTGCCTCTTGTGCTACAGTTGTCTACTGGCATTGTTCTTCTCCCTCTGTATCTGAAAGCAAATGGCCGGGTTGATGCTGCTGGTTCATATGAGAAAGGTAAACAACATTTTCCCCCTGTGCCTTGACTTCAACAGTAGATGGACATTTTTGCCTCTTGAAAGCTCGGTGGGCCAGCTGAGTGAGCTGGAGAGAAAGGAACAAAAGGAGAGGTTTTACTATCATTAGATGAAGATAAAATGTACAATTTTAGGGAGGAACATTTGTTTTTTCTCATCTCCTCAGTATACAGACAAAATCTGGACATGTAGTTCTGTTCATTGATTATTGGTTATGGATCTGGTGAATTTTTTGTGGAGGCCTTGGAAGAATGAATGTCTAGTGTTTAATTTTTACTTTACGACTTGAAGGCATGACACCTCAGGACTAGATTACCATCACAGATGTCCTTTGTAATTATTACAATTACTGCAGGCCTTCAGGTAATACTTGTCTTGTGCAAATATACGTATGGGTCTTTTTAAAGGAGAGATGGAGGGACATCCCTCATAGTTTTTACAGTTGCAGCTTGAAGATGGACCAGTAAAAAAACTTCTTCTTTTACAGCATAGACTGCGTTGTCTTTATTTTATTTTATTTTTTTTGTGGTTTTCATGTTGATACAATGGTGCAGTTGAGGAAGATGCGGGGGCTGTTACTGTAACAACAAAATTGGCATATTAGAAAATGAAACAGACAGACACTTGATAATCAATGTATTGGGGATATCTTGATTTTGTGTGTGTGCGCACGCAAAATTAGCCTGACCACCTCAAAGACAAGATTGGTTGAGAAAAGTGCCCCAAACTTTGATGTTACCCTCTAGTTTTTTGCTCACTTGCAGCACCTTCACCTACCTGCAGCATGCGGCCAAACACAAACACTCCCTGGCAAAGCTAGAGTTTTGTGTGTGTGTGTGTGTGGGGGGGGGGGGGGGGGGGGGGGGGGGGGTTAAATAAATTCTTTCTGTCAGCCTCCACTGCTGGTAGAAAGAAGGTGGCATCGATGGAAGCAGGTGAGGAAAGAGCGCTCCCTCTTTTGCATTTTGATTTGAATGGTCTAAATGTGTGCTCGGATCTGATGCTTTATGACTGCAGCCGCCTCAACAGTCCCGGTACTTGACAGTTACAGCCATCAGGCAGACTCATAACACCTTCCTGAAGACTCATCTTTGTCTGTCTTGGACCCATAGGGATGTCATTGCTGTTAATTCTAGCGGTCCCTTCTAGTGACCCTTTGTTCCTACTGGCTCTTCTACAACATGTTATAGGGTGCCCATGACAGCTCTGAATTATACATGTGTAGCCTCTCATATGTAGGCTAGAGAGCTGCAAGGCCTCTTGTGTTTGCCAAGCAGGGCAGCACCCCAGGGCATATGAGACAGAAAACCCTTGAGCCAACCTTTAATGTAAAGAAAAGATGAATGGAGAGCTTTCAGCCGTTTGCAGTATACTTGGAGCGCAGTTGTGATGATGTGTCAGGAATTCAGACGTGAACAAATATTCAAGAACTTTGTGTAAAAACCCTGATCTGCCCCAAAGTTGTGAATGAGTCCAGCCAAGTTTGTCATGTGGCAGATGGGAAGATCCTGGGGCAGGTTGGTGGAGTGGCGCCACCCCCCCAGCTCTGGGCCTGGATCGGTCTATTTTTAGGTTACCAATCCATCTTATGCTAAGGAGGAAGGATTCCTCATGGACTGAGGGGGCGAGCTGGATGACCCTCCGTCCAGCTCACCCCCTCCACAGCAACCTGCGAAGAGTTTCTCCTTTTTTGTGCGCAAAGTGGAATCTGTCAGGCAGAGCATCACTAACATAGACGGGTCCCCGAAGATGTGTGTGCTCTTCCTGTACTTTGAGCCATTCTCGAGCAGTTTGAGACTAGTTCTCTGCCGTCCTTCACTAATTTTAATGGCATGAAACCCACTTGGTGTCCACTGGATTTCATTCCAGCAAAGTTCCTGAAAGAGATTTTTGGTTGTGTTGGGCCAAGTTGGCTGACTTGTCTTCTGTCCGGGTCTGTCCCAGCTGCTTTCAAACATGTTGTAGTCGGACCCCTCCTTAGAAAACCCCTCTGTTTTATCTCGTTTTAGACCCGTCTCTCATTTACCCTTTCTGTCAAAGGTTCTGGAAAAAGTTGTTTTATTCAATTACAGTAAATTTTTCTTGAAGAATTTTTTTTTTTCTGCCCATGGGTACAATTTAAAAAAACCTGACCTGTCCTTTCACTTTTATGCTGACAAAGTGCAATGATATGTACCACTGAGACACAACGAAAGCTCAACACTCACCAAACTACTGGATTACTTAAATTATGTAAAGCAGCGGCTGGCAAAGACTTTCTGCACCTTAACGACAGCAAAACGGATCAGTTCTGTTTGGTACGTCTCCACTGTCGAGCCCTTTTGCTGAAAACTCTGGTATCCTGGACCCTGCTTTTAAAACGCGTAAAAAAAAATCAATCTTGGTGTAACATTTGACTGCAGTTTAAAATGTGATAAACAAATGTAATTCTGTTGTCAGAACAAGCTTCTTCCAACTCCCTCTTGGCCATACATCAGCAGGACCTTGAGACGGTGGTCCGGGCTTTTATCAGTTCTAGACTGGACTATTGTAATGCCCCGTGTGTTGGCCTCTGCCAGTCATCTACTGGACTTCTTCAGCTGGTACAAAATGCTGCTGCCCAGATTTTAACCAGGATGTCCAGACGCCAGCATAGCTCCCCTGTCCTTTCGTGGCTCCACTGGCTTCCAGTCCAGTTTAGAATTGATTTTAAACTTTGGATGTTTGTTTTTAAGGCCATTAACGGCCTGGCGTCCACCTATTGTGTCGGAGATTTTACCCATCCAGGACCACGACAGGGCCCTACGCTCCTCAGGCCAGCTTTTACTGGCTGTCCCCAGATCCACAAGTCAAAATTGAAGCCCATTTTTTTTTGTCTCACGTTGGTTTTAATAATCACTTTTTTGTAGGCTATTGTTTTTGGACCTTCATGTAAAGCACTTTGGGTACCTTTTTCGGATATTGTAAAGGACTAAACAAATAAACCTAATTTAATTTGTAAAGAAAAGTATTTAGTTGATTTGATCAACTACATACTTTGGTGATTTCAGGGTGTACACAAGTGGAGAGAGAGAGTATGCATTTTATGTTTAACCAACTTATCCAAAGGGACAGAGTTTTTAGTGATTAGTTAAAATGATCCCAACTGGAGAGTAAAACGAGCGGTGGTCTTCCTCCGATGCCGTCTGCTGTAGTGTTACAGTAAACTTCATACCCAGCTGAGCTGAGCAAACAGGCCCATCTCCTGCTGTGTTCGGGCCTCAACTTGTGACCTCTGCTCTTACTCAGCTGGTCATGCCATGGCTTAGAAGAGATGCTCGCCTGGCACATTGTCATGGACGGGCCTGGACTGGAGCTGTATGGTGCGGTGACAAAAGCACATTCAGGCAGGGACAATGGAGAGCTGACAGCCTGGGTTGTATTTATCACTCAGCTTTTTTTTTTTTTTTTTTTTTTTTTTCTCTCACGATGCCTCCTCCTGCTTATTGTGGTAGCTATCTCCCTGCTCCTCACTGTCTCTCAGTCACTGGGCAGCTAATTTATTGCTCCAAGAAGATGGCTTTGCCTTCTGTTGCTTTGTTATAAATACATGGTGTAATTCTGCCATTATTTTGATGGACATGTATTTGTTAGTGTCGTCGGTAAAGTGATGGCTCTGTTTAACGGGTGCTTTTGTTGGCTTGTTTAAATTTGCGGACCATGTTGACTGTTTGGGTTGGCAGAAAATCTTGCCCATATATGTATCAGTTATATTTGTATTTATACACAATAACCAAACGGATATTAGTGGATATCAATATCAATTAGTGGACAAATTTTATTTTGCTTATGAGAGATCAATCAGAAAGTTATTTAAAGTGCTACCATGTCTGAACAGTAATGGCCATGAAAATTGTATTTATGTGATATTCCACGGCAAATATTTGTACTTGATTAAACTGACAAACAGCTGATCTTTTCAGACATTTTTCAAGCAAAAGGTCAACATTCTCAAACTTTAGTATCTCAAATGTGAATTTGCAGATTCATTAATTCTTTATTTTCTCTGCAATCTTCTTTTTTTAATTTATTTTCTTTGTATTTGTATAAAGACTGTAGTTTGGAATGAATATACAGTAAAAATGGCAATAAGTTGCAGCCCTGAAATTGTTACATTTTTAAACAGGGCTTTTTATGAGCAGTTTTGTTATTCTTTACTGGATATCAATATTTATATGAATGATTAAAAAAAAAAGAAGGACATAACCAAACAAAATCAGCTTTATATGTTACGCAGAAAGTGCCAGGTGTGTACAGGTGAGCAGATGAACGGTGAGTGGTCCCTGGTGAGCAGACGTACTAGAAGAGGCCAGAGGAACGTGTGGGTGGCGATGTTAAGGGAAACTGGCACAAAGTGATCACTTATAAGTGCATCGCTGAATCACGTTTAAAGCAAAACGACAGAGAAATTGATCTGCAACACGGCAGACCCGAGCTGCTCCGTGAATAAAGGCAACGTTGTCTGTGTCTCACATCTGCACTTGACAAACACTGGGAAGGCTCACCGCTTTACTCTTATCTCAGATTACAATAGATCAGAATATGCTCTTTTTGAATACTTTTTAAGTATATACATCACAATCTGAAACCGGGGAATTTCCTACAAGTCCTTTGTCTTGCCAATAGTCCAAACAGCAGATTTGAGGAAGTGCTACTATCTGTGTATCGTCATAACTTTAGAAGAATTGGTGTCCAAATCTCTCAGCAGTGCGCAGCTTTAAAGTTGCAGCAGGAGGGAGTGGGCAGTTAAAACAAACAGCAGGTTGTGGGGGCTCATTACTTGGCGAGCTTTGTCCACAGCGGTGGAGTCAACACGTAAAGGCGTTGGACGTAGTTATAGTTTTGCAACCGCGTGTATGAGTTTTGGGGTGTCTCATTAATGTGTGGCGTAATCCGAGGTGTTCTGTTTAGTGGCTAAACTAAAACCAGCAATGTTCTAGAGTGAAAGAAAGTGTTAGTCGCGTTTTGATTCTCATGCAGGTATTGTCTCTGATTTTCATCCATGCATCTTATTTTTGTGTTTGGTGCCACTTTGCTCTTTTTGATGAGATTGGTTGCTGTCAGCCTGCTTCCAGCTGAAGCTGAAACTTCAAATAATCAACATTCGAGTCCGACCGTGCACTTGGTACTTTCTCGCTGAATCGTAACAAAGATAGCTGTGATAATAGGATCAAACTAAATAATTATCTTCATTCATAGTCGGTGATGCAGGATTTCTTGGTGGTTTTAATAACTCATTATGGTGATGGTTACCATAGCAACCATTAATGCTGATCCAGAGTGCTGCTGCCCGAGTTCTCACTAGAACTAAGAAAGTGGACCACATCGGTCCAGTTCTGCGGTCCTGACACTGTGGCTCCCTGTACCTCAGAGAATAGACTTTAAAATACATCTGTTAGTTTATAAATCACTGAATGATTTAAGACCAAAAATACATCAGAGAGTTGTTGCCATGTCAACCATCCAGACCTCTCAGGTCTTCTGGTTCAGGTCTACTGTGTCCCCAGAATCAGAACCAAGGACAAGGAGAAGCAGCATTCATCTTTTATTCTCAACGGATCTGAAACCAACTTCCAGAAAACTGCAGGAATGCTGAAACCCTCAGCTCCTTTTAAATTAAGGTTAAAAAAAAATCATTTGTTTACAGAAGAATATTAGGGCCACTAGAGGGAAAAAAACACAATTGTGAGTAAAAAGTCAGAATTTTAACTTTAATCTCAGAATTCTGAGAAAATGGTTTGTTTGTCTTTGTCTTTCCTTGCTTACATTGCTCTTCTCTAATGGGTATATTTATAAGCTGAAGCTGGTTGTTTTTATCCACCTCAGTCACAGATATGTGACAGTTTTGTCTTTCATTTTTCATCACGTCCTGTACTGTTTTGAAGAATTTGTACCAGTTTGGTTCTTGTATAAGCTTCGCCTTTTGAATCTTTCCATCCACCCATTTTGGCTCAATCTCTCACGCTTTTCACCTTTATCTGTCCTTTATCCTCTCTTTCCTTCTTCCTTCGCCTCATTTATTTCCCCCCCCTCAGCTTTGCTCTCTGAGCTTATGACAAATGTGTCTGCTCAGAGGTTACCAAAGCATCTTTTTTCCACTGTCTGCTGTGACATTACATTTAACCCAGTTCTGTTTTTATTTTGCTCCTCACAATAGAGGAAAAATAAAGGACTCTTGCATTTTCAGCAGTATTGAAGGAGACCAAGTGGGATTAATTCATGCACAGCCCCTTTCATTTCCTCTCTCATCCAGCGGAGTGAGAAAATCAGGTGGAGGTGGTGAGGAGGAGGAAACTTGGACTGACCTTTCTTCCGCCTTCTTTTCCTCCTTCAGAGAGACATCTGCTCATAGACCTGTCGGTAGCAAAAGCGAGGAAATGCAGTAAAGCTCAGTATGGATGCATCATTTATTTCCTGCAGATATGAAATGGTTTGTGGCTAGTTTTAGTTGGTGTGAGACTTTTTGCCACTCCTCCCCATCTGCTTTTTTTTTTTTTTTTTTAAGTCCTTATTTTTCTTGATCATTGTGTCTCAACTGATGAGGCTTGTTGTCTTCTCCAGCACAGTTTCTGTTTTAAAGGTTATGATAATCATCCCAAATGTGTGCGACCGTGCTGCTGCTCTGTTTTCTCTGGCCTCCTGTATTTTTGTTTTTATGACGCTTCGAACTGTCACAGGTAATTATCCAGCATGAAAAACGAGGACAGATCAGGTGTAAACTGAGCAGCAGGAAAACGGGACTAAAAAAATGTCCCCAAAATGGCTTCTCTGTGGCCAGATTATTATTATTTTTTCAAAAATATATATAATTTAATTTTATTAAAACACATTCAGACTTGCCTTGTAAAACATTAGAATTTTTTCTCTTGGAAAACTGTCCTTGAAAAATCCTTTTCTACACCTCGGAGGACACTACAAACTAATTTAAGAGGTGAAACCTTCTGCTTTCATTGTAACTTGCTAAATTCACCTTCACAACAACATGATATTTTATTTATATATATATATATATATATATATATATATATATATATATATATATATATATATATATATATATATATATATATATATATATATATATATATATATATATATATATATATACTTACTTTTATTTTTTAAGAAAGGTAATAAAAGGTAGATCAAACTGTCTTGTGATGAACATAAAAATAAAGCAACATATCCTACAAATCTTTGTTCACTTGGGGGAAGGGGGGCATGTCTTTTATCTTAAATTACCATAGCTTATGACGGAGATAAAAAAAAAGAGTTGGTGTGAAAACTTATTTTCTCCCGACATTTCTAAAGTGCTCTTTTCTTCCAGAACAGATGGTAATTAAGCTGCCAGTCCCATGATTATCCAAGGAGTGTATCAGAGTGGAAACTATATTTTTGGAAAATCATTCTCTTATCAGAGTTAGTCGTCTATGTATTTGATGTTTCTGGCATTTAGGAAATAATTAGTTGCTATAATTTAAATGTAGCACAAGTGCAAGGTGACTGATTGGGGAAAAAAAAAATTGACAGTACAGCTTGATGTCAAGTTTGTGGTACGGAGGGTTGCTATGGTGAAGGATCTGTGGGATCTTTCAGGACTAGTTTGTTGTAAGGCAGTCTGCTGCTGACAGAGCGGGTCCCCCACAATGTCACGTAAAGGGTGAGGCGTGTTGCTCACAATTTTTTTTTTTTTTTTTTTTTTTTTTTTTTTTTTTTTAAATGTCTCCCTTCCACGGTGGAGTGCACAGGCCAAAGCTCTCTGAGCTCTGGGTTCCACAACAGACAGCTGTGCCCTCCAGTTGGGACTGAGATGCACAGAGGAAAATCAAAACGCTGCATTTTTATTTATTTATTTTTTAATTTTAATATTTGTCCCCAGAGTCCAGTCTTCAGTTGGCTTTTCTCTGAATGTGGTCACAAAAACGTAACTGTAAATACAGTCTGTGCTAAAGTGGATCTCACACAGGTGCCGTGTGCATGGTGATGCTTAGAGCAAGTCCAAAGTATGTCAAGAGAAAATGTCTGAATAAAAGGATTAAACTAGGTGACGATGAGGAATCAAGACCACAAAGTGCCCCGCCTCTTGCTTGGGTATTGTTTGCACTGAGAGCTGATTTCAGCTCAAATCTAGTTTGAACCAGCTGGAGAATTTCTGAATGTCAGCTACTTCTGTCCGTCCCCCACCTCCTGTGGGGTATCCAGATGGGGTGCTGGTGCTCACACCTCTCCCGGTCCTTGCGTCTCTGGATTGTGCTTTGTCAAAGCTTTGAGGATTAAAGCAAACTGGCTCATTAGCTCAGGTCTACGTGATGTTTCAGTGTGGGACATCGTATGATGAGTAGAAAGCAACTGGCTCCGTTTTCCGACCATCGAAGTGGGTGTGCGTTTTCTGTTTGTCCTTCCGCTGTCCTTCTTTTAGCGTGAAAACCATCTGGTGGTTTGGTCAGAATCCCTACAGGAGTGTTTTATCATGAAAATCTATACAATTAAAGGAAAAAAAATGTAGACAAGGTTTGACAATAATGTTTACAAAAAAAAAAGTAAAATATTTTCAAGTTATGATGCGGCCTTGCTGTGTAGAATAATTTTCCTCAGGTTATGGAGCATTATGAACATGTGCAGTTTTAAATGGCATCTTTGCTTTTTTTTTTTTCATGCTATAGTTTGACTGCTCTGTGAAAAGGGCCAGCTCCTGTTACCAGCTGTTTTGCTGAGTTTAAAAATAAATATGGCTACACTGACTTTTCTACTGATGTTGGTTGTGGTTTCCATGCAGAATACCTCTTTCAGAAGATGCCAATCTAATGTCACGCGATCCTCCGTGTGGACAACATGATTGCAGGTTTGTGGTGCGACAGCAGGTGTCATGTTCACATCTGGAATCGAATATAAACGAGCCATTGCAGACGCACAAAGACGTATGTGTCAGTTTGGTTCAGTGACTACCTTTTGCAGTCAGCCCAGAGGTGCAGCAACATCAGCCCCCACCCCCCCATTCTTTGTGTGTACTGTTGAGAAAGAACAGGAAGGGAAAGCTGCTCCACCTTGAATCTACAGTGAAACTGGTTCATGGACAAACATCTTGTTTGTAAAATTGTGTTCCTATAATTACTGTTGAACTGACCTCATAAGCCTTTGCACTCATACAAGGCAAACATTCAATAAATAGTTTTATCTGTTTTTTAATAAAAGTCTGCAATGTACATTATGTTATTAGTTTGGAAAACGATTGCAGTTTGATGATTTTCTTAACTCGGGTCATTCGGACTCGTGCTTGTGCCAGCATTTCTGCTTCTCTGCTGTCCCGATCTGCCAAACAGAAAGCTGTCAGCAGGCCTCCAGTCCCACTGCTGAGCTCATTAACAAGGTGTGAGGTGTGTTGGGTTTGTGCTTGTTTGTCCTGTAGCTGGGTGCCGCGGGGTTTCTTTGTGTGCCGCCTCTTATGCCAGGCCGCCAGGTCTGAGGTCTGAGGAGAAAAGTCTCCTGTCAGCAGACGCGTGCCGGCAGATGCTCTCAGTCAGCAGAATAGCAGATAACAGTACCAGTGTTAGGGGGAAGCCCTGGGGAAGCCTTGAAGGTGCAACCTTATGGATACCTTATGCCAAATTCCAGTGCTTTTTTTTATTTTATTTATTTTTTTTGTGCGTGTGTGTGTTTCTTTCATGTTTGCTTGTTAAATATGTATACAGGGATGTGTTATCATGGGGCGGAGCAGTGTATGCTCTTCTCTTACTAAAGAACTTTTTGTTTTCTGTGCCAAGTCATGAAAATAGGTTTTTTTTTTTTTTTTTTTTTTTTTTCTGGGTGGATTTTGTGAGAGTAAAGGGTACAAAAAGTTATGTTTATTTGTATCCGTCTTAATAGAAGATTTACGACTTACGGTTGTTTTTCCAGTTTTAAAACTCATCTTAATACCCATTTCTATTCGTTGGCTTTCAGCCTCAGCATGACCTAATTTCTTTATGTAATATTGCGCGTTTTAATCAGTCTTATTGTGTTGAATTTTAAGTGGTTCTTGTAATATCAGCCATGGACTATGTTGCTGTAGCTGCTGTCACAATTTAAACATAAATGTTGCATCTCGCAGTCAGTGAATGGTAAATAGTGCTGTAAATAGTGCTGTAAATACAGCCTTATTCATCAGTAAAAGGGGTTTAACTAATCCATTTAATCAGTTTTCAGAAGTTTCAGAAAGATCCCAGAGCTGGTCTGTACATTTTTGCTTCCAGAGAGCTGGCATGTATGGGCATTTAAATTTAAATCCTGATGCACTCAGTACTAGTAATTATTAGTAATTACAATATAATGTGACGTGATTAAGGTGTAAATTCTGACTGCGCAAGAACTAAAATGTTCACTCTTTAATATTTCCCACATAGGTTCAGGTAACATTAACGCACCACCAGGAGTGATGCTTTATTATAAGACATAACAAAAGTGAAATGATCAGGAGCAGCAGCCTACTTCTACATCTATCTTCTCACGTCCTCGGTGGTTACCAATGTCTCCTGTCTTGTTCTCTCCATCGATTTGCCTTCCCCCTTGTTCTTCTGCATTTCCTCCCCCGTTTCTACGGTCAGTCCTCCTCCCCATCCCTTCATCGGCGTCCTCCATCCATCGAGTTTCTTCTTTGAAGTCGTTTGTTAAGGTCCTCTCTTCTGTCCCTCAGGACCTTCCTTCCTTACTTCCTTCCTACACATAAGGAGTCTCAGGAGTTTTACACAGACAGGAATTTCAGGAAGCTTGTTTTTGTGCAATTTTGCTGAGACTTTGATACTGCAGTTTATTGTCAGAGAGCAGAGACGAGAGAGAGGAAAAATACAGATCAATGCAGGAAAAAAAAACCAAACGGTACTCTTTGTGTCATTTCTTTGTGCACGAGTAAAAAGCAGATGTCTGGCTGTGGGGGTAAAAATGTAAACCACAACCTTCTAAACAATCCAACTCTACTTCTCTCTTTTTCTTTTGCAGATTGTGATGAACCTCTGAGTGAAAATGGCCGTCTTTCAGAACAACTTCTGGGTGAGTGTCTTGAACACCTGTAAGCCTAATGACTGATCTTTTGCTGCATCTCATAAATTATTCATCTATTCCAGCTGAATCACAGCTATGAGTCACTGAGCTTTTTCATCGACATTCTCAGCGGACCGTCATGCTTGTGGCTCCCTGCAGCTCGTACAGGAACTGCAGATGAAAAAACTAAGTCTTTTATTCAGACTTCTGCATATTTTCTGCCATCTGGAACCTGAGTTACTGCGTTTCATGGAGCTGGTATATATTAGATGTCTGGCCAAAAAAAAATATTTTAAAAAATCAATAATTACAATCTGTTTTATTTTTAAAAAAATATAGTATATTTGGAACATGAGTAAATATGTGTCAAGTTAAAGTAATTTTATGAATTAGTGATTTTTCTATATTAAAAAATTAAATCGGAACCAAAAACTTACTGCTACTGTTTATTGACAACATATAAGTTTTTATATTTTTGTATTTTTAGAATCGTACTGCAGCTTGTGCAATGAGGATAAAAAATTAATTAGTCAAATGTTTTCTAATATCTGTTAAACGGCAACATCGAAGATCTTATTTCTTTTAGCCTTCATGTTTTTTTTTTCAGGTGAAATTTTAAGACCGGTTGTGTTAAAATTCGCCAGCTTCGTTCATCTCTGAATCCCTACTGAACGTGCTTTGCAAACGCGGCGGCGTCTTGGTCCGCTGGCGCTGAGTAAAATCCCCAGACTGTTTTAGTGTCAGTGTTGTGCTGTTGGGCCTCACTTCCAGTCAGGCAGATATGGAGACATGCTGGGGTCCTACCAGTGAGGAGCGGCAGATGATGCAATGAGACACTGCACAGCTTGTTTTAAAGATGCTGCCTCCAACAAGGAGTTTCATTCATTTTTATGAATTTATCTTGGCTATTTATTGTTTTCATTTATTGGAGCAATTTCAAAATTACATCACTAACAGGATATTAATGAATGCTTTGATTCTTTTGTTAACGAAACATGGTTTGATTTATCCAGCAAAATCTTGGCCCTAATTTGGCACTAACCGAGCCACCTAAATGTTGTGGAAAATGCCAAATTAAAAATGAGCTGAATTGGCTCAGTTTGGCAAAGTTATACAAATGTAAGTAGGTGTGAGATCTGATTAAAGATGAAATAAACAACACATTAGTTCAAAGTTAAAGACCACTTTATATGCACAAATCTGATCCCCGTAACCCCTGTATAGTTGTTTTTGTTTTGTTTTTTTATGTTAATTGTACCAACTTCATAAAAAGCTGTATAATAGTGGGATGAAACATGGATTTTTTTTTTTTTTTTACTTGTTCAAATGATGTCATTTTTATGACTGTAGACTATCAGTTACACCCAAGACTAGTTACATACATTGGTGGTATGACTCAATTATCCTGTTAATTAGCTTTTTTTCATGCTAAATGTAAAGGCCCCATTAGCAGCTCGTACAGCTGTATTAAGCAGAGGACTCGGATGCTTTCATCCCTCATACACTCATAGACACCTAAAGAACTCCCTCTTCCCCCCTCCTCTTCTCTCATGCTTCAGGTTTTTTTTATTTTTTTATTTTTTCCCCCCTCCTGTATCCTCACTTTATCTTCTCTGCTGTGTCCCTGCACACCTACGACATCTATTTCAGGTGTGTCCTACTTCTCCTTTTCTGCCTCGTTGCACTTTTAAAGAAGTCATCGGTATTTGTCACATTGAAATTAGGCAAAGTTTTAGGTTCGTTGCAGAAATTGGGTAAATGTCAGACATTTAAAAGTCATTTATAAAAAATAACTTTGCCCTTTTTGACAGTATTTCCTAGCGTTAAACATTTATTCTCAAAAGCTCTTAGCTTGTGGATATTCATGTGCATTTCTGTGCAGAAGTTGGGTTATGGTCTTTGTATCATAGACGTGAGTCTTTTTAATTACTTAAGGACTGTGGTTGATTTTTTTTTTTTTTTTGTTTTTTTGCGTTTTTTTTTGTTTTTTTTGTTTTTTTTTTAACCTGGGCAATACAAGTCTTTGTTTTTATAGATACTACATATATACAAGTGTACTGGTCAAGCAATGACGTGAAAAAGAAAACTAGGACAATAGAAGCAAAGGGGTGATTGGTACATGAATGCAAAACCTCTCTTACATCCTTAGAAGCCAAAGTAATTTGTTATTTACGAGCAGGGACGTCTGTTTAAATGTTGATATTTAAAAGAGAGCAGGGAAAACAAAAACCCAACACACACACACACACGCACACACAAACCTCTGTTTCCCACCAGATTGCCTCTGGACCCAAATAGCTGTGTATCACAAACCAAGCCTTTAGTTAATTAGGCGACAGACACTTGGGAACGAGCCACACACAGAGCCTCCTCTTGTTTGGCTCAAGAACATTCACAGCCGCTCACAAAGTCTCCTCATAGTACGCCGTCTTCTCTCATTAACTGCAAAAGAGCTGTGCTTACAGCTCACAAGGAGGGGCCATCAGCTGCCGTTAAGTACTTTCTTATTAAATTAAAATACTGCTGTTTCTAGGAACAGCAGCAAAACACAGATTTTGTTTTGCTGCTGGATTATTCCAGGATCACACCAGAATTTCTACCTGAGAGATGACTGAAACCACAAATCTGTTTTCCTTATCTAATAAAGGAATCCACGTCTATCCATATATCACCCATATATACACAGAAGTCTAATTGGACTACTGATGATAGTTACTATTGTATCCTGTCTTGTACCTTTGACGGTGTCTCTATTCTTTCTTATTTCTTGCTCTACCCGGCTGGCCTTCGGCAGGAGGGTCCCCCCTCATGATCCAGGTCCTGCTCAAGGTTTCTTCCCTCTTAAAGGGGAGTTTTTCCTTGCCACTGTTTGGCTTAAGGTTTTTCTTCCACTAGGGGAGTTTTTACCTGCCGTTGTTTATGTAATAATTGCTCGGGGTTGCTTCTGGTCTCTGGAAAGCGCCTAGAGACAACTTGTGTTGTAATAGACGCTATATAAATAAATTTGAATTGAGTTAAGCACTTCCTGTCATTGTCATGCTTCACAACAACTTCAAATTAAAGTATCCGTCTGGACATTGCTTGAACCCTTACTTAAATCCCTTCTCCTTGGGTTCACAACTGTAGCTGCAAGAGCGTGTCGTTCGCTCCTACAAAACAGGCAAAAACGCCACTCACCACCTCAAAGTAAGGTTTGCTAGATTGTAAACAAGGACGTTCATACTCGAACTCGTTCACTTGTATGACAAGTTATCAACTTACTGGCTGCAGCAATCTTTGCCTTCCCTTTGAGCTGTCCTTGTTTCTGCTTTTGGTCATGTCAGTTTTTGTTGTTTTTTTTTTTTCCCTCGCTGCAGGACATGGCTATGTTGCAGGGAAAATTCACTGCTTTGGAATAGTGCTCTGGATGTGTCCGGTCACAGACGGGGGGGGGTCCCAGTGAATTGTTTGACCAGAGGACACACAACATGAGCTGAGTTAGTGATTTATGAATGCCTTTAAATACGTGTCGGTCAAACGGGACACGGAGACTCTGACGCTGGGCTGAAGTGAAACGAGCGCATGAGGTTATGAGTCTTTCATTTGACTACGTTAACACACCGCAATGAAAGTGTTGCCCAATAATGTTAGTTAAACCTTGTTCTTTTTAGCTTGTTGAAACAAAAAAAACAATTAATCAAACTGGATTTCAACATTAAGACAACCTGTGGTATGTCTTTTTAGATATTTGATCTCTCCTGCCATATTGCTCTGGTTTCTGTGGTATTATCAATTATTGCTAAGTTAATGTAGATTTGAATATATAGAGATATAAATGCAATATAGATATAAATGAAAAGGTACTTTAATGCCAAAAACAAATTGATCAAATTCAAGATTAACAAAGAAGAACAAACGGAGGCAGGTACATCAAGAGAGGGTTTTATAGTATGTAATAAGATATAATTTTCAACCTTTCCCTTATTGAAAGAATTCCATGTTTGTATGCAGAAAAGCATTTTGAGTATATTTATGCACACACAGCGTCCGGTAGGTTTTCATCTGTGCCTGCTGGTTTAATGAAGCCAGCGTTGCCAGTCTTTCGTCACTTTGACTCGGGTGGTTTTCTCTCGGGTGAAGAGCTGTAAAAGTACACGGAAAATCATAATCTTTTCTGCACTTTCCTGCCTTGTCTTTGTCTCTCCTCTCATTTTCTGTCTCTCTAGCACTTCATATCTTCCCTTAATCTTTTTTTTTTTTTTTAATTCTCTCCTCAGTAGTTTAGTGCAGGTTGAGAAGGGTGAGACATTTTCATTTATTACAGATTCTGTTCACTCTGAAGATTGAGGTTTTTTTTTTTTTTTTTTTTTTTTTTTTTTTTTTTTTTTTCTTCCCCTCTGATCTCTTAAGTGTTTTTCAAATTAGAATTTCAGGATATATGCAGCTTCATGCCACATACTTTATATCAGTATCGCAATCTCAGGTTCAGATGACAAGGCAGGAGCTGGCTACATCTTCCCAGGAACCATCCACTTTATTGTGTCTCCATGTCATAACATTAGAAAAATGAAGCATGTTAAGCTGTCAGAGGTGATTTATTTTTTTTCTACCCCCGACTGATCGTTCACAACGTTGTTGTGTAGCTACCTGCTCCTGATGCTACTGACACCTTTCTGGGATGGCGAGATTGAGTCTGCTCAACCTGGCTAGTCAGCAGAAAACTGTCTGTTGAGCAGGCAAAACTCGAGCAGCACTAACAGACGAGTCAGTTGGCCGGCTGTATGGCTGTATGATGGCGTCTTCACAAAGGGGCTAAAAAAGGTCAATAAAAAGTAGCGTTTCAACCTGGTCTTTACAACTTATGTCTACAGCAGCCGGTTTTAGAGGGTGGAGGAGGACTCTTGACTAGGTTCCCTCCTTCTTAGGCAGAGTCAATGTTTTATACGGCTTTACATTTCTAAGGTACTCAACTTTATTTATAAAAACACAGTTGACCAAAGCGCTCAACACAAACATGGGGTCAGAGAAAAACATTTTAAAATTAAAAACATGTAAAACAAATGTAAACATAAAAGCATGAAACGCTAAAACTAAGATCTCAAACTGACTTAAAAGCCAAAGTGCAAAAGTGTGTTTTAAGAGAGGATTTAAAAACGGGAAGTAAGTCAGTCTGTGGCTAACTCTGGCTAACTCCAATGTAAAGTGCATTACAATAATCTAAACGTGTTGTGATAAAATTCTGAATTAAAATCTCAGTTATGTCGGGTAAAAAAAGGCTTAACCCTGGCCAGTTTCCGTAGGTAAAACAAGCTGGACTTGATCACCAAACTTATAGAGTATTAAAGGTTTCTGTAGGTTTCACGTTTTCTTAAAAAGCCCAAGTCGACATGTACGTTAGAGGCATCACTAGGCCCAAATAACTTCACGTCAGTCTTATCTTGATTAAAGTGTAAGAAATTAAGTGATATCCATGCCTTAATTCCATTAATACACTCTAGTAATTGCTTAGCAGAGTAAGTTTTAATTTTTTTTTTATGGTTCAGTGGAATATGTATTCCCATTAGCATAAAGTGTAATAAAATTCCATGTTTTTGGAGAACTGATCCAAGCGGAAGCAAATATAGTAGGGGAAAAAAGAAGAGGGCCAAGAATAGAACCCTGAGGCACTCCGCATGTAAGAGGTGCTCTGGAAGACTCCACAGCTCCAAGACGGACATGAAAACTCCTGTCAGTTAAGAGGACCTGAACCAGCAGACCCCCGAATTCCCACCCAGCTCCCTAGGCGAGACGGGAGGATCTGATGGTCGACTGTATCAGGCTGCTGTTAATTCCAGTAAATCCAAAACAGGACAATGACCAGCATCTGTGGCTAAAAGAATGTCATTAGAAACCCTCAACAGAGCCGATTCAGTACTGTGGCGGGCTTTAAATCCAGACTGGAACACATCAAGAATGTTGTACTTTTAAAAAAAAAAAAAAAAAAAAAAAAAAAAAAAAAAAAAAAAAAAGTACAGCAAATACAGCACGATGTGAAGAGGAAGTTGTGAAATTATTCTTTTTTTCTGGATTTGTGATGTCACAGGACCCTGCAAATGTAAATTAATGTATTAAGTTGTGTTAGCCATTATGCACATAAAGCCCCCTTAGCCCCCCCCCCCCCCCCCCCCCCCCAAAAAAAAAAAAAAATGAAGTAGCATATTAAACTACGAGGCGAACCCAGACTGATAAAAATGGTAAACCAATACTAGTTAGCAGGTTTGAAAAGTGCATGACAACGGGCTCCTGAATGCATCCATCTTCAAGAGTGTATTCTGCCAAGCACTTACTCCCTCTGTCCTGCCAAGCTTAATCAAGACAGTTTCTCTGCAAGGCGCCTCACGTCAATGAGCAGTTGATCCTTCTTTACACACCTGTCTGCTGAAGAAGTGTGCTAATCCAGCAACACTGCACTCTACCTGCCATGGCTTTTAATCTAATTTAACAAGTGAGCAAAATACAACATACAACCAAACTGTTACGTAATACATAACATTGTAGTTTTATTTTCATATCAAGTATATTGGGTGATCCAAGTACTACGGTCATTAAGCAGGCACTTTTTTCCTTACATCCATATAACTTACATCTGAGAGAACAACACAAGCAAAAAAAATCAAATAGGAGGGTGCAGCGTGGATAAGTGCTGGTCAGACTGCTGTGAGTCCTCTAGGACACAGGTGCTGCCATGCTACTGCTAGAGGGTTTGTTTATTTTGTCCTTTTATTCAGCAAAAAATAGGTCTTAAATTTACCATCATAATATCATCTTGGCATAAGTGCTTGCAACTTTCTCAGTGCTGAGCCATGCAAAGAGTTGGGCAAATCTTCTAAATTATTCTGATGAGCAGAGAAGTTTAAAATAAGTGTGGAAATGCTCCTTAAAGTCCTGATTAACAATTGAAGAAAAATATGGCACTTGCCATTCAGGATTTGGAGCCATTTTAAGTAAAGTGCCATGGGCTCAGACCGCCTGAAAACCAATTAATTGGTCAGGAGTTCATTCCCTCTTCGTTTTAAGATAAATGAAGCAGATAAAAGATCTGGAGTTGGCATCAGGTATTGAGCTGGTATTGTGCAGCTGTTTGACTGGAGCAAGCAATATGAAGTCCAAGGAGATCTCAGTGCAAGAGGAGGAGGTCATCGTTAAGCTTAAAAATAAAATTAAATAAAACAAATGCAAAAACAAAATTGCTCGGGGGTCATGTTCTGGGTCTCTGGAAAGCGCCTAGAGACAACTTGTGTTGTAATAGACGCTATATAAATAAAATTGAATTGAATTGAAACAAAGCAGTATATCTTTAAGGAAAATGGTGAAAACATTGTGAAACATGGTGGAGGCAGTGTAATGGTATGGGCATGTATGGCTTCCAGTGAAATGGGCTCACTGTTTTTTATTAATGATGTGGCTGCTAATGGAAGTAGGTGAATCCTGAAGTGTGTAGAGCTGCACGCTGCTCACATTCAGGCAAATGCAGTAAAACTGGAAAGAAAGCACTTCACAGTGCAGGTGCCCTTTAAATCTGAACATGTTAAAGCAAAGAGAGGCACTGTTTTTCAAAGTCAGTTGCATGAACATGACGCTGCATTTTAAAGTCTAGCACGAGGTGTAGGGGTCTATTTCACTGGGTGCAGTTTGTAAATACACTAGGTTTTATACGCCAATATCGGCGTCAACTGCAACAGCAAACCTCCATTCTTGCGTGAACTTACTCAATAAACTCAACATTAATTATTTAAATCCAAGTTTAATACCCACCTTAGTGCTGCAGTCTTTTCCACATAGAGTACCTTAAAATCACTGAAGAACAAATTGTACCAGTTTTTCCTCCTTTTTAAAATGTAATATGAATACACATTGCCACTGTGTTAAAGGTGTTGCCTTTCTTTACCTCATAATACTCTGGAGCTCATTTCGTATACAACTCACAGAACATGAGCAAACTTTTGAACTGTTGAATCTGAAAGACGGCACAAAAAATAGACTGTGTATAGATGCCTTCAGAATTTCATCTTGGTTGTTAAACTTCTCCTGAGAAGTTTAACATTTCTTAAACACATCATATGTTTAAATCAGGGCCAGACATTGCCATCCATTACAGTGTAGGGATCTTGTCAGCCGAAGGAGTTTATGAAAATTATTGATTGCAGCTTGTTAGATGGATGAGAAAGTTCTGTGGGGCTTGTCTTCATAATTTCTCACCCATTTGGTTTTTTTGGGGTTAACGGAGCAGCTCAGAGCATTAAGTCCAGGTTGCTTCTGTCTGTAATTAGTTTCATACAACCCTGAGGGCAAGTCTTAAGATTCATCTTATTGGAATCAAGTGAGAGCGATTTTTAAAAAAAAAAAAAAAAAGACCCAAACCTGGAGATATATGCGCGCACACACACACACCAAAGTCATCTAATCTCTATTTATTTTGTTTCACTACAAGTCTGTCACGTAACGTATATCTATGTGCAACAATCATCTCAGCACCTGTTACCTTTGTCAGTAGCTTGAATTTCTGGTGTTTCAGGAGTAATGCGTATGAGGTAGATTTTACTAAAAGCAAGAGCGCCCTGAGTTTCAGCCAGTTGTGCACTGATATATGGGTTTTGCTTTGAGAGCTATTTTTTAATCTGAAAATTCAATGACCTAAACCTGGCTGAGAGGAAAGCCACCTACCCACTTACCAGACTAATGCTGCCATTGATTTTTCTGTGAAGAAATTTCTCTGCAGCACTACCACCCCCTTCTAGACAAATGAAAGCAGATATACAGCAATCTTTAGTGACTCGGTAAGTCGTCATGAGAAACTTGGCCTTATACGGATCTTGCACCACCCAGTACACGCAAACCCCCCCAAATCCCAAATTCTTTTCGTCTCCTCTCCCATTGGTCTCCACATTGTCATGGTAATGAGCTCTATCACGCATGACCAAAATAGTCAGCTTAATTGATGAAAAAGAGATCAGCAAGAGCAGAGAGAGAAGGGGGTTTGCATATATCAGAATTGAGGGATTTTCATTCACTAAAGGCTTAAGGATTTTTGCGTTATGGGGCTTCGGGACTTTCGGTTGGTTTGCGACTCCCGTGTAATGTGTAATCAGATTGCTGAGCATGCCAGAGCGTCTTCAAGTCCTTTTTTCCATCTGCTCGCTCTATCAAGAACCTTCACACTTACACAAGAGTATTTTTGTTTTGAGTCATATGGAAGGCTCCTGAGAGTGGTCACACTCTTCATTATGCGCATTTTGCTTCTCTTCTGTAGTTGGAGGCATGTGATCCTGTTCAGTAAACTGAGAAAGAGATCTTACTGTTCTCCCTTTTATATGTAGTTGACTTGTGGCAATGCATGCATTAACACAAGACCAATAAATACAAACAAATACACCATCATAGATGATGTATTTGTTTGTAATAGTTCAATACATTGAGGTAGTAAGATCATTCCATATACATTTTCTCTCTGAGCTGGGGTGTAAACTCTTCAGCATCTGCTGTGTTTTAATCTTCACAAAATAAATTTAGTTTATAGCTCTGCAAATTCAAACATCCAGGGAAGATTCGTTAACTGGCTAATTAGTAGATACACAACTAAATGAGTGGGTCATTCCAGGCCAAATGCATCCAGGTCTGTTTGTAACACGGTGCTGTTGGAGACGGGCTCTACTTTTATTGCATTAAGTGCTCTCTGCACTGCATCATTGACCTTTTTTAAAATCCATGACAAACTAACAATCCACTCCACAATTCAGTGCCTCCTAGTTCAGTCTTTGAACCTGCTTTGACAGACAGTCTTGTAGACAGGTTGCAATGTAAATCTTTGAGTTTGATTTACCCAAACTTTAAATATAAAAAAATACATCTTATAGCCTCAATGACTTTCTCCCATTTATGTGAATTTCACAAGGCAATAAAAAAAAAGGGGTGGGGGGGTAATTGCCACTGATCAAAGAAAATAACGGTAGGTTAAATGATTAAATTAAATTAAATTATCGTGCACCAAGTCAGGCTATCCAGAACAAAAAGTGTGTCCAAATAATGGTCATGCTACGCATGTCAATCAGCCGTTTGTACTAACCCAGCGTCGGCTAAATGCAACGGTAATTTTTGATTTGTTGATTTGTAAACGTCTGCTGCAAACCTCCAAGATATTTTACCGGGGATCCACTGAAGGAGCTGGTAGCCACAGCCAACTTTGATTGACATATGATGGGCGTGTTCCTGTCTGTTTCCCGAGCAACATAGCTGCGCCCCAATGTTTTTTGTTTTTTTTTGTTTTTTAAAAAAAAATAAAATACAGATCAACTCTTTGTATGCGGCCAACAGACTGGCCTACCAGCTCCAAAGAGGCAGGTGTGTGTCTGTGAAAGCTTAACTGGCAGCTCACCTTTCTATGATGAGGGTTGGATTTCGACAGAAGGCATCCTTTTAAAAGAAAGAGGGAGTAAACCTATTGAGAATTACATTTACCCTCTTTGAACAGAGCAGGTTCCTGACAGTATGAGGCCACTGGCGCTAAGATATATTAATGCAGTGACAATTATTGTGGCTGTATTTCTACCAACGTACGAGATCAGTGGCCTTATTTTGAAATTATGTCACATTGTGTTCATAATATGAGTAGAATCCCTGACTTTTCATCTGATTTGACCTTAAGGAATGATTTACCCACACAATGAGACTAAAGTTTGCACTTTTGTTCCTTTCCTTCCTTTTTTACGCCCTTTCTGTTGAATTTTCTTTTAGTTAAATCTTTACTGATTTCAGGTTTACATTTAGTTTGGCTTAACTTTGAGTTGAGCAGAGTTTTAAAAAAAATGACTGGGTGGAAAAAAACAAAATCAACTCAAAAATGTAATTGGAAAATAACAATTTTTTTTGTTTGCCTGCCTGTTTAAGACATTTTGTGATGACATTCTGGCTGGTTGTTGCTCCAGTCCTTTTTAAGCTCTGTTTGAGCATCAGGACTTGGTTCTAGGTTAGAATCCGATTTATGTCGGGTTTGGGGAAGTGACTGGAACGTCATCGTTTCAGTAAATGTCCGTACAAACAGACCATGTGTTTCAGGTGAACTGGTTTTTGAGCTCAGGTTGAAGTCATTTTTGGCCTAGATTATACAAATATTTACTATTTATTTTATTTAACTATTTCCATTTGTCATGAGAAAATTATTTTGCAGATTAACTTTAATATAAAATCTCAAGAATAATTTAACCAACAGCAAATTTGCGATTTGTCCACAAAAAAAAATCTAACAAAAGAAACTTGTTTGTTTACAACTACAAAAAAAGCAGTTCCTCAAGGACCAATTTCTTATTCATTAATGGATTAATCAACAGAATTTTTTTTTTTTTTTTTTAAAGAAAACCTGATTTCTTTTCTCCTTCCATGACATAATGAATATAAAAAGCTTGGGGAGAAACACATCCACCAGTGCGGTTTAGAAGCAGAATTGCTGGATGTACTCTGTCAGGTCTCGTCTCATCCACAGACTCGTCCTTCTACCTCCTACCGACTTTTGCTTTGCTTGTTTACTATGCAGAGTTTGTGGTTGTTGACGACGTCTCCTCGGCATTCCAGCCATTCCCCTGCTACCTGGAAGGAGGTCTCTTCTCCTTCAACGGGGTATTTTTAGGGGCTGAAAAGCAGCTGCCTTTCTGTCTACAGGCGGCCAGTAGCCCAGTTGTCTGTGGACTGAAAAATGCGGCGAGGCTGAAGATGCGACACACCCTTACTGCAATAGTTTTGCTGTCTCAGCTGCTTTTACTTTGTACTGATTATAGCGACTTAAGCAAAGACAGGTGTGGGTTTGTGTAATTACCACAGTGATGGACGTGAATCGATGATGTAGTCTGTGGTAACTCGGCTTTGCTGCAAAGTTGACAGCTCATCTAAACAATAGCGTACTGTGGTGTCCAAACGGTTTAATGACAAAGTCATGTTGGCGCTTTTTGTGTTTTCTAATGGCCCATTTGTGTATTTATATATATATATATATATATATATATATATATATATATATATATATATATATATATATATATATATATATATATATATATATATATATATATATATATATATATATATATATATATATATATCTATATATATATATATATATATATATATATATATATATATATATAATCTCATTAGCACTCTGAGGTTGTTGTATTTGCCTCTAAATAAATGTAGAAAACAGCTTTTTAAAGAACAAACTATGTAACGATGGTAGTAAAAATCAATATTCGAACAGTGCGCTTGACATTTAACCCTGCTTACATTAAATATGGTACGGATAGTGGCAAAAAAAGAGTGATTTTGCTGTTGTACCTGAAATTGTCTTTACACACCAGTTACAAACAATTAAATTCTCATGTCAAAATAAAAAATGTAACCACACACGGAAGCGACGTGACTACAACCCCGTTCCCACATTCAGTCCCACAAAGCCAGTATATTAAATATTAAAACTGAGAAATGTAGTTACAAAGAAAAGTATTGATGTTTGGGTTAATTCCCGCCCTGTGTTTTTATGACACAGCTATGACGATCCTTCGACTGTCATAGCTGTCTAATGTTCTGTTCGCCCAGGACTAGTATTACTGGGACCTGCAGTAATTAAAAAGATTATATTCTGACGTCTGTTTTGCTGTAATTTACAGGTGTGAATGTATGGACAGATGTGTCATCTGGACCAATTATCATTTAATTTTATGTAAACATTGTGAATCATGAAATGAACCCGTTTGTTTGGGCACGTCAGTGGAGAAATGTTTTGGAATTGGAGAGTGATCAAACACACTATCGCTGGTTTATAGTGACAACAGAACATATGTTGACTGGTGACACAACCTGACAATGTACCCCTCCTGCCATAGCTGCCATAATTATGTCAGTAAGGAGGCAGAAAGGGTTTTTTTTTTTGAGTGGGGGATGATTTGGTAAGTGACTTGCAGGCAAAACCCCCGCCTGTAAATAACTGAGTTTCTGACATGTGGATAGGAACTGGATTAAATCATCTCATGACCTCATGGCCTTGTGTGTTTGAACCCAGAAAAACTGTCCAGGTGTGACACCTAAGAATCGGTTGATGTCAGTCACTTTACCATTTTTATGTCAGTCTGCTGTTTTGGTTTGGTATTAACGGAGGGTGTTTTTTTTGTGTTTTATTGTATCTTGGCAGGGGGAGAAGCATCCTGGCTTTGACGTGCTCTATCACAACATGAAGCATGGCCAGCTGGCCACCAAGGAGCTGGCCGAGTTTGTCCGAGAAAGGTAAGTTTCGTGTCCATCTGTGAATGTCTGTGTAGGAGGTGGCACCGGTGAGGGGAACGCGCTGGTGAAATCCAGTGTTTTTTTGACTCTGCACTTGGAAGTAAAAGATGAGACTTCCTGGTTTTGCTGTATCTAGCGACTCATTTGTGATTTATGTGGATGGAGAGTATTAACAGCAGTATGCAGATTGTGGAGAAAACGCTAAAACAAGTGGGTCACTGTTTGAAATTCACCTCTTTATGACCTCTGACTCCTTTCCTCACCACCGTGCTACTTTTGAAGTGCATCAATCAAACGCACAAGCCTCAAGGCCGTTTTTGCACGAGCGTCCTACATTACACACACGTTAAAAGTGCCAAATACCGGGTCCTAATTTCTGAACCGGTTCCATCAACTCAAGCTGGTGTTTGCTGCCCACCTCCTCTTCAGCTTCATCTACGTGTCTACGTGTCTGACTTTGCTTCTTATTTGTCACCACTCACCTTCTTTTATATGTACAATTCCAGAAAGCACAACACATGTCAAGGTATACTTCTGGGAATGAGCGGAATACAGCGTGATTCCCATCCGATATCGAAACCTTTTGGTTAAACTCATTATTTCATGAATCCAGCTGAGCAGGGGTTTCTGTTTCATGGTGAGATCTTTTCCCGCGGATAAAGGGCACAGCTGAGAACATTTTCCTTGTTGGCATCAGGCCACATACGTTAAGCTAATAAAAGCTTGTTAATGGTGTCTAGAGTCACTGTATTGCATTTCATGAAATTTGATTAAGCTTTGGATGTCGATTGTTATCCAGCTGTGTGGGATGTTCAGCAGCTCAAAAGTACTTTTTGTAGAGTTATGGGACACGTTGTCCAGTTAATGTTAACTCCACGTAATTAACCGTGGTAGAAGATCCTACGTACGTTCTGAAAAATGTAAATGCATCAATCTGCTCGTGAGTTTTATTTAATCAGTTAAACTTTATTCTGCCACATAAGAATTCACCTTTTCATTCATGTAGTACATTAGTTGCTTTTGAAGTTACCCTTTTTGTTGTAACTACACAAGTTCTATTTTCTGTTGGTGAATCTTTTCTATTTAGAGAAACACTCCTAAATTTCCTACACATGCACACAATCTTAAGTGTTATTGGATTCCAGACTTTTAAGGGATGTCTCTGTGACCTTTTTCATTCATGATGAGCTGTAATTGTCTTTCTGAGGGCCTTGCATATCAAAAATTGTGCTGTGATGCACTTGCACAAGCTTGTCGTGGACTTAACTGTTATAGGTCTTTACTCTTGTAATAAAATAAGGTGAACATGTGCACCTGATTGTCGTGCCTCTGATTTAAAGGCGCCTGGCTCCAATTCTGCCTTCAGACCAACCTAAGTTCACATGCTTTTGACACTAGATTTGTAACCATTTTTAACCTCATTCAATTGTTTTTTTTTTATCTTCTTCTATTGAAAATCTGACAATGTTTTAGTATATATTACGAGAGAAGCAAAGATTTTACCACTTATCAAGCACCAGCGTCTCTCAAGGTAAAAGGAAAACAATCCTATGTTTTTAAGCATAAACACTGCATAATGCATGTGTGCCATGCAAAAAAAAAAAAAAAAAAAAAAAAGTAAGATTGACAGACATTGCAAACAAATCTTTAAAGTGGATAGCTGCTGCATTAAAGACCCCCAGATTGAGAGGAGATTCCGACGGGAGTTTTCAACACACACGTCCCACACTGTTGGACTACTGACGTAAACCCGACATTGATTCAGAGCGCCTGTGCACATTCCTCATGGGGGAAATGTATTTATCTGTTCAGGCAGCAATACAACAAATCAGCAGTCAGGAAATGAAACTGAAGTTTTGTGGGTAAGAGTATGATCCTGCAGGACTTTGGAAAGGCAACTGGGTTCATACTTTTCCTCCATCTCTCTCTTGCCGTCTCTGTCTATTTCCTAGTTTTGATCTAAGATGCTGTATGAAATGCTTGAATGTGAAAGGCTCTCATACTCCAGTGAATGCATCAGGGGTGCAGCCCCCCCCTAAAAAAAACCATTTCCTCCTTTTGAAGGCCATGGACTAACCCTCCTGATTTGCTCTACCTCCTGAGTCAATGCTGCTCCTTATTGGTCTCTTGCTTGCTGAACGCCTACACAGATGGTATAAATTATGGGAGATTTGCTGTGGGACATTTGTAATGTCAAATCTAAAACAATTCTTTAATCCTTAAAAGGAGGTTGTGATGTTGCAGTAGAAAGTCATTACTACAAAGCCAGCTATTAAGAGTCTCTGTAGAAGTTTCAGCTGTGTGCAGAGATGATCTGTGCTGATGCACAATGATCTCTTTTGGTGCTGTTGTGCACCTGCTTCACCCTCACAAACCTTAGTGTTTGTTAGACATTCAATGAACCAGGTGACTGTGGAGGTACCCACCTGTTTTCCTAACTGAGTAGAGGAATCAAAGGTGATTACACAGTGTTGCTTTCTTTCTCCACATGAATGTGGGCTTGCTGAAGCAGATGCATGATAGGAACCCCTGAAGTTTGCCTTATGCCCTGGAGTTTAAGTTGAGGATCCCAAGATGTGCTTGTTTGTTTACTTGGGTAGTCCAGTAACGGTCTCTCCACAACTCCAGGATGGACTCTAGGGTAGTCTACGATAGTCTACGAGACATACAGAGAAGATAAGAATGCAATGAATATGACGGACTTAGTTCCAGATCCACTACAATTTCCACATGGATGCTGTCCCACAGGACAGCGTTAGGATGAATGTACGAAGGACATTTGCTTCAAAACTGTTCAACCTTCAGCTGGTCTTGGACAGTCTCTTATTCCACACTGAGGTCCAGTAGATTCAGCTGTTGCTGACCACAGCAATGATGGAAGCAGTTAAACAACGTTTAAGTTGATGCTTGTAGTCATAGTGCTGGATAACGGCTCAAATTGTGAACATGCTTTTCTGTGCTCCTGGATGTTTTTCTGTGTACTTGAGGGGCAGAAATGCTCCTCAAAGGGAGTTTTTCTAATCTTGGATGTCCTGTGTTTTTGATATGTGGAAAGACGACCAGGTTTTTAATGTGTGCAGCTTTTTAAGGGTGTGTCTGAATAAGCCCTCTCTCTTTATCCTCGATATGTTTTTACTAAAAACTGAGTTTTCAAAAAAACTTTTCTTCTTATTTGTTTGGGGCATTTTCCTTACTGTTTTTTTTTTTTTTTTTTTTTTTTGGGTGGGGGGGGGGGGCAAAAGCTTCTGCCATTACTCACGCAGACACAAATTTAATAACTTTATAATTGTTTTTCCTCTGACAGTAAAGTGGCAAAAACAGCTTTTTGTCACAACAAATCAGTTTGTCTATCTAGAAATTATTCCTTTTTCAGCTGCACTTTTTAAAATTGATAAAAGGCAGAATTATTTATTTCCCCTCTCCAACACAACTTTAACGTTTCTAACCAAGACGGAAGACGCAAAGTTCTTCTGTTGATTTATGGCTGTCCGTTGCCCGTTGCGAGTTGTTTTGTTTCCCCTCAGGATATCTGGATCAGTGCTCCTCCTTTCTTACTCCTCAGGGCCTACAGATGGTTATTAGGGTTTTATGACCAGCCTCGTGACAGCCTCGTCTGTTTATCATTTCAATGTGGCACATTGCAGCATTCACCCAGCGCTGACGGAAAATGTGTCTTTTTTCCCACAGACTCTGACTTGGATAGTGAGTGTATAGTGTTTTGGGCTGAATTAAGCTCTAGATAGAAAAATAACATATGAGGCCATTAGAAGAAGTAATGACTTTGTGAAGAAGTGCCGTTGGAGTACATTATGCATGCCACTCTGGAGGTGTTTACATTTCAGACATTAGTCTTCCTGTCATTTTCGTGAAAACTTTGGTCTAGTGAGCAAGCAGAAAATGATCATGTAGATGCTCGATCGTGCTTATGAGGTCTGAAAGTTCAAACCTGGGTTATGCATGCATGCATAACCCATAAGTGTCTAGTGTAGGTTTCTCCTGGATATAAGTGGTAGCCTAAATTAGTTCATTAGTTTCTGGTGTTATGTGTTGGTTGTCTGTTTTTTGCAGGGCTGCTGTTGAGGAGACTTACTCCAAATCCATGAGCAAACTGGCAAAAATGGCCAGTAATGGAAGTCCACAGGGGTGAGTGCTACCATGTCAACACAGTACAGTGCAACCAACAGTCGCTCCTTTCCAGTCCATCACAGAGCTGTTGGTTTGGGGTGGTGGGGGGTGGGGGGTGGGGGGGTTGGTTTTCTTTTAACTTTGTTCAGATGGGCTCAAATTAGAAATGGAGGATTGCTATCTGCAGCAATACATGTACAAGTCTTTCCTGCTATATGTCCAAGTGTTGCATAATTTATCAGTACGCATAAAGACGGAAAAGAATTAAAGAAACAAACACTATATGTGATTAATATAAGAGAACAAAGAGTATCTTGCATACTCTTTTCTCTTCACCTGTTGAAACTCTGATTGGCTCCTCTAATTTGTTTTGTAGAGACGACTGATCAGTTTTGTTCAGATCTCAGCAGTAAACGCAGCAGCGTCTTTGACAAAAAAGAAGTGTTGTCTGAGTTATGAGTTTGATCAGTCAGAATAAATACCAAATTAGTAAGCAGGCCGTAAATGTGCTTGTGGATCTTGAACAAGTCTGACGGCGTCAGCATTTTATTTATCTATATTTGTATATTGTGCTTGGTCTGTTGCACTACAAAATCTGCCCCGAATATTTTATCAATCTAGTCATATTGTCTTGTTTTGAGCTAAAATACTTCTGCCAATGGGGTAAGAAGTTTTATTGACTAGGATTTTTAAAAATGGCAAAATAGTTAACTACTAGATGACCAATGTTCTCAAAACATTTCTTCAAAATTAGTTTTTGCAGTGTATACATTATATACATGGTTTATGAGTGCAAAATCAGTCATGTGCAAAAGCTTTAAATCCATTTGTTGTGTGTTTTGTGCATAAATGAACGTTGTAAAAATCATCTGATCACAGTAGGTTTCAATAATAGGCGAATGCAACCTCAGATTAAAGCATAACTTATACTTTTACATTAGCAAAAGATTATAAAAAAGCGTTTGATCAGTATGAGACGGTTCCATGATTCAGTGGATGTAGGTCCACCTTTAGCAGCAATACATTAAACTAGTAATTTCCTGTTGGACTTTATCAGTCTCCCACATGAATGTGGAAGCATCTTGACCCATTTGTCCGTAAAAGATATTGCTTCAGTTTATTAAAGATTTTTGGCATTTGTTTTTGAACAGCACTCTTAACATCCCACCATAACATTTTGAATGGGTCTGGACTTTGATTTGACTGTCCCAGAACCTTGGTTCTTTTATTTTACAACTATTCCGATGTAGATTTGCTGCTGTGATTCAGATCCGTGTCCCGTTGCTTGGCCAGTGTCCACTATGTCCAGATCAGGACACTTCCAAAACATCTGTTATTATGGTGGTCTGCCCACATACTCACGATCAGTTCATCAAACGATGACTGGCAGAACCTGGCTGCCAAATATTCTCCTAAATCCTGTGGAAGTATAGAGGAGGTACTTGGTGTTGCCCACATGATCGTATTTCTTTTTTGGCTTTATTCTTGTTAAATATTTAAAATAATCATAATAAAAAACACAGGATTGAAAGAGTGGGTTTAAACACTAATGTGTGCATTGCATCTTTATTATGTACATATTTGTTTTGTAGGACTTTTGCACCCATGTGGGACGTATTCAGGGTGTCCTCAGACAAAGTGGCGCTCTGCCACCTTGAGCTGATGAAGAAGATGAATGATCTCATCCGGGATATTAACAAGTACGGAGAAGAGCAGGTCAAAATTCACCGCAAGGTATGTTTCAGGGATGAAAATACAAACCAGACTGTCCTAACAAAGAGGAGCCTGTTGTCTGTGTGTGTAAATATTTTCTTTTTTTCCAACTTGCCCTTCATCGAGCCTCCTCTGTCCTGATCTAATTCACTTCCCAGAAAATCTAATTGCCATCTTCTCCTACATGCTAATTACACCATGCGCCCTTAACTTATATACATATTCTGCACAGATTAACATTGCTATTTAATGTGAATCTGTGTGTGTGTGTGTGTGTCACCCAGACGAAGGAGGAAATGGTGGGGACAGTGGAAGCAGTGCAGGCGCTGCAGATTCAGAACAGTCACCTCCAGAAGTCAAAGGAGGGTTACCACGCCAAGTGCTTGGACGTAGATCGGCTCAGGAAGGAGGGAGCGCCGCAGAAAGAACAGGAGAAGGTGAGGAGAACAACTGTCCCATGAAACAAAGTCATAGGTTTGTTTATACTGGGCATTACTCTGCCATTTCCTCTTATCCAGGGTGTTCGGTTCACAACCATCATTCCTCCAAAGAGTTTGTAATTACTTTAGAAGATAAAGAAAAATATTACAAGTAAAAACCACTTCTCGTAAATGACATGACGACGGCCGCTGCATTCTGACCCGGTCCGTGTCTTCTGATTGGTCAGATTTCTGCAGGCTTTCCTGAGAAGCAACTTCATAAACAATTTCAGATAGTTTTTCCAAGTTATTGTGAAAACAAAAACTAAACAGTCCTCAGTGCAATGTTGAAAACCTTTACTTTTGTGTCCATATATGTTTCCTGACACTTGACTGGTTGGTGACATCACTACCCAAACCCAGAAGTTCTCCTTCTGATAAAACATGTTGGGTCTGTGATCAAATCTGACCGATCAAGACAGTTATGACATTTATTTATGACATTTATGAGACAGTTACGTAGTTAGTTAAAGTCCCAAAATAAAGTCTTGCACTGCAGAGTTTGAGACTTTGATACGCTTTGTTGACTTTGCATACAAATACAACAGCCCCACAACGACACATTTTATCCTGACAAGAACTCGTACACTAACCATGTTTAGCTAAAAAAGAAAAGTATTATAAATGTGTATAAATATATTTTTGTTTTATTACCAAAAAAACTGTATTTAGTCCAGGGCTGTATTCAGAAAAAACATTTAATATGCATTTTGCTCTGCATAGATGTTTCATGCAGGGTCATGGCCAGGGAATATTTGTAAAAAAATCTAATCTGATAATTATTATAAATGAAAACAGGCCATCAGGTCCTTTTTACATCACAGATGTTGTTGAAAATGTTCCATTTACAGTTGATAAGATATGAAAACAAAATGGTGAACCAACATGTTAAAGGCTCATTTTTGTGCATCAACTACTATGTTTAATATTTCAGTTTTGTGCATGAGAGTAAGCCGGTCTAAGGACATTATCCCTTTCCTTCTCTTCTCACTAGGCGGAGCTGAAGTCTAAGAAAGCGGCTGAGTCTTTAGGTTTGTGCATCGACAAATACAACCGTGTGGGAGGAGAGTTTGAGCAGAAGATGAGCGAGTCCGCCCAGGTCAGATCCGACTCTCGCTGGGCCAAGAGTCGCTTGTTATGTCTCTCCTGCCCTCTGATGTGCTCTTTTATGTATTGCTTCCTCTCATGGGATGTGTGTTCCTCCAGATCTCCCTGACTCTGCCTCTCTGTAGCCTCCATCCTCCGTCCTACCCTCTCATTTATTATATTACATCCTGCCCTCCCTCGGGGAAAAAAGGAAACTTCAACCCCTGACTTCTAAACACCCACCTTCTTGTACACACATCCTGCAACCTTCTTATTATCTCTAATCACTGCCTCCATGCTTCCATGGTTACTGCTGTTTCCATGGAAATCTTCAACAAACCCCCAACGAGCACGTCACTGTTTAGCGTTTGAAACGATTAATGGAATCCTCGTAACCAGTTAACTCTTGTAATTGCCCTTAACGGGAAAGTCTGGGCATGATTATAAGAGAGTATGTGGCACCCGGGAGAACTATTGTAAAGGCTGCAAACAAAATACAGCAGCAAGAGAACAAAGTGATTCCTTTAGACTAAAACAGATCCAATTAAATACCACCTTCTTAACAAGCTCTTTTGGTTTGAGCCAAGAGAGAAATAAAACCCTCGGTGTTGCATTTTCTAGTTCTTTTCAGCTCGGTTCATGATGATGCTGCTTGTTTTTAGGACCAAACCGAGAATTGATAACATGGCACCATATACTGAAGAATAGCAACTGGCATCCTGCATCATCTATCAGCACAGAGTGTTGAACATCAAATGCTGCCGACTTGTGATGCTGGACTTGAATTATTCTTGTCATGTTCTTTAATGGCTCTTTTATAACAGAGCTATGTGTATAATGTATATTGCTATGTAATAAAGTATTTTTGTGTCCAATACAATATCAGGTCATGTTCCAAATAAGTCCTAGTTAAGCGGCGCTCCCCCTTACAGATGATTGACAGCTGACCATATTTGATGGTTTCTGGTGTAGCAGGTTCATGCCTAGATGATGCCTAAAGGTTTGGATAAATTATAGAAAAAGGTATAAAATATAAGATCATCAGCCAATTATCACAGAAACCAGAAGGTTTGTGGTATAATAAATCATTTGCTGTTAGAGCGCCTGCTCAAAAGTTAAAGCCAAACCACTTTATCAAGACAAGGTCCCTAAAGCAGACAGCAACTAATGAGGCGGCTGGATAAAGGGAAGGATCAAACTTAAATACTAAATCCACCTGAATTATCACCGGTTTAACAACCTGGCAGCCCGGGACCTCGTCTGCTGGCTCACTGCCTCCCTGCAGCTCAGCTCTGTCTCAAAGGCTCCTTTTCTTTTTTCACTGCATGTAGGTGACACATAGAGTGATTTTGTTGCTTGTCGGAGTGCACCTGATACTCGCAGCATGAAAAAACAAAATAACTAAAAGTACAAGAACTACAGAGATAAAAAGAAAGGAAATGTATATACATTTATAATATATATACAATAATACATTTCTTTGATATAAAATACTACAACAGCATGCTTTAAATCAGACCCTTTATGATGCATAACATTTTGACAGGGACTGCACACACTGAAATGTTTTAGTGCAAAGATCATTTTAGTTGCTGAGGTCTTTTGTTTTTGTAACTTTTACATTCTGAAATGTGTGTGTGTGTGTGTGTGTGTGTGTGTGTGTGTGTGTGTGTGTATAGAGGTTTCAGGAAATCGAAGAGGCTCATTTGCGACAGATGAAACAGCTGATGAAAAGTTATTCCCACTCAATAGAGGACACTCACGTACAGGTCGGACAGGTATGTTAGATGCCAAAGAAAATATTTGCACAGAACTTTGTCTTTGAAAATGTATTTCTGTCATTACCTTTTATATTTTCTATCCCAGAGGTATTTTTAAAGCATAACAGGGTAACGATATTGAGCAGGAAACAATATCGCCCTCAGAGCACAGGTTAAAACATGGTTAAAACATACTAAAACTAAAAAAAAACACCATAGATGTTGTTTTTTTTTTTTGGGTTTTTTTGGATTTTTTTTTTATAATGACATAAAGCTTGTATAACAAACCAGTAAAGGCTCGATAAATCATACTGTTTTTTTTTTTTTTGTTTTTTTTGGCTGCAGGTGCACGAGGAATTCAAGCAAAACGTGGAAAACATCGGCATTGATAACCTCATTCAGAAATTTGCCGAACAGAAGGGCACGGGCAAAGACCGGCCAGGTACGCGGGTTTACTGCGTCTGTAGCTGGAAGGAAAAATAAGAATAATCAGACATCTGCAGCAGCTGTTTAACAACAAAAAGTGCAGACGCCGACACTCAACCAGTGTAGAGATTGAATAATTCATACAGGCAAAATCAACTAAAAAACATCTATGTTTTATTTATGCGTGTGTCTGCAGCTCTGGTTGAATTTGAGGAGTACATGACAGCCTTGGCATCTGAAGTTGGAAAAAAGAGTCGAGCAAAAGCCTTCAGGATTCCTGGTCTTGGCAAGCGGGAGAAGGAGCCAGACTCCACGTGAGCACACATTAAACCGAATCGCTGAGTCCTGCTTTCTGTTCTTTCCTGCTGGCTTCTGTGTGAGTTGTTGGTGAATAATGAAAATATTTCCTGTGTTTTTTTTTCTGTATTTACAGGGATTCAGCTATGACAGAAGCCCTGGTCAGTATTTTACACAGTTCACACCCAAATACTGCAACTCAAAGTCCAGTCAGTTATCGGTACCGGAGGTTTCTCCTCCGTAAAAACGGGGTGTTCATGTGTATATGAGGAAGTGAGGGACCACGAGAGTGTGATAATAATGTAAACCGTGGTGTGGGGTTTCCCAGGTTTATTCTGGGGTTTCTAAGATTACCCTGCAGGCAGAGGGGAAGCACGTAGTTGCATGTTGGTGTGCGTGCCAGAGTTTGTATGAGTGGTTTTAAGTGAAAGATGTTTGTTTGTGACTGTAAGAGGGTTGGACTTTGCTCGAGTGCCGTCACACACATCAGTAAGGAAGCGAAGAACAAGCAAAAGATCACAGAGCCTCTGCTCCTGCTGCTTTACAGTTTCACAGGTTTCAGTTTCTTCATGCGAAGTGGCAGGTAGCAGCAAGATGAGATGAGGGGCTTGTTTCAGACGTCCCTAGTACGAGTGTGAATGCCATCTAACATTCAGAATAAACATCGAAATAAAACTAAGGTGACAGAAAATACCGTGTTCAGTGGTGGCCAGTCTATTTTTAAATGGCTAGGAGGTTTATTCATACCAGAAAGCACATGACTGTCTTCGTCATAGATATTATTACAGTCTTTCATCATATATGAAAACATGCACGACTTAAATCATATGTTGTAGAAATTTGATTGATTACATCAATCCATGTAGATTATATTTACTCCATTCTTTGAATGTTGGACACAGAAAGGACGTTTCACTGTTGCAGCCAAGTATGTCATTTGTCGCAGCAAAGTACACTAATAAAACTACAGTTACAAAGTACAATTAAATATACAGGTAACGTTTGGTCCAATACTGGGGGAAAAAAAGTGACTTTAAAATGGCTCAATTGTAATAAAATTAAATTCACTGTTGATCAGAAGATCATCATCTCTATTTCTGGTTTTAGTCATCTCCGTCTTATTTATTTAACTATTCATTATTCATCTTAGTGTAAGGACGGGGTAAATGTTGCTGTCTGTAGGGACACTTAGGATAATAATCTTATCCTGGTAATGTCAGAAAGAAGCTCTTTTACTTCAATAAGGAATATTTTATCACATTGCAAGCGTTTCTTGTCGATAATTCAACTTCTTAGTTGATATTGAATAATTTCTGAAAGTTTTTTTGTTCCTACTAATCATCTGCTGCTGACCTTAAATCAGAGGAAGTTGACTTAACACACATGACCCATAAATACCCTAAAATAAGACTAATCTGTTTCAAAACACTTGTATAAATACGTGTAATGTTAATAATAAAACTGCGGTTACTAGTTTTATTCTGGTCTTTCTCGTGTTAACTATTTTGTTACAGCCTTCTTTTATTATTTAAAATCAAAGTAAAACAAGCACTTGAAGTTTCTGTTCTGACAGTTGCAGCGGCTGGTTTAAAAGCGTTTAACGCTGCCACGGCTTGTTTCCTCACTCTCTAATTGAAAGCTCTCAGTAGTGCTGAGTTACACAGAACGACCGAGCACTTGTGTGTCAGATATGCACCACTTGTCTCCGCAGTGTTGACCCCGTTGCTGCTTGCATCTGTCTTTTTTTTTGTCTGTCTGCACATGTTCCCATCGATGCAGAATTCCCCGCTGGAAGTGGACGAAGAGGGATTTGTCATCCGGGCGGACAGCACTCAGAATGATATCCTTTCTCTGCTCCCAGATGGTCTGTCTGGAGCATCCAGAAACGGGGAGGGTTTTAACAGCATGGGATGTTTGGATGCTGGGCGTCGAGCACGCCGAGTCACGAGTCGACTCCGAGTCAACCTTGTAATGCTGAGTTGAGTTGAAGGCTGGTGCTCATCAACAATGAAACTAAAATATTTGAGTTTCTCACTTTGGCACCACATATTTATAGGTTACAATTTTGAGAAAATCTCTTAGTTAAGATTTTCTTCCACTCTGTCAACGTTCAGATCATGTTGAGGTTTTGTTGTTTTTTTTTTTTTTTATGTTGCACTTATCAAACGTCAAAGCTCCCAAAAGAGGCAGCTCCCTCTTACAGTATTTGCTTTTTATTTTCTTTATTGCTGATAGATTAATTTTTTTTAAGTGGAAAGGACATTTTATTTATGGATCAACATAGTAAATTACGTTCTGGGATCTTTTCTTGCATGTTCGGATTCCTCTTTCATCCCCGTTGTCCTACAAATCGGCTCTCTAATAGCTCTACAAAAGCTAAATCCACAAAAAAAAAAAAAGTATAAACATGAGTATGACACAAATTTAAACCCCTTACATTTGCTGAATCGACATCATAAGACCACCAAATGGGAGAGACAATTGTACAAGATGTCATTTGTGTTTCCCTCATTAATGAGAGATGGACAGAAAAAAAGAGGGGTTTTACCTCTTGGATAAATAACCAGTGCCGTGTATAAAGTTGTTTAATATCCACTGAAAGCAGCAAAAATAGTTAATTTCTGCTGTTTTAGATTTAAACATGCTAACTTGTAATTTACAGAAATGTTTTCAGGATTTAAATAACTTTTTTTGAGGGCCTGGTGTTTAATGAAATTCCTTTCTGAAAACCCAACGCCGTCTTGTTTGCAGTCCCAGCTTTATTTTGTTCTTCCTTGACTGTCTTCTTCCCCTGAACGCTGCTCTGAAGAAAAGGAGAGCAACTTCTACTCCAGCGATTCAGACTTTGACGACGAGGAGCCCAAGAAGTTCCACATCCAGATCAGACCAGTGGCCAGCAGCAATCGCAGCAACTCTGTCGCTACAGAGAAGGAGCTCAAAGCAACTGTGGGCACGCTCACGCTGCCGCCCAACAGAGGCGCACGGCAACAGGTTGCTCCTCTTTTAACGAACCCCATAAAAGTCTGGGTTTATTAGCAAGTCAGTGAAAATGAAGTGCATTTTTATTATATTATTATGTGCATGTATTAAGTAGAAGCCACATTGGTAATATCTACTGTCATTAACAGACAGATCTTATGAAGACGTGTTGAGATGGTTGATGGTGGGCTTTTCTGAGGTCGTCATCAATGATAAAAATGTAGAATAATTCCACTTTGATTTTTATTCTTTTTTTTTTTATTTTTCAGGTCTCAGCAAAGCGGTATCTTTCCAGTAAGTTAAGTCCAGTTGTTTATGCGCTCAGTGTTTGTTTTGTTTTTTTTTTTAATATATTTTTCATACTGCTGGTATGCAAGAGCACAGTACGTCTCATTTTGTGCTTGTGATAGATGACATCTTTTGTTTGCGTCCATACAGGAAATTCAAGTACAGCAGGAGGCCAGTCAGAAGAGAGAGAGGCTGCGCCTCATAGGGGTGAGTTTTCAGTGTATGATGCAGACTAATAAAAAAATAAGTAATAAAAAAAACAAAAAAAACAACGAAGGACGAACTCTGCCCGCTGATCCACAAGGCATTCCTGCACGCACTGGTGACATTTGTGTTTCTGGAGCAGAAATTGTCAACATCCAGGTGAGTTTAAAAACTAAAAAAGGGGGAAAAAAAAAAAAAAAAAGATTTAGTTTGGGGATTCTCTCCAAGTCCTGCTCTGATTTTGTAGTTGATTTGGCCTCTAAGCAACTTTCTATAACTGGAGACTTTTGGCAAAGAAAAGAAAACGGTATCTGCTGCCAAGTGTTAATTTGTAAGAAAAAGGACAGAATCTCCAGCGTTTTGATGAAAATTAGTGAAAACTTTGAGGTTAAAGAATCCCACCCTATTCCATCAAGAACACAATTAAAAGATTTGATGCATTTCCTTGTCATATGGTCTATCACCCAAAGAGTAACTGCCTTTATGAAAATAATTTGGAAATAATGAGAAAATAATAATGAGAAAACCGCTGTTGCAGCATTCATTCTGCACCATTTAGTGATGACAGGTGGACTAATGAATTCTTGGGAAAAAAAAAAACAAATATATATATATATATATATATATATATATATATATATATATATATATATATATATATATATAATATATATATATATATATATATATATATATATATATATATATATATATATATATATATATATATATATATATATATATATATATATATATATATATATATATATATATATATATATATATATATATATATATATATGCTTTTAACCATCACTAGTTCCACTAGGTTCCTACAAGCCCACCACTGTAACCAGTGATCATAAACTAGAATATTTGGTTTGGTGTTTCTTTCTTTCATCTTAACGTGTCCCTAATCTGGAGATAAAAGTGAAAACCATCCTTTACCGAACTCAAACAGCCACTTTTTTTCCTGATATCTGTGAATAAGTGGAGTCCTCGTGCACATCTGTAAATCTCCAGGCTGCTCAGGCCTCGTGTTTCCCTCGAGACAGTAAATCTCTTTATTGGCTGACCCGGCGCAGAAGGCCTCGCTCCATTAGTCGGTCGATTCTCAGGTTTGTTAGTCGCCAGGAGGTCAGAGCGGTGTGGGAGGATGCGACCTGCTGCCATCCAGAGGCAGACAGGCCACAGTGAAGGTGTCAGCTGGCAGGGTTCTGCCTCCTCTCAGCGCTCCGACAGAACACCATGCTGCTGGTTAGTCCAGGCTGAGAAACGAGCCCTGCAGAGATGTCAGTGGTTCTCACTGGGAGTGTGTGTTGTCTCTGCAGATGGAGAACCGGAGGGGCTGCACAGGTCCACCTCCAGTCCTGATCACAGCAGGTGAGGCGGGTCGTATGTGTGTGAGAGGAGCAGAGAGGCTACTTCATATGTCCTAACGGCGTTTTGTGTGTTCCAGCTGTTTGAAGGCCTTTTTAGTTTTTGCCTCAGTTATTCTTATGTAAACTTGCATTCATTGTAAATTCATAAATCAATTGCAAATGGTAAGAATATAAATCCTCGCAGACATCAGCCTAGAAGAAAACTATCAGCCCGTCTGTTTCCTTTCCCCTCGGTTACATCAGTCCTCACTTTGCCCTCCCTTCCCGCCATCATCGCTCCCTCTCTCCTAACTGCTTCTTCCCAACTCTGTCAGGTTGAGTTCAACGGCGTCTGGCTCGGACAGTCTGTTTGGACCGCCGCTGGAATCAGCCTTCAAGTCCAAAAGCTTTGACAGCCGTGAGCAGCTCAGAGAGCAGAACACCTTTGGTGCTTCTGACTGTAAGACGGGTTTTTCTTAAATACATTTTGAAGCTTTGTGCGTGTTCGTGTGTGTTGGTGTGTTCACGTGTTCATGTTAGTAGAAATGCTTTTATCAGGTCTTTTTTATTTATTTATTTTTTTATTGCAGCTTATTTTTACTGAACACCATTAAGAATTCACACAGTCCTGGATACACCTACATGTTTTACTTAAGATCTTTCCAGCTCTGTTTTGAACCATAGAAGTAGTTTCGGCTTAAACTCTGTCATCTCCGGTCCGTCTGTGACCTCGGCAGCGACACTAGACGTTCTCGAAGCCCTCGCCACGCATCTCACTGCGTGCAGGGTAACCATATAAAGGCCAACCAGATTCGATTTATGTGTTTTCACGTTTGCTGCAACAGCTCAACATTAAGAGAGGAGCTGCTGTGTTTAATCTTTTATTCTGTGATTGATGTTGATAACCTGATTTTATGTTGTTTGTTTTTTGTGTGTGTGTGTGTGTGTGTGTGTGTGTGTGTGTGTGTGTGTGTGTGTGTGTGTGTGTGTGTGTGTGTGTGTGTGTGTGTGTGTGTGTGTGTGTGTGTGTGTGTGTGTGTGTGTGTGTGTGTGTGTGTGTGTGTGTGTGTGTGTCAGATGCTGCCTTCTCCTCCGATTCCTCATCACCGGAGAACGTGGAAGACTCGGGCCTGGACTCGCCCTCCCACCAGACTCTCGGACCCTCCCCTGAGCCGGTGGGCTGGGCTTCTTGGCCTGCTGCATCACAGACTGAGCAGTCTCAGACACTGGGGCGACCAGGGGACCCTTTCCTGTCTGCCTTCAGTGACCCTCCTCCTGGATGCTTTTCAAACTCGCAGGACGACCCCGCCAACATCTGGCCCGTTGCCTCATCACACCTGTCTCGCGTCCTCCCAGACGCGGACCCTTCTTCCATACGGTTTCCTGCGTTCTCTCAGTCGCTCCCCCCAGCGGAGATGGAGTCGTCTGTGTGGAACTGTAAACACATTCCCCCCGAGGACCCCTTCCTCGCCGTCTTTGAGAGGACGGTCACCCAGGAGACGTTGAACCTGTCTGACGCCTGGGCACGCCCACCGCCTCGCCCGTCCCAGGAGGGCAGGGCAAAGGAAGTCCGCGGGGATCCATTTTCCATGTCCCTCTCAGACACAAAGACACTCCCGACACCTTCCTCATCTTCGTCGTCCTCCTCCTCCAACCGTAAAGACAGAGACAGGAAACGAGACCGCAGCCTCCCACCTCCCATCACCTCGGACGACCCGTTTGCGATCACGATGATCGGCAGTCCAACGCATCAGTCGTCGCTGGCCGCAGCTGCTGGTGTGATTTCTCCCATCGGCGGCGGCTCCAGCGGCTCAGCCACCACCAGCAGCAGCAGCAGGCTGGGACTCAACGCCATTCCCAGCTCCGTACCGTCACCTCAGCCAAAGAAGGAGCTGATGCACTGGAACTCTGTCCACAACCCATTTAACGAGGGCGTCGGCTCCAAATCCCAGGAAGGAGGAGGGAAAGGAGACGGGGGAGGTGGAGGGGAGAGGAGAAAACATCGGACGTTGGAGAGTGAACCCCGCAGGAATGCACCTCCCCTCACGAGGCATTCAGGACCCCAGGAAGATCTGTGTTTCTCCACAGACAAAGACCAGGATTGTCTGGATCTGAACTCCCAGATGTCCTGCAACATCGGCTCTCACAAGGGTACCGAGTCATTTTCTCTCTGTCTTTACATAAGTGGGCGTTCGCTGCCAAGCTGCCGTTAAGAAACAGGTTGAGTGTTCTCGCAGCATCGATTGCTCGCTTTCCCAGTAGTGTCCGAGATCTGTTCAGGGTCGGGTGGGAATGTTCAGTCCGCACAGATTAGTGGCGTTTGGTGCCGGCTGGTTTTGGCTGCTCACGCTCGTGTCCGAGTCTGACTGCGACTGAGTGCTTTTGGCTTTTCTTGTTTTTATTTTAAGGTTCCAAACACATCTTCAGACAGGACACCGCCGAAGTGGTGGCAGCTGCTCCTCAGAGAGCGACGAGGGCCAGGAGGTCTTCGGGCCGGCACGGCGGCTGTGAGAGAGTGAGTGCCCGCTGCTCTATAAGCATCTGGTCTGGTGAGGGCGCCGTGTTGACCGAAGACATCTTTGTGTCTCATCTCATCTTTGTGTGTTTCAGTCCCGGTCGCTGTGTTCCTCGCCGCTGCCGGAACCCAGTCCTTCCCTCACCTCCTCTTCCTCCTCCAGCCCCAGCGAGTGGGGGCCTCAGGCAAGAGATGGAGAGTGGGCGGGGCAGAATCGTGTTCCCAGTCCTGCCAGGGTGGGGCAGGCGTCACCACTGCCCTACCAGCACCAGGACCACCAGCAGAGACAGTGTAAGCTCCGTCAGGCGGGTTACATCTAACCGGCAGAGTCAGCCTGCAGGAGAAACGTGCACCAAGAAGCAGCATCCGTGACGAGTTTCTGTTTCTGCAGATGGGAATGAGAATGGAGTTGGAGAGGAGCTCAAAAACCAGTTCTCCCAGCATAAACTGTTCTTAACCACACCATCGACGAATGTTCTCGTTTTCTGCTCCGCAGTGCACCTGTCCAGAGGTCCCAGTCCCATCTCCCTCAGCGCGCAGGAGGCGTGGCCAGTCGCTGCCGCCATAACGGAATACATAAACGCCTACTTCAAAGGTGGCCAGCACAACCGGTGAGCTGACCTGCCCTTAACGGGTTTCTGCTTTCTGATGAGTGACAGATGACGCCCAGCAAAAAACACCGTTTGTGTGCCGCTTCCTCCTGCAGCTGTCTCGTGAAGATCACCGGCGACCTAACGATGTCTTTCCCGGCCGGAATCACCCGGATTTTCACAGCCAACCCCAACGTTCCCGTGCTCAGCTTCAGAATGGTCAACATCTCAAGGATAGATCGCTTCCTGCCCAACCAGAAGCTGCTGTACAGGTCAGCGGATCCTCTGTCGGTTGACTTCTTGGACTTTTATCGGATAAACCCGGATCT